>JAGHMJ010000663.1:967500-1350000 GCA_018749465.1 Paracanthobrama guichenoti
AGCAAGGTAAATCGTCTCATGATTATGTGAATTTGATGGATTGGAAAAACAATGTACAAATGTACAAGAAGTCAAATAATCTCAACTATGTTGACTGATAACATGTGGCTCTTTCCCAGAAACATGGTATTCATCATTCCTGCATAATTGCACTGTGTGCCCTACAGCATTGGGACTTTTATCCAATATGATTCTTAAAAACATTCACAGCAGAATCTTATGACAACATGCATTGTATTCACAAGACTTAGTTATACTGTTTATGCCTAAAAACATAAAGACATATTTATGACAATTTGTATTTCATTATATTACAGTAGATGTTTTACCAGTGACACACTATATTTGGATGGATCTCAAAAGCGTTAAATGGACTTTATTCACACCACAGACCATTTAGTTTGGGTCTGTGTTCTTTTTTTTAAATGGATCATATAATGCCCCTTTTTACAAGATGTAAAATAAGTCTCTGATGTCTTAGTGTAGCTATATGAAGTTTTAGCTCAAAATAAAAATATTTTTTTACAGCATGTTAAAATTGTCAAATTTTTTTGAGGGTGAGCAAAAATTTAAAAATGTTTTGTCCGTGTCCCTTTAAATGCAAATGAGCTGCTGCTCCGGCCCCCTTTCAAGAAGAGGGCGGAGCTTCAATAGCTTGTGTTAACAGCTCCGATTACCTCATGCAGACACGCACTGAAAATGTCCGAAACTGTTTAGCCTTTTATGTTCAAGCCTGAGTCGGACAATGATGGAGAGACTCAAGAAGTCACATGTAGAATGCAACAGGACGTTTCGATGAATTTATGTAGCTGATGTGGAGTTAACTATCTTCAAGTCATTGATTAACATATTCTGTCATGATAATCTATAAATCACTTGTGTGGGAACTGTTGTAAGAGAAGAGAATATAAGCTGCATTAAGATAGAACAGGTATAGTTTAGTTTAATGACGGTTATAACTTATGTTGTCATCTTGCTTTATGACATGCTTTTGCATTTGTGTTACGTACTGTTTTGCAATAAATGTGAAAAGACGGATGCGACAGCTTGAGCAGACTCCTAAATGTGCTCTACTACAACAACTCTTCCTCTTCTCAACATGGC
The DNA here is from genome assembly GCA_018749465.1 of Paracanthobrama guichenoti. Classification (NCBI taxonomy): domain Eukaryota; kingdom Metazoa; phylum Chordata; class Actinopteri; order Cypriniformes; family Gobionidae; genus Paracanthobrama; species Paracanthobrama guichenoti. Next base: position 968,605 of record JAGHMJ010000663.1, read on the forward strand.
CACACCCCCTTTATTGCGTGTTCCCGGAGGCGGGGTTTATGTAAATTTTAGGATTTGTGATGTCACTAACCCATGAATAAGCTTGTTGTAGTCCCTACCAGCCGTTTGTTGTAGTCCTTAAAAAGCAATTTCTTTAAAAGAAAATATCTCCCTTTGCTTTGAACTTTGAGCAGATGTTGTTTATGCTCAAACAGCAACATTACACACTAACTAAAGTTAAAAAAGTAAAATCATAATCAACAACCCCTTTAATTACAGTAGGCTACATCTGTGGCTCCAGAGTTCAAGGGGTCATGACATGGATTTTTTTTATCATTTTAATATGTTCCTTGAGGTTCACTTATAATGTGAATTAAGTTTTTTGCACAAAACAAAACAAAAACAAATATATATGTGGAAAACATATTGTCTGAAATGGTCCGTTTTTAAGGGGCAGCTCCTTTAAGGCTTGTCAGCAAATAAATGTATGAATGAGGTATTTATATAGCGCATTTCTGATGTACTACTGTACACCGAAAGTGCTTTACAATCATGTCAGGGGTCTCTCCTCCACCCTCAGTGTGCAGCATCCACCTGGATGATGCGATGGCAGCCACAGTACAACGACGCCAGTGCGCTCACCATACACTAGCTGTGGCCACAGTTATCATTGGCTAACACCATTGCATAGGAAACTGTATTGTATTGTATTTTTCCAAACTCCCCCATCTCTGTTCGAGATTTGGACATGCCTCAGTGACTAGTAATGCCTCAGTAATGACAGAATTACCTAAAATAAAAGGACTGGGACCAGCCATCTGGGGAACGATCGAAACGCTTTGGCTTCACTTTTCAGGACTTGTGTGGCACACTTGGTTTTTTACACGTATCATTGCCCACTCACTATTGCACGTGAGTAAGTGTAAGACAAAGCATTATGAAATCATCTACTTATGGTTTGTAATGCTACTGCTGTCAGATTCAATACAGTCAACTGCTTCAATTTTCAACAAAAGTTTCTTTGTGAACTCTCCATAGAGTGGTGTGGGTATGACATCACTTTGTAGGCCAAAACACAGAAGCGAGTTAGCATTTTAATTCCACCCTCCTGAAGTCAATGAGGTTTTTTTAAAATGGGATTTTGTTTAAATGGCTGAAATAAGGTCTGTGGTGAACGCAGGACACTTTCACGTTTTATTCTATGACATAAAATACATCAGAATTACCACACTTGTGATTTTTAAAGCTGTTACGTGTCTTGAAAAAGGCGGTTGCTAACAAGTGGATAAATGGGTCTACAGAGGCTGTCGGGGAGATTAAACGTCATCACGCTGAACAGGTAAGCTCAGTCCGCTTTTACAGCATCATTATGCTCATAATTGTATAACGTGTCAGAGCAAACGTACTTTCACTGTTCCATTTATCATGTGGTCGAGAGACTCAAGTTCTGAATATTTCAGAAACTGAACACACATCTGTATACTGTATCAAGTGTAGACAGCATCCATGATTATAATGGGTTTTATTAGCTTTTGACGCACCGCTAGCATCTGGTGTTAGTAAGTTTCAGCGTTAAGCGACTAAATTGAATTGAATTGAATTGAATTGAATTGAATATTTTATTTGTCATTACACATGTACAAGTACAGTGTAACGAAATGAGTTTGGAGCAAGCCTCCGGGCCGCAGCCGATTAGTCAGGCGCCGCCACACGCTCTCCAGAAATACAAGAATGCAGTTTAGCAAGCATTACATAGCAAAACACAACAAAACATCAACAAAACATAAACATAAACATGACACAGTACACGTGGTCACGTGATGGGATTTTTTGTATGGACTGGGGGAGGAGATAGATAAAGACAGGCAGACGGTTGTAGTGGGATCAGGTTAGGTATTGTGTATGGTGCGAGTGAGTCTGTGAGAATGTTAGCCATAACTTCAGATGTTTTCGAGTTCAGTTCTATGGTTTGTCCTTGAAGGGAGATAAGACAGCTGCCCGGCTGCCCGGCTGGGGGTGGGGCCTATGGTGTGATGGTGATGACTATTCGTCAATGTTTTGCTCAGGAGGGAGGCATATGCAAATGTGATGACTGGCTCAAATACAACTGTATTCAAGTGTTGGCATTAGTGTTGTTATTAACAAATTTTTAATGTATTACTTAAAATAAAGCTAATATATATTATAAGCTAATTATATATATATATATATATATATATATATATATATATATAATACCTGATTCCAAAAAAGTTGGGACACTGTACAAATTGTGAATAAAAAAGGAATGCAATAATATACAAATCTCATAAACTTATATTTTATTCACAATAGAATATAGATAACATATCAAATGTTGAAAGTGAGACATTTTGAAATGTGATGCCAAATATTGGCTCATTTTGGATTTCATGAGAGCTACACATTCCAAAAAAGTTGGGACAGGTAGCAATAAGAGGCCGGAAAAGTTAAATGTACATATAAGGAACAGCTGGAGGACCAATTTGCAACTTATTAGGTCAATTGGCAACATGATTGGGTATAAAAAGAGCCTCTCAGAGTGGCAGTGTCTCTCAGAAGTCAAGATGGGCAGAGGATCACCAATTCCCCCAATGCTGCGGCCAAAAATAGAGTTTCTCAGAGAAAAATAGTTATCATCATCTTCTACAGTGCATAATATCATCCAAAGATTCAGAGAATCTGGAACAATCTCCGTGCATAAGGGTCAAGGCCGGAAAACCATACTGGATGCCCGTGATCTTCAGGCCCTTAGACGGCACTGCATCACATACAGGAATGCTACTGTAATGGAAATCACAACATGGGCTCAGGAATACTTCCAGAAAACATTGTCGGTGAACACAATCCACCGTGCCATTCGCCGCTGCCGGCTAAAACTCTATAGGTCAAAAAAGAAGCCATATCTAAACATGATCCAGAAGCACAGGCGTTTTCTCTGGGCCAAGGCTCATTTAAAATGGACTGTGGCAAAGTGGAAAACTATTCTGTGGTCAGACCAATCAAAATTTGAAGTTCTTTTTGGAAGACCGGGACGCCATGTCATCCGGACTAAAGAGGACAAGGACAACCCAAGTTGTTCTCAGCGCTCAGTTCAGAAGCCTGCATCTCTGATGGGATGGGGTTGCATGAGTGCGTGTGGCATGGGCAGCTTACACATCTGGAAAGGCACCATCAATGCTGAAAGGTATATCCAAGTTCTAGAACAACATATGCTCCCATCCAGATGTCGTCTCTTTCAGGGAAGACCTTGCATTTTCCAACATGACAATGCCAGACCACATACTGCATCAATTACAACATCATGGCTGCATAGAAGAAGGATCCGGGTACTGAAATGGTCAGCCTGCAGTCCAGATCTTTCACCCATAGAAAACATTTGGCACATCATAAAGAGGAAGATGCGACAAAGAAGACCTAAGACAGTTGAGCAACTAGAAGCCTGTATTAGACAAGAATGGGACAACATTCCTATTCCTAAACTTGAGCAACTTGTCTCCTCAGTCCCCAGACGTTTGCAGACTGTTAGAAAAAGAAGAGGGGATGCCACACAGTGGGAAACATGGCTTTGTCCCAACTTTTTTTTTGAGATTTGTTAATGCCATGAAACTTAAAATCAACTTATTTTTCCCTTAAAATTATACATTTTCTCAGTTTAAACATTTGATATGTTAAAAACATTGCATTCTGTTTTTATTCACAATTTGTACAACTTTTTGTGTATATATATATATATATATATATATATATATATATATATATATATATATATATATATATATATATATAAGCTAATTTAAGTATATAAATAATAATAAAATAACACCGCCTTAGAAGTGACGTCAGGCTGCTCAAACAAAAGCAATCTGTTTGGTAACTGAACCTGCGAATGGCCTGCATTTAGTTGTTTTGATATAATGATAAAATCAGAATTTCTTCCACTTTAAATTAACAATCCAAAATACTCACTCGAAGTCAAATTGAAGGTTAATTGCAACCAGAAACACCAACCTGTTGTGCTAGTTGACTTATATGGGCCTTCCAAAATGATAAGAGAAAGAGGCAAAATACAGCGGCCCACCTAGGAGCAGTTTCATAATGAACTCATGAAGTAAGTGAGGATGACATATGTAGTCTTCTGTTCTCTTAAATGCACACAATGTGTGTGTGTTCTCGAGTGTCAAACACATACACACGTTTGTGTGTGTGGGCATGTGTGCTGCAGATGCAGTCTATTACAAGCAGAGCCACCATTAGCAACATTACCTTCTTCAGAAACGACAGGTGTTGGCAGCACCATATTCCTGGCACCTTTCTGCATGTGACATCTCCATCGCCTCAAGTTAAAAAGCCATTGCACATTGCTAAATGACTGAGGCCTCTTTATCGCAGCACTAGCATGGCTAAGGGCAGAGGAAGATATTGTAGAATTGTGGTAGTACACGATTTAATAACTTTAAATATCTTTATAATTTTTATAAAGTGATTTTAGCACAGGGTTAGAGTGTTGTTAGGCTAATCCTCAACTGTGGTAATATCACTGTCATGTGATAAGTGCTTTATTGGTTTAATAAAATTGAATAAATAACAATACCACATATTTTCAGTAAATAGTTGCAATAAAGTTATTCATAATTGTTTTAAAAATGTTGGCTGTTTACGGAGGCCAAGAAACAGCAACTGTGGAAGAATCAACTCAACCAAGGTGTGTTTATGTCGACTATAAACTGCTCCGATCACGGCTTATCCAATCAAAATTGTCTATCGAAATTCTCATTCTTGAATTTGATTGACCAAGGAAGATTGCACGCTCCAGATCGTCTCGTCTGTAATTCTGTGCATTAGTGGTGAGGATTTTTTCAGTGACCCTTTCTGCTGGTTACAGATACTCTGCTAGTTGGTGAGCTTGATGCATTTGTTTGGTTCTTGATTCATTCAGTCAACCGATTTATTTGAAATATTGATTCATTCAAAATGAATCAAGCGACTTGAATTTGAAATAGCATACCAGCATATCTTTTTATATCTTTATATTTGGATGCAATTCTGAATTGAGCCACTGCAGTATTATGGGTGGGAAACACTAGAGGCCCCACGACACAATATTATCACAATTCTTGAGACACAATATGATATATATATATATATATATATATATATATATATATATATATATATATATATATATATATATATATATATATATATAGGCTATTAAGATTTATTACCTTTTTCAACTGCAAATGTCCCCAGATGAAGACATATTTCTATCCAAGATAAAGTTAGATAAAAGTCATTGATGTTCATTTCACATGTATAACTATTCGTCCAAGTCTTGTTCTGGAGGCGGTCATATGCAAATGTTTTTGCCCATGTGACATCACAGATTCCATAATATCAAAACAAGCTGTTTTTGAGCTTGATGCTTTGTTTATAATGAGGAGGGCATTTTAAGCTATGAAATTTGCAGGATGTTTTAAATGGTACAAAGACCTCTTATATGTCAAAAGAGCACTCTAAATAATGCTGGGTTAAAAACAACCCAAGTTGGGTTGAAAATGGACTAACCCAGCAATTGGGTTGTTTTAACCCAGTGGTTGTGTTGTTTTAAGCAAACATTTAACCCAACCGCTGGGTTAAAACAACCCATTTACTAGGTTAAAACAACCCAATTGCTGGGTTAGTCCATTTTCAACCCAACTTGGGTTGTTTTTACATTTACATTTATGCATTTGGCAGACGCTTTTATCCAAAGCGACTTACATTGCATTCAAGATACCCATTTTTACATTTTTGTCAGTTCTTGCTTTCCCTGGGAATCAAACCCATGCCCTTGGCATTGCTAGCGCCACGCTCTTATTGTTTGAGCTACAGGAAAGCTTTTTAACACAGCATATTTTAGAGTGAACCAAGCAAGTTTGATTTCTCATGTCATGACCCCTTTCACGACCTACAACTTGAATGCTAGGGTGTTAAGGATATCTCGAAATAATTGACAATAACGCAAGACGGTTCGATTTCAATAAAGTATAACCATTATCACTGACCGTATGTAACAGTAAGGTGAGCTATCTGATAATGTATCAGAATCAGAATCAGAATCAGAAAGCGCTTTATTGCCAAGTGTGCTTGCACACACAAGGAATTTGTCTTGGTGCTGAAGCTTCCAGTGCACATATACAATACAACACAACATGAACACAAATATACAAATATGAAAAATAGTATAAAATAAAATAAAGGTATGTATATATATATATATATATATATATATATATATATATATATATATATATATATATATATATATATATATATATATATAATGTAGGCTGAAGTATTAGTATTAGACACATTTGCTGCTGTCTTTCTTGTCAGACGTGTTGTATTATAAATGCAGCGTTGGGAGTGTAGATATGGCATTATTATATTCGCTTCAGAAGGCCTTTATTAACCCCCTGGGGCCATGTGGAGCACGTTATATGACAGACAGATGCACTGTTATGGACTTAAAAAACAGAGCAACAGTTACTGCCATTTTAATGCTTGGATTAGCCAGGATTATTTTAATATAACTTATATAATTTATTTTATTCGTCTGAAAGAAGATTGTCATATACACATAGGATGACTTGAGGGTGAATAAATCATGGGCTAATTTTAATTTTTGGGTGAACTAACCCTTTAATAGATAGCAAGTACTTCTGTTCAAACCGTTAGGTCGCATTATTTCAGCATAGTTTTAAAATAATCGTGTTTAACAGCGGAATTTGTGGTGAAAAACTACATTACCCATGACGCTGTACAAAACATTCCACCAATCAGAGAGTCGAAACAAGCAAAACCCCGCCCACTCCTATGAAGCACTGCAAATTATGTAAATGAGTCTTACTTAAAAGAACTTAAACCATATTGTTTATATTGGCTATATAGGCTAATCAACATTTTTAAATGTGTAGTTCTATATTTCTCCATCGTTTTTAATTTGATTATTCTGTTCACAATGCTTCATGGGATTGTAGTTCTTTTCCTCACTAAAGCGGTTAAGTACAAAGTCTTTTACCTTTGTTTTTCTGTCCGATTTTCAAATACTTTTTTTGCTTCAAACCAAAGTCTGTAATGTTATGATTCACCTTGTTGCTGGTTGACTTGGTTCATGGCTTATAACGCTTTAATGAAGACTTTTTTGAAATCCCTAAAAAAATACTTCAGGAACCAATGCTGCTGAAAAAGTGGGCAGGCACTGTTGCACTCTATTAATAATGATAAACTTTTTCTTGTTTCTTTTAAGTTACTCAGAATGAATGGATGAATTGATTGAACTGTTGTATATGATTTGCTGTAGCCTATATCATTTTGTTGCTATTTTCATATTGTAGTTGTGTTTGTGTATTATGGAAATATGTTTCCTAAACACGGGGGCAGGGCTGTTCTCTAGTCTAATGGAATGTTTTCGTGCTACTGGTTTTGGTTGGATTGTGAAAAAAAATGTTAGGTAAGTAAAGTAAGGAAATGTATTGCTCCATACTTTTTTGTTATCCTGTGAATGGAAGAAGCTTTGAGAAAATAAATAAATAAAGCAAATTTCTGAAGCAAGGGAGGCTGGAGGAGAACGTTCACTTTTAAGGTTAATTGGAGCCAAAAGTGTCACATCAATCTAGCAGTTTACCAGAGGAAATTGGCCTGGCCTTTTGTTGAGAAATGGCGGAGATCACCACATGGGGTTTTTCTATAGGCAATGGGTTGTTAAATTTGTAATGGGCTTACTGTGTAGCTGACCTGGTCTGGTCTGATATATAACTGCCTGTGTTGTAGACGGGACCCATCCACCTTCACAACTTGTATTAAATTCATATTTTAGGCCTCCTGGGGTGCAATAACAACGCTCCTGTATGAAGTTGCTTGCACATCTTGCGTTTCTGTTTGTTCACAAGGATATTTGAACATAGGAGACTGCGCACATGTATCCAGGTCAAAATAAAAGTCTCTGTACCAGCCGTGTTTTGAATGGTGGCCCATTAAATTGGTTGGTGGTCAGGATTGCTTCCTATTTTGAAATTATTGCATCAACTTGTTTTTGCTAATGTGATTGCTTTCCCCAGTGTGTCACTGGGGGATTTAATTTCATTTTAGGGTGATATTCTTTGACATTATATAAAAAAAAACTTGGCTGTAATTCAAGGTCTCTGTAGTGTCTGCAAATAAGGCAGAACAAATCTTTATCCCCTTAGATGATTTCCCAGAATAATGATAATAAAAAGGACTACTCCTGGTCTAAAGAAGACATCACGCTGAGCTAAGGTCTAATTGGCGAGTTCCTTTACAAAGTTGATCAAGTCCTGGGGCTGGAAGTTAGTGAACTGGTCAATTAATCTTTCTACTCTCTTAATGAGGTGAGGGATTTCCTGTGGCTGGAGCCCAGCACAAAGACAGACATAGTGCCCAAAGGATGTGGCGTCGCTGTACCAAGTGAGCCCCCCAATTAAAAAAAGGACACCCCCAAACCTACCCTCCTCTCCAGGTGGTAAATTGGTCTGACTCAGACTCAAAGAGAATGATCTTAACTATGACTTCAAATCAACTTTACCAGAGCACAGGGGGAAAAGGGGGAAATTTCCTCCATGAAATAGGATTGCCATGGTCTGAAGCTTGCCCCTACAAAGTCCAATCATTTCTTTTGCTAAATAAAAAGAAACTTGTTGAATCCCTCCTGCTGAGTGCCAAAGAGTTTCGAAACATTATGTTGCGGTCTGACTTAGGATTTGGGGGTGGTGGATGAATGTCAGGACAGAGCAAGCTGGATGAATAAGGGAATAAATGTGCTTGACATGGTTGGTTGGGTCATATAAAATCCGTGCTTATCAGAGGTCACTCCATCAGGAAGGGATCAAAGGTGAACAAAGCAATGGAAGATTACAAAAACAATACCGTATGCAACAATCTCATCAAAAGAAACTTGTATTAGAAATGTGATACACGTCTGGCTGTTTCTGACTGCATTTCCCCTCTCTTTTGTTATTTGAAAAGGATAATTCACCCAAAAATGATAATTCAGTCATTTACTCACCTTCGTCTTGTTCTAAACCTCTGACTTTCTTTTGAACATAAAATATATTTTGTAAAATGAACAGTTTGAATATACCAGTATTTTTTTTTTTTTTTTCCACAGAAGAATGAAAGCCATATGAGGATGAGTAAATGTCGTGTTAATTTTGGTTAAACTATAGGCCACCGTTAAAGGTGAACTCAGTGTTGTTTTTAGGTTTTACATTTATAAATGTAATATTGTGTAAGTGATGTATCACCTAAGACTCTAATCATATCACTCTTCAAAATGTAATGATTAAATATATATTATAATATATAAATACATTGTTTCTTTTGAGTTTAGTTTTTAAAGCTACACAATGTAATTTTTTTAAATTAACAACATTTAAATAATGAGCGAGTATATATATTACTAAACCATTCTTCCAAACGGTTTTTGTCATACCCTAAATGATTATGGTAATGCTGCAGTAATTATTTATGAGTGTCAGAATGGATTTCCCAGAGAAACTACATACTTTCATCATTCGTCTGTGGCCGTGTGTGTTTGTCATATCCATAAATAAAGTAAAAAAGGTCAGGTTACTATATGCAGTGGAAGTAGCTTGAAGCCACAACAACTGAATCTTGAACCGAAAAGAGTTTGTAAGCAAAAAGGGAAAGTGACAGTATGCTTCCCGTAATAAAACACACATCAACATAGCATTGAGTTTGCATAGCATTACATTTGCTGTGCATTATAGGTTCACAAAACAAAGTTTGTTGGTAACAATGCCAATCTCTAAACTAGTTACTGGTCTGTTTGCCTAAATATTGGCTTGCCAAGTTATAGTTTCCAGTGTTATCTGATATGAATAGCAATTTTATGTCTAATGCCAGCACTGTCAAACATTTGTAATTGGGGGCGGAGCAATTTAAACAGTCCAAACAACACTTACAGATGAACTCCATGGGAGATCGTTTCACATAAAAATAATACCGGCTCATAGATCCGCTTTCAGAGATCCGTCTTTCTTTAAAGGGAGATTTTTGATGTTGTTCGTAACATTCGCACTGATAAGGCAATAATCGGAAGCCAAAGCACAACTACATTTGTAACTACACTTGTCATATAACTATTTCTCGCCCATAACTATTTTGGAGTTAATTTCCCCCCAAAAAAACATTGTTAGCCATTTGGTCGCAAATTCCGTTGTTTATCAGCATAGTTAAACAAGTCATTTTTTCCCGTTACCATAGTTCAACGGATATTCGCAAACAGCATCGCAGCATCACAAGTTCTGTGGTTAGAAGCATAGTTTCTTGTTTGGGTGACATGTGGACTTAATAAAACCTTATCTTGAGCAAAATAAGCAAGCTATTATTCAGTACTATCTATATCTTTCATTTAGAATATATACAAATTTCTTTCACGTCTTTTACTTTGTCAAGAGATTTAAGGCACCATTTTTGAAGAGTACGCATGTGCGTATGTGCTCTAGTACATAAGAATGAGTCTATGATTGAATCTGGAAATAAAGCAGAATAACTGAAACAAATAAATATATATACATTGTCCTCAGATGCCATGTCCATAATTTATAGCAAACATATCTGGCATTAATTCGATCTCAAACAGATTAATTAAAAGAAGTTAACGCTCCACCACCTGTGTGACATCATTAACCAACGTGGTAGAATGACAAATTTGCGTCAATGCTTCAACGATGCATCATACTATGGTTAAGAAGCAAGTTGCGTCACTATATGGGAAACAAAACCCTGATTGGTTCAGTCCTTTATTATTTCAGCTAAGTTGGTTTGCTCAACATACTTGAACGCAAGTAAAAAAATAAATAAAAAAACAGAGTGCTGCATCCACATGCTATGTTAAATTGCCTGTTATTCCGAAATGACTAATGCAGGTTTTAAAATGATACTTTAAAGGGGGCATATTATACCCCTTTTCACAAGATGTAATATAAATCTCTGGTGTCCCCAGAATGTGTCTGTGAAGTATAAATAAATCCTTCAAAAATGAAATTCATCTATGGTGTCTTCAGTGGCTCGGATGCCGGGAGTCTATGGAGATTCGTATGTTCGTTGGTACATCCAACAACAGAACATTTGCAATGTTTTTGACGCAGACATTGTAATACTCTGTAATACAGTGAGTAAACAGAAATGGCGGCCTCTGTGTTTCTCACTCAGGTGTTTCTATGCTATAAGGGCAGATCATCAACAGTCATGGCCAGGGGTCATGGGTTTCCCTACTCTTACGTAGGAATAGGGGGAAATCTGGAAATCTAGTGTGTTATGAGAGATTGATAATGATTGATGGGGATTATAAAAAAAAGTATTGGGTGGATTTTTACCATTATAGGCTGGTTGTTTACACACACTGCGGACACACATCTGTGTTCAAACACCTTATAAAAGTGAATTTTGCATAATATGTCCCCTTTAAGTGTAAAAAAAAAAAAAAAAAAAAAAACACAATAGAACAAAAGACACTCTAAGTCTAAAGATTAATATTTGCACTAAACATGTGCCAGCCTTAAGTTCACAGAACGCATTAAGACTTCATCCTGAATGCCGTTTCCCATTGAATTCACCTTCCTCTATGTTGAAATACATAATGAGGGCTAATGTGTGGTCAAGCCTGCTGACCATGGCCGGGAGATCTTTGTCAGGCTGGCGAGGCAATGCAATTGCGCACGGCTCAGACAGAGATACTCCCGGGTCAAGAATCCAGCCCTCGGCCATGTTTGAGTTCAGAGCCCTCTCATCAAGACCCGGGACCTCCAACTGAAAAACACAGGGCTCTTAGTGATCCCTGTTCCAGAAGCTTCCCCTAAGCAGGCTACAGCAAAAGCACTTGTTACTTTGCGAGTCATTGGACCACGTCTCAAAATCCCCAAGGCAAACCTGCCTTTGTGGAAGTAGACAGAGGTAAACTCTCATACTGTGAAATACAAGCAGAGTCAGTGATCCATGTTTCAGGCATCGCTAGCATAGCCGTTGGAAAAGCTGCTTGACCGAGCTCCCCTCCCTCATTAGATTGATAACATGGGTCAGTCCTCTAAAGAGCTTAGCGTCTGCTTCCGGACTTTATGTTGGTACATATAGAAAATTGCACTAAAAGCACTGCCATGCAGATCAGGAAAGCTTTTGACTTTAAAACAACCTTTTTTACATATACAATCCTTTAATCTAAAGACCCTTAGAAGAGTCGGGCCACTGAGGTGAGTGTGATTGGCTTTAGTAATTAACCAGAAAGGAATGGCACAGCATGTTGCCACTTCATATCATAACTGGGTGGTATTATAAGAGTTCATGCTACTGCTTTCAACTTTGCTTAGGGTAGTAGGGCGAAAACAAACAAACAAACAAACAAAATTGGTCCCTTTAAGAGCCAGCTGTGACGATTGTGTCTCAGACAATTAGTGCCCGCGGTTCACGGAGGCACGAGGAAATGGGCACAGTGGCACCGGGGACTTGTTTTTCCACCAGTAGGTGGTAGTCACATTACATCAGAGCATGAGGTTCAGGATGGCTCAGCGAAACGTACAACAGAGTTTGTGGAAAGGCAATCATCCTCCCTATATGAATAACACTGAAGTTCCCATCCATTCTCTTCCTGAAAGTGATCAGCTTAGTTAAACTCATGTTAAAAAACTCAGGACAAATGTAGCTGTGGAAATGATACTTGACAATACAGAGATGCGCTAGTTCATGTTTGGATTCTAAATTGCATCTTTGGTTTTGAAACTGATAATTAATGAAACTAGTATTTTTTTTTATACATTTTTCAAAACTTACAAATGTAGTTTTTTTTTTCATATTTGCATATTTAAAATATTTTAATATAATAATATAAAACACACACATCGATTGATTGATTTATTAGACAAGAATTAAAATAAATGGTACAAAAATGTATCATACTATATATATATATATATATATATATATATATATATATATATATATATATATATATAATAATAAGGCCTTTTTATAATATATAATGGTAAAAATAGTAAGATAATAGTACTATAAATATAACAATATTTTAAAATAATAACAACTTACTATAATAAACTATAAATATATAAATATTATAACATAATTTTAATTATTTAATATAGAAATGTAACATATATACATATACTCTAAACATTCTGGGTTAAAAGCAACCCAAGTTGGGTTGAAAATGGACAAATCCAGCAATTGGGTTGTTTTAACCCAGCGGTTTGGGTTAAGTGTTTGCTTAAAACAACCCAAAACAACCCAGTTGCTGGTTTTGTCCATTTTCAACCCAACTTGGGTTGTTTTTAACCAAGCATTTAGTTATTGGTCAGTGAATGTATATATATATATATATATATATATATATATATATATATATATATATATATATATATATATATATATATATATATATATATATATATATATATATATATATATATATATATATATATATATATATATATATATATATATATATATATATATATATATATATATATATATATATATATATATAAAATGGAGGCCAGCTAGTAGTTGCTGTGCGAGTAAACCTCACTCCTCTGATCTCAAGAGACGCTCTAGCGACTGACACTTAACGACTGACGCTTGTTAGAGCGTCCGACTCTCATGCCGGTGGACCGGAGTTCGAGTCCCGCTTGGAGCAGGCGGGTTGAACAGGAGGGGTTATATATATATATTCACTGATCAATAACTAAATTACCACATTTATACAGCAATGTATAGAGTAAAACCATTACAATAGTTTACATTTATTTTATGATATTATGTTAATTACACATGCAGAATATCTCTGTGGGCTTTTACCTAAAACAAGGTTCATCTAAAGATGTCCTAAGGATATCTTTTACAAGAATCTGTTATATATGTATGCTGAATATGTTCTATTTTGTCTATAGTACATGCACACATGGATGGGTCAAGTGTAGAATCAAGTTTTTTTGGCCATGCCTTGCAGAGAGTGGACTGGATGAAGAGTAATTATTTGTGGTGAGTCGAGGGCCCTGGGGGTTGCAGGGTGGGCGGAAGAGGCATGGGGTGCGGTGAGATGGAAAGCACGCCAGTCCCGCTCACGCTTGATGCTCAGTGAATCTGAAAGGTCATGTCATGTTTTCTGGCAATTGACTCGATGGCTTTGGATTCTGCAGCATAAGGCTGGTACGATGTTTGTGTATGTGAGTGTGTGTGCGTGTGTGTGTGTGCGTGCGTGCGTGTGTGTGTGTGTGTTTCTGCTCCACACATTTACTGGGAAATGTGCCCCTGGGTTGTTTTTCGCATTGACCTTATTACCCTGCGCTGTGACGAGCTTGCCACGGAACTTGCTATCTCTCTCTCACACACACCCTCCCTCTCTCTCTCTTTCTTTTCGTTTGTTTTTCTCCATCTCTCTAGTCTACCTCAAGATCACTTCCATCATTAAAAATAAAAAAATTAAATATATCAAACAATGAACGTACATATTTTGGAATTGTTTTAGATGCACCACACAACGAGGAGGGGGAGGGGAGACGGAAAAGAAAAGCATTTTTCAAACCCGGTTGCTCTAAATGAGAGGGGACAAACACAGAGTAAGGGCAATATTAGCACATTTAATTAACGGCGATCGCAATCATCAAACACCGGCAGCTCAACGCATCCAGCAGCCGGGCTAAACCACACAGGACCTCCATCTGCATTTGGCTCCATTCTCTGATATATCTCTTGCCTTGCAGCCATTTCTCCGAGTGTAATTTACCAGAACAATGTAATTTTAACCTTTCCCCCTGCCTCATCATCAGGGACTTTAAGTCATTTCACTGGAAATGAAGAAACACATCTGTGTCTTTTACGGCAGAGGACACACCATAAAAGCCAAATGGTTCAGTTAAAAAGGATCCTCTCTCTCCGAATTAATCCCAACTGTGCGCTCTGTGTCGTGTGAGCTAAATGTTAATCATCCTGAAAGCTTTGTGTGAATGCATTTCCATATAGACTAACACATTTAAACTGTTGCTACTGATGACTCAAATTCCACATTGTTGTGTTTTAACCCCCTGGTGCTCTTCACATATATATATATATTCACTATATTTTAGCTCGATAATGTTTTTATTTAATATTTTGTATTTTTAGGGCATTTTACGATACTTAATTATATTTATGCAGTAGTTATAATCCATTTATTCACCAAAATTAAATTTAAAACTGTCATAAATCTTGAATGCTTGGGAGCACAGACTTAAGTTTGGTCTCTTTTTAAAGAAGACACTTGGTGTAAGTAAAACCAAAAAGATAATTAAAAAGTGAACTTAAAAAAAGTTGTAATAAAAAATGCAACAATACAATTTCAATTTGTATATGAAATATATATTTTCCAAAACATGTTTTACTGTAAAATTGTGGGGAAATCAAAAGTTCTGTTCCAAATTTGAGGTTGATCTAAAAAATTTAGCTTTTAGTATGATTTTGTTTGGGCGCAGTACCAAATGTTTCCACTGGATGAAATTCGTTTGCCATGGTCATTTTTGCATCCGAAATCACATACTCTCTTGAGTAGGTACATATTTTGAATAAGAAATGACTTCACGGACGCTAAAAAGTATGTTCTGGTATGAATGTGTGTAGTATGAATGTAATCTGGACGTACTACATTTGCTATGTTGTCAAAATCACGTGACCTGCCAGCGTCAGTTTTGTTGCTTCATTGCCATTCACAAATCCTCTAGTAAAGTGTCCATGGCATGCACACTTCAGAATCTCGTTGGAAGAAGTAGGTACTTTTTGCCTACTCTTTTATGAGTACTGTGAATTTGGACAGTAGGAAAGTATGCAATTTTGGATGCAGCCAAGTCTGTGGTTTTCCCGCGGAATTGGGCTACTTCAACACTGTTTCTGCTGACTTATTCATGCCCGCGGGTTGAATAATGATATTTCAACCCGATCTCACGGCAATACATACATATTTTACGAGGCGGTTAATTGTACTACCTCACCTGTACGAATTTGTAAAATATTTACTAAATCGTACTTATTTGACCAGTTGCTAAATTTGTATGAATTCGTACGAATCACCTAACCTCAAACCCCGCCCTTAAACCTACTCTTCACTGGGGTTTAGACAAAACGTACAAATTCGTAGGAGTGAGGTCGTACAAATTCGCAAGAATTAGCCACCTTGTAAAATAAAAGAGATAGCCTTGGATATTTACCCCTGGGAATGCTAATTTTAGCAGAGGACACCCCAGCCAAAAAACACAGATTTTAAATAAAATAACCTTTTTGAATCATGTTCATGATTTTTTTTTTTATTGTTGTTCACATAGCAAGTCTCAAAACCTTTACCAAGTTTCATACCATTCTGATAAAATAAAAAAATTCTAAAAAAACACAATGAAAATTTTGCAGTCAAAAATGAGCACCAGAGGGCAAGGAGTATTCCAGGTTTAATGCAAGCATTTGTGACATAATGTTGATTACATCAACATGTGTTGGAGAAAGTTACTTTGAAAAGTAATGCATTACAATATTGCATTACTCCCTTAAAAAGTAACTAATTGTGTTACTTAGTTACTTTTTAATAAAAGTAATGCGTTACATTACTTTTGCGTTTTTCTCACCTGGGCTAGGCTAGTTTTTTTATATATAAATGTAACAAAAAAGTTATATTTTTGAGCAAATGTAAAGACCCTTTCACAACAAAATTTAAATAATAAGGCTGAAGGAAATGCAAATAAAACTTTCAGCTGTGCTGCCACTCTGGATCGCAGAAGAATAGGATGCAGGAGAAGAAAGTTGAACACTTACTTCACCAATAAAAACAAAAACTCTAATGTAAATTTTGCTTATGGTTTAACTGATTCATCAAACATCAGCAGCAAGTACATTGGTCAATAAAATGAGATTAAATGCATACAAATATTTAATTATTGGAGGTTTGCATAGTATTCTGATTTTGTATTTCACTGATTTTATTCATTTTGAGGAATGCCGAAAATGCGATTTTTGTGCAAGTGAGATGAGTAAATGCATGCTCACATGTGCCATCATGTTCATACACAACGCCTCTGCACTCACTCCTGATTCCTCTCAAGATTGGGACAGGAGAGCTGTGAGGCAATACATGGGAGAACAAAGTAACTTGCGTTACTTATTTGAAAAAGTAACTCAGAAATCTTGTTGTAAATGTAAAAGAAATGCGTAACTTTACTAGTTACTTGAAAAAAGTAATCTGATTACATAACTTGACTTAACTGTAATGCGTTACCCACTGTTGATTACCACAAAATGATTTCTTATTTTCTTAAAAAAAAGAAAGAAAGAAAGAAAAAAATCGAGGTTAAGGTGAGCCACTTACAAATGGAAGTATATTTAAAACCAGAAATGTAAAGATAATATTTTGTTTTAATATTTAAAAAAAAAGTTGTGATTATTTTTTACACATAGCACTCGTATTGTTTTCATCTTGTGGCTATATTTTTGAAACAGAATATTGTAAAGTTGCGATGAACTGAAAATAGAGACAGATTTTTTTTTCTTCTGTATTGTGACGTACAAGTGTAATTTTTTTTTTAAGAAAGAAAATGTAGGCTAGTAGTCCATAGATTCTATCCATTGCTTGTTAATTGAATTTTGAGATGTGAGTTTGCAGATGATTGTGGAGGGGCGGAGTTTAAGCAGAATGTTTATTTTGATCAAACATTACGAGATCTATTTTTTCCTTTTAAATGAAATGTATACATGTTTTATTAATACATAATATACAAATCATTTACAATAAGATCTACAACATTCCCTTTATGGCCTACATTTCATGGGGTTTACAGATTGGCTTCATTCACTTTCATTAAAATCTGTAATCCTGATTTTTTTTTTTTTTTTTTTTTTTAAAGGAGACAAGTGAACATTTGGCAATCAATATTATGCTACAAGTGCTGTCGACTGAGTTTGACTTATTGAACCCAGAATATTTAAAGGTGGTTGTTTGTTATCCATGGTAATCTCTGTCTCTCTCTGCATGCGTTCGTCCTCACACTGTCTCTCGCTCAGCGGCTCGGTGGCAGAGCTCCAGAATCACTTAGATCATTTTACCTAGGGCACAGAGAGGGCAAAAAGAAGCCACTGACCCCCGCTTGCCCATGCAGGGCTTTACGCCTCGCTGACTTTCCTGGTGTGACATTTTCCCTCATATCTGCCCTCCCCCCATCACAATTCCCTCTCCGACCAACTAGCACAGCACAAGGGGGAGAGTAAAAAAGCTCTGAACAATCATTGTCTGCACAGATATCAATCAAGTGAACAGCAGCCTGGGTCAATCTGCTGTCACAGTGTTCACAACTCACCACTATGGCACTCATGCAAAATGACAATAATGACAGAATGCCACAAGTGATATCACGTCTAATAACTTTTTTTTAAAGGTAAATAAGTGAAGAAAGAGGAGAACTTGTGTCCATCTTGCATCACCTGACCCTTTGCCACATTTACACAAGACTTGAAAGCCCCCCTTTCCTCTGTGATGACAAATATAGCCTCTTCGACAGGTCACGCGATGGTCATGACATTATTAAAAGATCAATTGTGCCTCAAAACATTGCCGATCTACTGTACAGCTATGACCACGACAGATGGGACTTATGTAGACGTGACTTTAATATCTATTTAAAGAGGCTTTACTGACAATGATCTAAAGAGACAAACACTTTTGAAACCTATGGCTTTGACAAAACCCTGACCCGAGCTGAAGTGACAGCTGTGCTGATGTAGCTTATTGCAGAAAATGTGGATTGATTAGGAGCGGGAGGGTCACACATGCCATGAACTAGACCACTGGAAAAATTAAATATATATGTGTACCCACACACGCACACACACACACACACACACACACACACACACACACACACACACACACACACACACACACAGAGAGAGAGAGAGAGAGAGCTGGGTAGTAACTGATTACATGTAATCTGGATTACATATTCAAATTCCAAAAATTAAGTGTTTGTAGTTAGATTATATTAGGTTTTAAAATACTCATAATCAGACTAGTTACTTTTTTACTGATTACATGATTACATATTATTCACACAATAAATGTTTTTTCCTAAAAAATTAAAAAAGCATATTGCTTATAAACATTCAGAAAGTCTTCTAGTTTTGTGAAATCGCACACACAGAGGCCAGCCACTAGTCAGGTGGCTATAATTACACGGACAATTGGATTTACAGAAATCATTTCACTTTGCATATTGAATAAACTCCTGACAAACACATTCATTATTATTTGAATTATCACTCAGTGATTCATTTAACCATGTACTGCTATGTCTTGAAAGCTTTCATTTTCTTTCAAACACATTTTAATTAAAAAAATATATATATTATTATATTATAAAACTGTATTATTTATTTAATTATGAGCTTTTCATTAAACTCATGAACCCCAGTTTGGGAAACCCTGAGTTATGTAATGTTTAATGCACTTGATGTTGTTGATAACAGAAATATTATATATTTTATATATTTATAATACAAACCCGATTCCAAAAAAGTTGGGACATTGTACAAATTGTGAATAAAAACAGAATGCAAGTTTCAAATTTCAATATTTTATTCAGAATACAACATAGATGACATATCAAATGTTTAAACTGAGAAAATTTATAATTTTAGGGGAAAAATAAGTTGATTGATGGCATCAACACATCTCAAAAAAGTTCAAGGACAAGGCCATGTTTCCCACTGTGTGGCATCCCCTCTTCTTTTGATAACAGTCTGCAAACGTCTGGGGACTGAGGAGACAAGTTGCTCAGGTTTAGGAATAGGAATGTTGTCCCATTCTTGTCTAATACAGGCTTCTAGTTGCTCAACTGTCTTAGGTCTTCTTTGTCGCATCTTCCTCTTTATGATGCACCAAATGTTTTCTATGGGTGAAAGATCTGGACTGCAGGCTGGCCATTTCAGTACCCGGATCCTTCTTCTATGCAGCCATGATGTTGTAATTGATGCAGTATGTGGTCTGGCATTGTCATGTTGGAAAATGCAAGGTCTTCCTGAAAGAGAGACGACGTCTGGATGGGAGCATATGTTGTTCTAGAACTTGGATATACCTTTCAGCATTGATGGTGCGTTTCCAGATGTGTAAGCTGCCCATGCCACACGCACTCATGCAACCCCATCCCATCAGAGATGCAGGCTTCTGAACTGAGCGCTGAGAACAACTTGGGTTGTCCTTGTCCTCTTTAGTCCGGATGACATGGCGTCCCGGTCTTCCAAAAAGAACTTCAAATTTTGATTGGTCTGACCACAGAACAGTTTTCCACTTTGCCACAGTCCATTTTAAATGAGCCTTGGCCCAGAGAAAACGCCTGCGCTTCTGGATCATCTTTAGATATGGCTTCTTTTTTGACCTATAGAGTTTTAACCGGCAATGGCGAATGGCACGGTGGATTGTGTTCACCGATAATGTTTTCTGGAAGTATTCCTGAGCCCATGTTGTGATTTCCATTACAGTAGCATTCCTGTATGTGATGCAGTGCCGTCTAAGGGCCCGAAGATCACGGCATCCAGTATGGTTTTCCGGCCTTGACCCTTACGCACGGAGATTGTTCCAGATTCTCTGAATCTTTGGATGATATTATGCACTGTAGATGATGATAACTTCAAACTCTTTGCAGTTTTTCTCTGAGAAACTCCTTTCTGATATTGCTCCAGTATTTTTGGCCGCAGCATTGGGGGAATTGGTGATCCTCTGCCCATCTTGACTTCTGAGAGACACTGCCACTCTGAGAGGCTCTTTTTATACCCAATCATGTTGCCAATTGACCTAATAAGTTGCAAATTGGTCCTCCAGCTGTTCCTTATATGTACATTTAACTTTTCCGGCCTCTTATTGCTACCTGTCCCAACTTTTTTGGAATGTGTAGCTCTCATGAAATCCAAAATGAGCCAATATTTGGCATGACATTTCAAAATGTCTTACTTTCAACATTTGATATGTTATCTATATTCTATTGTGAATAAAATATAAGTTTATGAGATTTGAAAATTATTGCATTCCTTTTTTATTCACAATTTGTACAGTCACAACTTTTTTGGAATCATTTGGGTTTGTATATTTTCTTTCTCTTTATACCTTTTATATCAATATGATATAAGATTATCCTATTAAACTCAATGTGATAAGTTACGTCAAAAGTAATCTAAAAGTAATCAAAAAGTAGCCAGATTACATTACCATAAATGTGTAATATAATGGATTACGTTACTAACTACAATTTTTGTCATGTAATTTGGAACAGATTACAATTTGTAAGTAATCAGCATAAGATTTTAAATTTACATAATATATTTGGGCCCCTGTACTTTTTAATAAAAAAATAAAATAAAAAATAAAAAATGACCATATTTTGAAATCAGTAACCTATTACAATTTGTAAGTAATCTACCCAGCATATCTTTGGGCCATGCATTAAATGATTGACCATATTTTGAGTTTTGGTTTTCAGAAAAATGTCACAGAGAATTCAATATTAATGTAGCAGTAATTTAGTAAAATTAAATAAAATGTTAAGTAATTAAAGGTCTGAATACGTGAGTTTTCAGGGGGAAAAAAATGATGACCTCTGAGTTCAAGTGTGTCTTGTATACCATTCACATTTGTCATGGGAATGAGTGGCATCTTTAGCTTTCAGCGACCTCTGAGCATCACAGACATTAATGGAGTGTTTTAAAAGTTAGCATGAAGACTGATGATGTAGACTAAGAGCTAACATACAGTGTTCTTTGGCAGATCCTTCTTGCGGCCTCCAGGGAAGGCAGTGTTGAGTGCTTGTAGAGCAGATATTTAAGGGGCACTGCTACGGTTGAGGAGTTTAGATTTTACTCATATTCTATAAAGCCAGAGCCGAGGGAGTTGACTGAGGAGATGTGAAGTGTGTGTGTGTGTGTGTGTGTGTGTGTGTAAGAGAGAAAGGGGGAAAGGGTGAACAAAAAAAGCAGAGCACACTGTGCCAGGATCAACACGTGTCTCCAAAAGCCTAGAGGTTCTGCAACAATCTGTTCCGCTTGGTTCGCCGCAGTGATGTGACCTCGATTTCTGGACTGCTGTTGAGAGGCTCCTTGCACTCAGGCTTGACACAAGCACAGGACCGCCCTTCTCAATGCTGTCCCACCTTAGCAAGTGTGAGGATGTGTGCATGTGTGTGCGTGTGTGTGTATGGACACGGAGATGCACGTAAAGCTGTGCAGTTGGTGCAGGAAAGTGTTGCTCTCACTGCCCCCCTGTCTAGGGTGGGATGAACATCTCTGCAGTTTGGCAGTGCTGAAAAATGACACTTTCAATTGGGGTCAATTGGACCCCTGCCTCTGGATCTGAGATGGCAGCCATGACGAGGGGTAATCTCAGGATGAGGAAATAATTGGTTTTCTGGAGGAAACGTCGGACCAGGCAGTGGAGATAGGAGAGGGCTGTGGAACACTAGGGGTCAGTGGAAGTCCACAAAACCATTCCAAGTATGTGGGAAACCAAGTATAGTTTCCTAAATATGGAGGTACCGACTGATATAGGTGACCTAGCGTGAATCATAGAGAATAGATCTGTAAAAACTGTGAATTTTGTTAAAACAATCTGCTACTGCCTCACGTCCACCCCTGTAATTTTTCACATTATTATCACTATTGTCTCTATCATCATACTCACTATAATAACTGTAACCATTACTGGGAATGTGTATTGGTATATATATTATTTAATTGTCCATTCTCATTTTGGCTTCATTTTATATTTAGATTACTTTTGATGTTATCTAATTTAATAACTATTAATTAATGTATTGATTTTTATTTTTATATTGTTTTTTTTTTTAAACATTTAGGTTACCTTTCTGATATGTAGCATTCACAGAAAATGTATATTTAATAATTTAAATATATAATAATTTCCGTACTTTAAATTAATGTTGCCATGTCTACATTCACTTAGTTTTAAAACAACTGATTTACGGTCAACTGTCAGGTTCGAAACATTCTTCAAAATATCTTCTTTTGTGTTCAACAGAAGAAACCCATACAGACAACTTGATGGTGAGTGAAGGATGACAAAAATTTCATTTTTGGGTGAACTATCCCTTTAACTTTGCGATGGATGGATGGATGGATGGATGGATGGATGGATGGATGGATGGATGGTCAGCTATTTATCATTTGCCATTATTATTATAGACATTACGGTCTGTGCAGTACTATTGTTCTCAATGGCATTTTGAAGCATTAAGCAGCATTATGTCAATCATATGCCTGGCAAGCCAATAGGAATTCCCTCTGTTACTCTCGTCTCACCTCTCTTTCTCCTTGTCTCTCTCCAATTTGCTCCAGACTAATTATGCTGGGGTTTATGGAGCATTTTTACCGCCCCGCTCCTGTACCTCCAAAGTGGTTTGCTAAAACAGTGGTGACATGGGGCTGTGGTAATTATCTAATTGTTTGAGTCATGTCTGTCTTTGATTTATGGTGTTGCATCAGAGCCTGACCTGATTTATAATGAGGTCCCCTCACTTGTGAAAATCTGAACCTGAATTATGTGGCACAGGCCCAATTATTTCTCTATGAGGTTTTGGTGACTGTTGACATTGATGGTGCGCATTCTCAAACAGCTGCCTGCCCAGCTTTTGCCTAACCACAATAATATGATCCATCATTTTAGAACAGACTCACCTCTCTTCTCTCGCTTACACCAGCGCAGAGCTGCAGACTCCATCGTCGCTCACCGCAAACAGCACCATATTTCTTCATCACCGCTGTGTTAAAGGAAGTGCTTGGTGCATTTCGCCATCATCTCTGGCATAGGGGTGCACAGGTTCCCCCACCTCATCGGTTCCACCTGCCAGACTAAGACCGCCCGTCTCACTAATCTGTCTTTGGGGAGAACGACAACAGGAGCCAGCAAAGGACACGGCACCCCCGGGCCCCATAAATCCCGCCGGCTCCCGATTACCCAGTTCAGGCCACAAAGTCAAAGAACTGGGCATTAAGTGGAGCAAGTTGCTTGGCACCAAGGACAAAGCTGACAGGAAACATAAGGCCCCTACATGCGGCCCGGATGTGAAGAATAGGCCCGCTCGTGAGGACGTACGCTACACGGATGAGATGGCCCCTCTCAAATTAGCACTGAGCAGGGTGACTGCCGCAACACCGGCTGATGAAGAGACACGCGGCTGCCACTATTTGTGCCGCTAAGGCATTCATCAAATTAATTACTGCTGCGCCCAACCACCTCTCTGATACCTCTTTATTTTGAGTCCTGTAAATGGGGCCTCAGACGAGTCCTGACAGGGAGCCCTAATACACACACTGCCTCTTCTCCAGCAACATAATTAATTGAAAACTTCGCTGGCTTGACAAATTGGAATGATGAATCTATCTTCTATGAATAGCTTAAGGAGAGAGAGAGAACAGAGAAGAAAAAAAAAATGCATAATCAGTCAAAAATGTAGTAGCAACATCTCTCTCACTAGCTTTGCCGTGTATTGAGAGCCATTAGGGCCGAGAGGAGCCGTGGCGCTGCAAAAAGACTGACTCTCCTTCCATCTACATCTCGATTGATAACTTTGGCTCTTCGATTTAATAGAGCGGTCAAGGTGGAGCTGTTCTTCTGTATGGTTCAAGAGAAATAAAGAGAGGTAAGGTCATTAATCAGGCACTCGTTCTCTTTTTTTAATGCTGGAATATAGATGGGTTCGTTTTCTATAGTGTCTCTCCAATAATTCGAACCATGTTTATGGCTTGTGTTTGATGTTCTGAAATAATCATTTTAATGAACACACTTTTGTATAATATCAAGTCAACACACCAGATATTTATATGCAAATGCACATTTAACAGGGTAATGAGGGTGAAATGCACCCTTACAAGGCATTTGAGAAACACCATTACGCATCTCTTGATTAATTACATTGATGTCTTAACATACAGTATAAAGGTACTAGTGTTCCCCAGAGTTACAGTACATCTCCATCTCCTGTCACCTTCACTTACTAAAGTGCAAGAGGAAAATGAGTGAGTGCATTCACAATCAGTCAATCAAGTGCTTTCACAAAAATAAACTAATAATAATAAAAATAATTAATATAATAATAATAATAATAATAATAATAATAATAATAATATAATAATCCCTATTATAGAGCTTTCCCATCCGATCTTTTTTTCACCTTGTTTCAAGAAATATCTGCGTACACACGAGAGCATTGAAACCGATTCAAAACGATGTAGTATACATGCCAGACCAGTAAAAACGGAGAAGAAGAGTTATGGCTAGAAGGGGTACAGCAATGGTAGGTTGTGAGGCAAAATCTCACGATAAAATAAATTAATTTGCTACTTACCAGATGTGTTTTATTAACGCCTACACCTACCCCAACCCTTAATCTACCCTAACAATAATGCAAATACAGTAATTAAATGACGCAATATTGATGTGCGCATGCCCAGTGCCCATAGTTGTATCCCTTTCTAGTCTTTCCCATGCCGGACGTGCTGTGATGACATCACCGTTTCACAAAATATGCGGATTGGCTGTACACACAAGGGTGTCGTTTTCAGATTTATCCACTCTGGGAGTCGATTTCAAAAAATATCGGTTTCATGCTCCCAAAATGTCGAATCCATGTGGATGAAATGCTGATACGGTACAAAATTTTTACGTATACAGCTAAACGCATCTCCTCGTGGACGGGGCCTCAAAATATTATGTTATCGGAAGCACATTAATTATCTTGGTTAATTTGACAAAAGAAAAAAACTGTGGTAACAAATCATGAAAATATTTTTTTACAGTGTAGTCCCATTCCTGAGAATGTAGCCTTAGGGTGATTAATTGATTAACAATTCATAAAATCTAAAGTTTCACTTATAAAGTTATAGTCGACAAATTGTTCACAAACCTCCTTCAGCTCCTTCATGAACCCTGATGTAATTTAATGGGAAACCCTGATGTAATTTAATATTCAATACTCTTCATGGTGTTGATAACCAAGAATAGAATATATTTTATTTCCTTTTTTATTTTGTAATAAAAATAGGATTATCCTATTCAAGTCAATGTGATAAACGAGTTGGGTCAAAAGTAATCTAAAAGTAGTCTGATTATGTTACCCAAAATGTGTAATGTAATGGATTACTAACTTTTGTTTAATTTTTTGTCATGTAATTTATAATCAGTAATGCACTACAATTTGTACAATTTGTAGTAATCTGCCTAGCACTACAAGAGTTTTTTTTTTTTTTTCAGTTGTTTCGACTGTTCCTTTGCGTGAATTAATATGTGGTTTGATGTATACTCAAGGTTTAACATGTTAGAGCCGATCATTTGATTAGTTACATTAATATAGCTTGATGTAATATTCACAATATGGTGAAATAAAAACTCATACAAGGTATGTTGTCTAAGCAAGTAATCTGTTCTGTTGTGAGAAATCAGGTCCTCCCTCCAAATGGGGTCTCCATTAGACCATCAAGTGGTCTCAATGACCCAAAGAACTTTTAATGGGTACTCTCTTTAACGTCTAATTTCAATTCCTACAAAATCGTGTTATTATATTTGTCATTTGAACTAGAATGACCATTAATGTCTGTTTTAGTTGAGTTAGCTTACGTACTAGCATAGCATACAGATACCAGATTGGGTGTGTCACACAAGTCCTGAAACGTGAAGCCGAAATGTTTCCATCACCCCCAGGTAATCGAATGGGACGTGAGACAAACTGCACAATCAAATTACACTTCAAATATTTTTTTTCCAAAGATGGTTTCTGTCATTTTAGGTAGTTTTTGTCACGCTGATGTAAGTTCAATCAGCGCAAGATGTCAGCACCATATTGAGACGTTGGCGGCTTTTCTACAATGGAAGAGAGTCAAGGTGCGTTGGCCATCATTTTTTTTTACAGTCTATGAATTAGCCTGATAGTTTATACGCTACACATTTGCACTTAGCCTACACATATATTAAAATGAATTAATTTAAATCTAATTAAAAAAAAAAACATTTCCAAATACTTAATTTAGTAAAAGAAAAATGGAATGATTTTCAATTATTTGTTTATTATTACTAGTGGTGCTTACAAAGCGAAGCACACTATTACTATCTCACATACTACTTTTTTTGATGCAAACTTTGGTGCGTACTCGTCCCACATCGTTTGTTGTAGACCCATGAATGAGATGTCAAATACATGTCTAGCATTAGTTTTGTAACATAACATACCGTATTTTGAAGATGTATAGATTAAATGACTGCACAGAGAGTCTTGTGAGATTATTCCGACAGATTTAGAGGATGCGTGACTAGAGTGGACAGCCTGTAATGGATGAGCAGGTGGATGGAGGTGAATTATTAAAGTAGCAAGTAGGCACTTAAACCCCTGTGTGTAGGAAAGTCACAACCAACGCCATTGAGCTGGGTTTATATGAAAAGGATGTAGAGCCCCTTACACGTTCTTTTAGTAAAATATTTTGTCTAATCTAAATGTTTTCAACCTCTAAGAATAATGTAGTTCTCTATAGTTTAAATGAGTTACCCAGAATTATGCATTATCCCAAAATCATAGAAAAAAAGGCTACAACAGTCCAAGTGAAGCTAGATCTATCATCTGTGAGATTTGCACATGTGCACTTCATGTTTGGTATTTGCTTTTGTGGTATTCCTCACAGGCGTATATGTGTGTTTGTGAACAATCATATATGTCTATGCAGAAAATATGAGAAGGTTGCAGATGTGAAGGACACACCTTTTCCATGGTAAGTAGTCATCCTTAATAGGTAGAGGCCTGTTTGTGAAATATGAGAGCCAAACTGGTATGTGACATTACTGTCATCCCCAGGGAGGCCGGCAGACTGATTTCAGTTCAGAGAGAACCTAGACAGGACAACAGAACTAAATAAAGTCTCAGATGGATGGAACTGAACTCCCACTAGAAAACCTGCAAGACAATGAGATTCTCTGTGCCCTCTGAGAAATGCTCTTCAAACACAACAAATGAAATATACAACATTACCCTTTCAATATTAGGGATATAAATAAACCCTGACTGAAAATACTATGTTCTGAAGACTTGTTATTTATTTGCAATATTCATTGAAAATGCTTTGTTGTATTAATTGTAACTTATTCTAAAATCTAAGTTAATTCTAATTTATCTATCATAAGCACATAGCTGTCTCAATGTATATGCAAAAAGGTTGTTTATTATGATCATCTATCCTCTTGCCATTTTTTGCAGGATAGCATAATGTATTGTATATCTCATTCTCTCTGTATAATTATAATAGATTTTAATATCAGAGAAGATTTGGCTGAGCTTTTCACTGTGGCACTGCATCGTTCAGTTCTCTTTAGGCCTCATTTTCAAGAACTAAATCTCCTGGTTATTTGTTTGTCATATTACAAGCTCTGGGAACAAGCGAAATCCTTTTTCATGATTTCTTTTGCCCAAAGCAATCACTGCATTGCTTTTGCATTAACCGAAAAAATGCTTATTCTCCGCAATATCACTGCTAAAGTACTCCAGGAGATAAAATAATAAATTAGAGGAAAATCTTGTTAGCAGGGATGAGTTGGATTTTTCGTGAGACGATGTTTGATGAGTGTTATGCACATGATTTTTTTGATTTTCAGACCTTAAATGCATTGGTATGATTTTGATAATATAATGCAGTCAAAAGTAGTGCTTTGTTTTTCATCCTTACCACCCTACATGCTTATTTAAATTCATTTTTATTTAGGCTATTATTATTACTAATATTTTCTAACAGTACACTAGTCCCTGGTTTCACAGACAAGGCCTAGTACTAGTCCCAGACTAAAATGCATGTTTGAGCTGTTTTAACTGTAAGTAACTTGCACTGGCATACACTGTAAACCCAAATAAGTTGGGCTAGCTCAAAAGATTTGCAGTAATCAGTTACATCATTGCAGTAAGCATGTTAATCGTTCCTAATTTGAAGTACTGAGTTAGTTAACTCATACATTTTGATAACAATTAACAAGATATTTAAGCCTGGTTTCACAGACAGGGCTTAGCCTAAACCAGGATTAGGCCTTGGTTCAGTTAGGGCATTTAAATAGCTTTTATAAATGTATGCTAGAAAAACACATTACTGGTGTGCATCTTGAGACAAAGCAATGGCACTGACATATTTTAAGATATGTCAGTACAAGTTGCTTTCAGTTAAAACAGCTCAAACATGCATTTTAGTCTGGGACTAGCTTAAGCCTTGTCTGTGAAAGTTTAAGTATGATTTTTGTTCTTAACTTGAAATAGCTCAGTACACTAATTTATACATTTAACTTAAAATGATCAGGTTGTCTCAAAATAAATATTTTGGTAGATATAACAAACCAATTCAGAAAATGTCAACTTGCTAATTTGCTAAACAACTTAAAACTTACCTGCTCTCAAACCAAGCAGCAGGGCCGGCCCAAGCCCTTATGGGGCCCTAAGCAGAATTTTATTTGGGGGCCCCTCTGTGCACACCCTCCGCACACCCACTATCAATGTTAGTAGTTGTAGCAGTGTTGCTTACATCATGTCTGCCTGTCATGTATTTACCCTTATGCGGTTTTTAATTGTAACAGTAGCAAACCCACAAGAGTGGTCAGGTGTTAATACTCAAAGCCTTACAGTACTACAGTTCAGACCAGGATATGTACTTGTTTTTTTTATTTATTTATTTATTTTTAAATATGCTGAATATGCTCACTTTTCCCCAGGATTTTTTGATGAATAGACCATTCAAAACAATAGCATTTCTCTGAAATGGAAAGCTTTCAAAAATCCTAAAAACATTGTACACAACTGTTTTCAACACTGGTAATCATAAATGTTTTTTGAGCATCATATCAGAATCATTTCTGAAGGATCATCTGACACTGAAGACTGGAGTAATGATGATAAATTCAGCTTTGATCACAGGAATAAATTACATTTTACTATATATTCAAAAACAGCTGTTTTACATTATAATAATATTTCATAATGATACTGTTTTTACTGTAGCTATTTTTATCAAATAAATGCAGCCTTGGTGAGCAGAATAGACTTGTTTTAAAATCAAGAAATTATTATTTCTTTCAAACAGAGCTTTTATTTTGGCGGAAAGAATTTTTTTTTTTTTTTTTTGCATTCCATTCAACTGTGTAGAAAGAACCTTTTATTTTCTAAATAAAAACTTCCAAAATGTAGGCTTACACAACTTATAATTCCAAGGGCGCGATATAGCACTCGCAGAAAAACATTTACTGAGAAATTGAAAGCTATGCTGTACTCCGTCCAAGGCACGTCAGACAAGATATTTCGCACTAAACAATAGCGCATTCTCGAATCCATCCATTCATAAAAAGGTTACCGGGCAACTGACGAGTAGGCTACATTTTAGCGCCGATTTTTCTCGCACTCTGGACTTTGAACCCTGGCTAACAAAAATAGTGTCCGGACTATGGCGCCGTGAGCTCTTGCAGTGCTGTCAGAATCAATCCGTGCTTAACATTTAACATTTTGCAGTTTATTTGGTAATTGTTTAAGGCCATTTCGCGATTTCAATCATCATAAAATATAACATGCAGCAAAAACTCATTTGATGTGCTCTTGGGGGCCATAAGCAGCCGCTTAGTTCGCTTATGCCTTGCTCTGCCAAGCAGCATGCCCACTTGTCACCATGGTAACTCTCCAAAAACACATTCAGAAACTAACAAAACATTAATCACTACTAAATCTCTCTTACCATTAATCTTTTTTTTTATTCAAAAAAACACAATTTTAGCATTTACTCTCCCTTTCGAGTGCTTGACATATGTAAGTGCTGTGAACTCAAAAAGAAAGTTCTAAATACTCATTACAGTTAATTTAACTGAACTAACTGGTTTAATTTAAGTTTGTCCTACTCAAACATCTTAAAATATGTCACTGCCATTGTTTTGTCTCAATATGCACACCTGTAATGTTTTTTTTCTCTAAGGCATGTTTATAGAAGTTGAACTAAGGCCTAATTCCTGGCTTAATCTAAACCCTGTCTGTGAAGCCGGTCCTATATTATTAATTCATCTGCACTCTCACGAGCAGTTTTGGAGATCATTTACTCTGTTTCACTGACTGCTCCCCTCAGCTCTCTTGTTAAGATGCTTTCTCCCAGTCTCATTGTCTCATTAGAAATCTTCTGAATTTTAGATGAAGCAATAATCCAAAAGCTTTAGAAAACAGAGCATATGAAACATAGGTTCATCCACCTGCCTTTTCATTAAAATGCGGGTGACTGTCATCTCTGAGTGCATTGCTTAGTCTTAATCTGCCTGCTTGAGCAAGAGCACTATACTTTTTCACACACCTAACTATATAATATTCCATGTAAATTTAAGCATCCGAGGCCCTGTAGCTTTGAGCGGCGCAGAACAGGGGGTTGCTGGGTTCATAAATGAATAAGAATCTCCAAATGAGTTTGCTGACCTCTTAAACTCTGTGAAATTAATATAAGCAGACATCCTGGATGCTGCAGGGCTACTGCGGAGCCGGAGGAAGATCACTTAAGCTCTCAGAGTTTCCTGAAACTTTTATAAGCTGACTTTTCAAGACACATTGTTGCGTTTTATTGATGGTGGCAGGGAGCAATATGAAGGCAGATAAACCTTCAGTGACTTCACTTAACCCCACATATAAGAACAGAGGAAATTCAGGCATCGTAGCATGTGGCGTCACTCGCTTTCCTACTGCACAACTCTTCGACACTGCGTCCTTGATTTGAGCACCCCTACTTGCTTCTGCTAAGCTCATGAAAACAAACAAAGCTTTGGTGGAGGTGGTGGAACAAATAAAACAAAGGTGGAGGTGTTTTTGAGACCTGGTGTTTTACGTTTGACAGTCAGCTAATTTTCTTATCTGTCACAGACCCGGGGCTTCCAGCAGTTATCAGCATTGTAATGCTGAAACATAATGTTTACTCTGTCTTTAGTCTGCTCAGCTGGGTTGCTTTTTGCTAAGCCAGTGAATAATGCCAACAGGCTTTTCATATCACACTTGAGAGTGGACAAAACAAATGACACAAATGTAAATAAAAGGAGATTAGTGTAATGAATCACTTCAACAACATCCTCTGGTGCCTTTCATTTGTGTGTGGAGTGTATCTTTAAAAACTGTTGGCAGTGTGCTGTTCAATATGTGAGATGGACAGATGTTTTAATTGTTTTTCTATGTAAACATATGCATGATGAGCATCTTAAGCCACGGCCACACTAGATTTTTGTACAAACACTACAAGGGTTGTAATATGACATCACTCTCTGCGCTGTTTAAAACAACAACTCAACATATCCCAGGTAGCAAAAAAATATTTTGCCTGTGTTCCTCATCATGAATATTTTTCATGATGTTATGAAAACAAAATGTTCTGTGAATGTTTAAAACGTCATTTTATTATGTTTTAAAAACGCTTTTTTTCCTGGTTATACAAACGTGTCCAAACCAGACACGAGAGGCGGGACGCGACAAAATCAAATAGAACCCATTATAATTAGCGATGCTGTCTACACTGGATATGGCACGACCATAAGCCCTATTCACACAGGATTAGTATTACCTGGTGACCTCTACTCATTTGTAATAATTGCGGAGGTTGTCTGTGATCTTAATCCCGTGTGAATCGGCCATGTCTGTAATAATAATTCGCCCGCAAACTATATTTCGCCGAACACTGAGGTCCTGTGATAATATTAGTCCCGTGCGAATCGGCATGTCTGTGATTTCACCAGGATTTGGCATGGTCGTATATAATTTTTCAAGGTTTTTGTTTCCTGTGCAACTTTTTAATCCATCTTTGGCGAAGAATAGAGGATGCGTTGGAAACTTTTTGAAGTTTAACTATACAATTGCAGAAAGAGAAAGCTGAAAACCATCAGAAGAGCGAAAACTAAAAGAGTAGATTGACAACACCGGTAATACAGGCAGAGGCTTTTAAATTGCTCATTTCTAAACCGAAAGTAAAATGTGCACGGCCACACAGGCATTTGGTGCAGAGCAGTGCGAGTGTTTAATTTAAATTAATTAAAAAAGCTCAACTTCCATAGTATAGTAATAAAAATCATCTTGTCAGCTTGTGATAAATGAGATCTGACTCCCGCTGCTGGTCTGTGTTGCGACTCTCGTTCTGCTCACGCTATATTAAGCAGACACGTTCGGTTTTTAATTGTAGTGTCTATTCTCTAACTGAACTCAAATATTTTTATTACTATAAAAATCAAAATGAAGGTTGGGGTGGTGTCGTGGTGGGCAAGTAATGTAGCTAATCGGTGTTGCGGCTGAACGCAGCAAGAGATGAACATAAGAAACATTCTTCTGTTTGATATATCATACAGCTATACTAATAAGTCTTGACATCATAAGCAAGTAATTTCGAAAATCACAGGCTTCACTTATCCCGTGCAAATGCGCCACATGAAATTCAGATGTGGCGGGGTAATTTCTAAATCACACAGTCCACAGATAATACTTATTCCATGCAAACAGGACTTTATACTGTATAAAACTATGGGTGTAGTGTTCGTGACGTCACCCGTAGGTTTCTGAAGAGCATTTTTGAAGCCCAAGATGGGCGGAGCTGGCCGTTGCCATCTTGTTAGCGATCTTGTCCTGGATAACCGAAAATGGGCAAAGAGACGGGACGTGGGTCGAGCTGAGGTGGTGTGATGGCTAACAGACAGCAGACAAATGGCAATCCACTTGTCACTCAAGTTGCCCCACCCTTAATTATGCAGAACTTAATATAGGCTTAAAAGGCTTAATATAATTTAAATGGAAGAGTAATAATAATAAAAAAAAAATAATAATAATTCACTCCCCTCACAGTTGTCATGAAGGGCAAAATTAGCTATATAGACCAAAACCAGTCTTTGTACCAGGTTGTAAAAAAAAAATGTCTGCTGTAAAGTTGGGCATTTTAACATGGGGAAGATACAGATTTGACTCCCTTTTTTTGACCCTGTCTCTAGTGGCCAGTCAAATTGCAGTTTAAGTCACTTCCGAGTTGGATTCAAGAGAGACCACGGGAGGTTGCCGCTTGTGATGCAGTCACGCGACACAACCAAATCCAGACAGTAAACTGGTGCCCCGCTCTATTTCTGACGTATTTCAAGCCCACAACTTCTGACACAAAGAACAAATGGATTTGCAACAGTCGCTTTGTCACGTCTAGTGTAAACAGCTGTTGCGGTGCAGATTTTTGATCACGTCTGAGGTGTACCCGGCTTAATGATCATTTTGCAAACATTATAGAAATGTTACTTTTGAATCTTCTCTAAACATAATTAAACAAGTAGCAACATTTGAAAAACCTTAGACAAACATCTAACTAAAACGATTCAGGGAAAAAAAAAGTCACATGATTGATATAAATAATGTATTTGTGCTAATGTTTTGAGAACATTATTAAAGACCAGATAACTTTAAAATTAATATTTTGGTAAAGTCGGCATGAAACAGAAGTTGCAATAGTCTTTTTTTTCCTTATTGTGACATTTTCGAAAACGGTTTCTGGAGTTTGCAGACAGATGTGGAGGATATTTAGCCCCACCCTCTGCTGCAACATGCTGAGACTCACATTTAGCATGTTGCTAACATGATTTAACAAGTTGTTAACAAGATTTAAACACATTGCTAGCATCATTGCTAGCATGACTTAACATGTTGCTAACATGATTTAACAAGTTTTTAACAAGATTTAAACACATTGCTAGCATGACTTAACATGTTGCTAACATGATTTAACAAGTTTTTAACAAGATTTAAACACATTGCTAGCATCATTGCTAGCATGACTTAACATGTTGCTAACATGATTTAAGTTTTTAACAAGATTTAAACACATTGCTAGCATGACTTAACATGTTGTTAACATGATTTACCATGTTGCTAGCATTATTTCGCACACTACTACGAATTAACATGTTAGCATGATTTAACACATTACAAGCATGTTGTCAGCATCATTGAAGCGATAGTTCACCCAAAAATGAAAATTCTGTCATCATATACCTCTTTTCTGGTGGTGGTTCGGAGCCAGAGCCTAGTTTCAAATCGGTTCTTTGTCTTTCCACACACAAAGCACGAGCTCCGAAGCAGGAAAAGTGGTTCTTAAGTAGCACCAAAACATTGCTGGTCTAGAAGTAAGAACCGCTTGCGTCAGGGGCTGGGTTACCGTGACCACCAAGACGAACACAAACTTGTGACTGCCATTTCTGAAATAGCAGCTAATCAAGCTAATAATATTTGGAAGAATGTTTGTACCTGATGTGACACACCTCCGTGTCCTTTCTTAATATATGGGGCGATAGAAGATAAGACTGTACAAGATCACGTGAAATCCCAGAGGCCATATTCTCATGGTCATAATAAAGAGTAGCAGATATGATTTCAGTGTAGAACATTGTTAATTTAGGGTGAGGGAGGTCTGAATGTATATTAACATACAGGTTGACATCTTTCACTTCAGCCTCTTCATTTTATATATATATATATATATATATATATATATATATATATATATATATATATATATATATATATATATATATATATATATATTTATATATATATATATATATATTTATTTTTATTTTTTTATCAATGATGCATTTCACAACTGGATGTGTGACTGCCAAATGCTAAATAATTCACAATTCTTATAAATATTGCACATTCACACGTGGATAAAAATCTCACCCGAGATATCTCTTTGGGTTCAGGGCACTCAGAGTTCAGGTGGCTCCACCGGTCCAATAATCCACTTTATGGGGCTGAGACACCGCAAGTTAAATACTGTAAATACACATTGTGATGTAGGTCTTCATCCTGTTTATGCTCATTTGGTTGCAGAATATGGGGGAAAAAGGAGTATGTTTGATGGTTACGGAAAATGTATTTTTCAGTAATAGGTACATTTTATCAGATTGGTTGAGGTTTTCTTTTGTTTCTGAGGGGACAGTAGCATGACATTTCGTAAATAGATGTAAAGCAATGTAAATCTATCAATCTATCATTTTTTGCACTCAGTGTAAATTATAACTTAGTGTACAGTAATTATATAATAATATTCAATAAAGCTATAGTTCATGTAACTGTGAAAAGTATTGTTGTGAATATTTCTTTACACTTGTGCACTTTTTCTGAAACTCATTGTTGAGTACGTTTTCCAGGATGTTAAATTTTAACATCAGTATCATATACAGTATGTTTACATCTAACACCGAATGAAGAATGAACACCTATTCATGCCATTCTAATCTTTCTGCCCCAGATTTTGATTCCCACAGCTGGGCATTTCAGTTTATTGCTTACATACAAAATATACTTATACAAAAAGTAGTAGATGTTTTCAGAAAAGCCAAAAGATCTTTGTGCAAAAATTTATAATTTTATTATTAAATTATAATGCTGTGGGAAAACAATACAAATCCAGTTAACTTGTGGTCTTCCAGTTAATTAACCATTTCTGTGATAATTTACCAGATATCTCAACCTGGACCCAAAGCAGCAGCTCAAAATATAAACAGTTCAGTGCATCAGATTCAAATCACAATATTTTGAAATACATTATGATTACAAATTCTAATTATTTTCTTAAACCAAAAATCACAATAGTTTCACAAAGTCAGAGTTCAGGTTGATGGCACTGCAGTTAATTCTGGCCAATAACAGCCCAATTAGACGTGAAGTGTCTGTCTGATTGATTTCTAAAGTGAACATTTTCAGAGTTTATCTGAAATTGTAAATGTCACAACAACAGACAGATGAGTACAGAAACAAACCATTCAGAAAGTCAGAATAAGCTGTCTAGAACAAAGTCAGAACAAACAATTCACCAATAAGAGCAGCAAGGTCGTTCCTTGGTCTTCTCCACAAAAGAAACTTGACAAAAAGCTCAGTGTTCAGTTGGGAAAATCTGCAATGTGAAAAAGGCTTGATAATATGACAGACCAGGTGTGTCCAATCCTGCTGCTGGAGGGCCACTGTCCCCTGCGTTTCCCAAAAGCATTGTAACTCTAAAAGGCCAATTTATACCGTACAGACAAACACCAACAAACAAGTTGGTTGTTGGATTTAGAATTATGAAAAATAACATGTTCACACTGCGTCAACAGACACTGACAAACACTGATTGAACCTGTTCAGTCAGGTGAAAACAAACCCTGACCAATGTCAACAGACACGGACTGGGGTAACGCATTGATCCAACAAAACCCGACAAATGCATTTGTTGGTGTTTGTCTGTGCGGTGTGAATTAAGTTGATTGTACAGACCATTGGTGGCAATTGTTACATTGTTGTGTCAATGTACTAAAAACAGATGACAAAGTTGTCAAAACGATCCCCGTTCACATGGATCTGTGGAAATAACTAAAAAGGCTGTATTATGCATTTCAGGCCAATAGTTGGCAATGTCACTTTGTTAAGAAACACCCCATGAACATGTAATATGTATGCGCATGACGCCACAGTTTTCTAAGAATCATGTTTTTGGTGTTTACATGGAGACGGTAAAGGCATAGTTTTCAAAACCTTGGACTTTAAAAAGCCATTTTAAAAAGCCCACAAAACACCGTCATCGTGTAAATTCAATTGAAAACGGTGTCGTGTAAACATACCCTTAGGCTTACGATGCTTTTGGGAAATGCAGCCCTGGAAAATTTAGCTCGAACCCCAATTAAACACACCTGCATCAGCTAATCAAGATCTTACTAGGCATGCTAGAAGCTTCCAGGCAGATGTGTTGAGGCAAGCTGGAGCTAAACTCTGCAGGACAGTACAGCGGACAGTGCTCTGTTAGAACCGAATTTGAACACCCCTGGCCCTGACACAGACACTATTAAAGGTGTAACAGAAAGAATGGAACAAAGAAATGACTGACCTCTGAATAAGAGGGAGGAGGCTGAAGCCGGAACTGCTGAATGCAAGCGATTGCTGGGCCATCCAACAGCCAGTCCGGTTGTGGCTGGCAGGTAAAAGTTCTGTGCTCTTCAGACTGTTCCTCTGACAAAACCTCTGCATAGCTAGGCGGGGCTATCAGAGAAATGATCATTAAAGGGGATGTCTAATGCTATTTCATGTATTCTGACTTATTTACACTGTTAAAGAGTTTGATTCTCATGCTAAACAAGGCCAAAGTTTAAAAATAATTAGTTGAACGTATGATGGAGTAATTCTGTGCCAAATACACTCCATATACGTGTTTTTTAAAAAAAAAAAAATTATTTTAAGTATGGCCCTGTATGACATCATAAAGGGCAGAATTCTTTGTATGGGCCCTTCTCCCGGAAGAGGACGCATGCACGCACGCACGCACGCACGCAAGACACACTAAGAAGCGCTGTCAAAAGCATGCCAAACCAACAGGCGGCAATATAACCCTAACCGTAAAGCCATATTGGCCAATCAGAAGCCTGGGAAAAAGGTTTGACGTAACAAGCCAAAATCTCCAGTTTCACTGTCCACACAAGTCCAAAAGTTTGGTTTCAGTGACCGGATACTGCTTTTGCTTGTGGATGAATGGCCAAACCGCATAGAAAATACCCGTGTTTGTGTGGACAGGGCCTAAATCTGATAAAACTAAAAACTTTTCGGAGATATGAAGGATGCAATACTACTCTATAGGTACTCAAGATTAACTTGTGATTGACAGAAATTGTGTGTTATGTACACTTAAAAAAAACAAAAACAAGATGTACACTATATTGCCAAATGTATTGGGACACCCCTCCAAATCATTGAATTCAGGGTTTCCAATCACTTCCATGGCCACAGGTGTATACAATCAAGCACCTAGGCATGCAGATGCCTCTACAAACATTTGTGAAAGAATGTGTCGCTTTCAGGAGCTCAGTGAATTAAAGCGTGGTACCGTGATAGGTTGCCACCTGTGCAATAAGTCCATTCGTGAAATTTCCTCACTACTAAACTTTGTGGCAACAGTTTGGGGATGGCCTCTTCCTGTTCCAACTTGACTGCGCACCAGTGCACAAAGCAAGGTCCATAAAGATGATGTGCGAGTTTGGGGTGGTGGAACTTGACTGACCTCAACCCGATAGAACACCTTTGGGATGAATTAGAACAGAGACTGCAAGCCAGGCCTTTTCATCCAACATCAGTGCCTGACCTCACAAATGTGCTTCTAGAAGAACGGTCAAATATTCCCATAAACACACTCCTAAACCTTGTGGAAAGCCTTCCCAGAAGAGTTGAAGCTGTTATAGCTGCAAAGGGTGGGCCAACTCCATATTAAACCCTACAAATTAAGAATTACAAATTAAAAAGTTCATGTGCATGTAAAGGCAGGCGTCCCAAAACTTCTGGCAATATAGTGTAATATGTACATATTTGAACTAATATGTATAAATTATGCATATCTGTTAAGTAATTTTCTGGAAATAAAAGCAGTTGAAAGTGAGAGGCCATTTCTTTTTTTGGCAGAGTTCATAAGCTGATTTTACTGCATCATTAAATTTGCACCATACCTTCAGGTACATCTGGTGTGGTAAACGTGGAGTACAGCAAGCGCATGTCTACAATGGAATGCCTGCTCATGTTAAAGCTGTGACTGCTAAGACCATCAGTGCTGATCACCAGTGGAAGCTGTACTTCTAGATTTTTGGCACCTGGTATCTGAACAATAACCTTAAGCAGAAAAACAATAGGAAATTATAGAACAAAGATTCATATAATGGTATTTTTAAATGCATAGCTATGTTAGCTAGTAGAGGTTATAGACTGATAGCATTGAATATGAGAAATAAAGACATCCTTCATATAATTATTATAAAATTATTACTCACTGCAAGCAAGTATTCCACTTTCAGGATGTCTGAATTCAGAATGGATGGAATAACTGGAGGAATCTTCAGTGTGTTTCCATTCCACCTGCTGGAACAGTCAGACGGCACTACATTTCCTCTAGCACTGGCAACCACCTGTTTGATGATTTTTGTTTTACCCGTGGCCATATAGGTCTGTATCTGGTGTATCACAGCTTTTGGCACAACTAGACGAGAGGAACGGTTCTCAATCAGAGCACAGATTGGGATTGATTCTCCTAGAGAACAAAAAAAAAAAAAAAAAAAAAAAAAGAAAAAGTGTCAAGATGAAAAGCAAATTATTTAAAATGACATATTGCAGCAGAATGGAAGAAAATGGCTAAGCAGTCATAGCTCTCTTGAAATAAACTCAACTTATGTGGAATCATAAGCTTTTCTTTGATCGGTGATGGTGATCCACCCAGACATACACTACTGGTGTCAGTACTGGTGTCAGTCTATTATGCCCACCAAGGCTGCCTTTATTTTATAAAAAAAAAAAAAAAAAGGCAAAATATTTAATGGTCTTCACCATTTTAAATCACAAATCACTGGTCAGGGAATTAGCAAGGATTGCACAAATACTGTAGCCTAGATAAAGCAACTTAGTGCAGAATAGCCTTTTACAGGAAGAAGAGTCAGTGTTGCTCCACTCAATGTTAATGGCTTTAAACAGTTCATGAGTAGTTGAAAAATGTCTCCCAACTCGTTTGAGTTTAATATGTCACCAAATATTTTCAATAGGGTTCAAAACTGGACTCTGACCAGGCTAAAACTTCAGCTTGATGGACTTGTTCTCAAGCCACCTATTGGTTGTCTTTGCAGTTTGGTCAGGAGCATTGTCTGGTTGAAAAATAACATCGGATCATTCCTCTTTAGATAACTTTTCATTTGTGGGAAGCAAGCCATTCTGCAATATGACTTTTCACAGTGAAGTAGCTCACTAATACTAGCAGCTAAAAAGTCTCCCCACACAATGACAGATCTTCCTCCATGCTTCACTGTGGTAGAGATGCATTTATTGTTATATTTCTCAGCAGATTTTCGAAGACACCACTCTGGAGGATCACTATGCAACTTGCGTTTCATTATGATTTATCATTTCACACGCATCTCTCCATATTCTGCCAAACACTTCATTCTGTCTTTGATGTTTTTCTGAAACAGCAATGGCATTTTAAGTAGTGCATTTGCTTAGATTTAGCTAATTTCCTGACCAATAATTTGTGGTTAAGAAAATTAAATGCTTAGTGTTTAGCCATTTTTTTTGCATGTATGCATGTATATGTATAATATTTAGCAGCCATTACTCCAGCTTTCAGTGTCACATGATCCTTTAGAAATCATTCTAATATGCTGATTGGCTGCTCAAGAAACATGGAAACCGTGATGCATTTTTTTCCAGGATTCTTTGATTAATAGAAAGTTCAAAAGAATAAAATTCTCTTTATTGACCCTAAACATCTGGTTACTTTTGGTAACTTTAGGTTATCTTAGGCTACCTTTAGTGGAGCAAAAACCTACAATATTCAAATACTGTCATCCTGACACACCCAGAAAGGTTATTTTTATCTTACCATTGCAATAGCCCTGTCGGTCTATGCTGACAGACAGTGAGATGGGACCTGAAGAAAAGATCCAGCAGCCAATCATCTTCTTACAGGTTTTTGACACTGGAGACTGTAATGACAACGAGGTCAGGAGGACGTTCTCTAACACAGTGCTTCTTTGCTTCAGATTTTACATTGGACATTGAGTGATCCAAATAATTAGCTTAATTATTTTGCTGTCCTAACCATGTAAAATTATACTATAAAATATACTTTTTAATATTTGCATTAAGCATAATTTTTACCTACCGTCAATGGGTTCAGAACAGCTGTACACCCCACCAGTTGAGAGCAACATTATTGTTCCAAGTACCGCTCTTTGGTGTCAGTGGTGTAATATAACAATATTTAAGCATAAATGAAAAGAGCATTTCAGCCAAATATTGTCTACTTTTATAACCACAGATTATAACTAATCTGACTCTGCCAGTGAAGAGAGAGTAGGGGAGCGCGGGGCACAACCTAACGTGGTGTTAGTTGTAACACACATGGTTTAACACTTTCCACACATGCCAGGATGATGAAACTTAGTGTATTTACTAGTTGCCATATCAACATTATTTAGAGAAAAAAAATTACATCAAAATTAAAAAATCTTTGGAAGATATTACTGAACATTTAACCATAGCAAAAGTTAATTTCTGAAGTAAATTTTTCATCTCTGTTTTTTTGTGGATTATTTAAAATAAGACAAATCTGATATTATTTTAATCTTATATCTGTTATTTAAGAGTTGATATAGTTCTTTAACGCTGATTTAAATCCCAGTTGCGCAGGTGGGGGCATGTTGTAACACTGCGTTACAATGAGCCCATATTAGAAATATGCTATACTTTTATTAATTCTATTGAGAAAAAGGTGAATGAAGACTGAGAGTCAGTGTTCAGAAATGATTAATTATTATGTTTTTAACTATGCTGTATAACTGTGTTTTGAGGTGTGTTTGACAACAATCAAAAAATAGTTTATTATTAATGATTTAAAAAAAAGGCCATTATTTTATTTGAAAGTTAATAATTGTATTTTATTGACAAAATGTTGTCACATTTCACTTACATTCTTTCAGGGTAAATCAAGAAAAAAGTATACACTGTATTAATGAAAAAAAAAAAAAAGAACACATAATTGTACTAGACATTGTGTGCAATTAATGTGGGGAAAAAATAAATACTCTGACCTGCAAGTGTATTTACACCAATTAAGAAAGTCAAAAAGCGTTAGGTTGTGCCCCGCTGTCCCCTATTTGTCCAAGTCATCTCTCTGAGTCAGAGAGTACAATACAAAACTTGCTGAGCAACTGGATTTAATTGCTCTTCCAGGCATCTGCTACTTGGGAATATCCATTTACAGCATGTTCTAGCATGGGAAGGGAGTTGCTTTGGAACACAGCTTCCTATCAGGTATGGTATAA
This sequence comes from Paracanthobrama guichenoti, assembly GCA_018749465.1. Lineage (NCBI taxonomy): Eukaryota > Metazoa > Chordata > Actinopteri > Cypriniformes > Gobionidae > Paracanthobrama > Paracanthobrama guichenoti. The sequence continues at coordinate 1,011,569 of JAGHMJ010000663.1, forward strand.
CCAACCTGTTGAGTTCATGATCACCAGTGCCACCATTTACCATCCCATTTCATTATTATAAGTTTGAATCAATGAGGCTGTGCTCTATGCTAATCTATTGATATAATTTACATTGCTGTTTTATCAGTTCTACGTTTAATTTTAAACTGATGCTACTGAGTCTTCTAGGCATTGATATATCAGATCCTGATACCTTGATTAGCAGGTGTGTTTAATCAGGTTTGATGCTGAACTTATCAGGTGCATTAAAGTTCAATATTGTCTGAGTAATGTACTACATTAGAAGAGGAACAACGTTGCGGCCATTAAAACGGCATGTTCTGTGAATAGCATAAATTAGTTAGAATGTACTACATCTGGCATGTTAGCCTTGTCATGCGACCTACCTACAGCAACCGTTGCATCATTGACTGGCCTCATGGGATAGTGAATTGCCCATTGAATGCACACCTCAAAATGGGTATGTGTAGGAAAACAGAAGACATACTCACTATTAACATTGGCATACTGACATCAATAGGATTGATGATGCAAAGATCTTTGCAAACATGTTGATTGTCATGAAATGGCCCTTTTAAAACTGCCTGCACCATGTAGTAAACATGGCCATGTTTTCCAGAGAACGAGGAAACCAAGGGACTAGGAGACAATTAAAGATTTGTAGTGTCAGTGCTCTATAGGTGGAACACAAAAATTAATTTATATAACATTTTATATACAATACATTTAATATTTATAATTAAATTAGCCTAAACACAATCTATTTTTTAGTTTCAGTAATACAGTATATATCCTTAACAACAGTGGTCAGTTGCATAAACTGCTTAGACTGGTCTTTGTCTTAAGTTAGTCATCTATTTTTCTTCAAGACTGGTCATGACTTTTTAAAAGTCATACATAAAAAGGTAGATTGGTCTATTTTGAATCTGAAAAGTAAGACTGATTACTCCTTGGTTAACTGCTAGTTGGTCAGACAAATTCTTAAAGGGATAGTTCACCCAAAAATGAAAATTCTTTCATTAATTACTCACCATCATTTTCTGAAGAGACACAATCGTTTTATATGATTGTGGCGAGGCGAGGGACCGTGAGAGCGGGCCGGTGGCGAATGATGATGAGCGTCAGCTGTGTGCCACACCGGTCTCGTCTTGCACTGTCATCGCTCCTCCTTTTATGCTCCCGTCACTCCTCCATGAGACGAGACCGGTGTGGCGCACAGCTGACACTCATCATCATTCACCACCGGCCCGCTCTCACGGTCCCTCGCCTCGCCAGAATGATGAACAGATTTTATTTAGGCTTTTATTCACAAAAACATTCAACTCACACATCAGATCTGGTAAACAGAAACTCAAGCATGTTCGCTTGACGTGCAAAAAACAATGAGGTTCATTTTCATGTTACGCAGCACGCTTGAGTTTCCGCAAAAGGTTTGTTCTCACGCGTCAAGCAGGTAAGCATTGAACTTATGTCTATGTTCACTGATCAATGTTTATATGTAAATAAAAGCCTAAACTTAATCTGTTCATCATATAAAGCAATCAAGTCTCTTCAGAAAATTTGGACTAAACCAATCAATTCATATGGATTAGTTTTATGATCTCTTTATGAACTATTTGAAGCGGTCAATGGAGGGCCAGAAAGCTCTCAGATTTCATCAAAAAGATCTTCATATGTGTTCCAAAGATGAACAAAAGACTTATGGGTTTGGAACGACATAAGGGTGATTTAACTAAATGAATTAATGACAATTTTCATTTCTGGGTGAAGTATCCCTTTAAGACATAGTCTTAACGTAGCCACTATATTTATACAACTGGCCCCAGGGCTGTCTTCAGTGCGTTGAAAACTGGTGTGACCGTACCAGGTCTCACACTTTAGAAAATGATCGCGAATTGATCAAATGGTGCCCCGAATCCTCTAACTTGCACTGGGCACCGTCCCATTCTTGGGATAGCCCTGCTCAACACTACATAAAAACCCAAACACTTTAACTTACCTCTGAGGTATTTGCAGTTCAAAAGGGATCTTATACATGCCATTATGAAGGATGAGGTTTTGGGTACCTAATCAAATATTAATAATTCAAACTCCACTACATTAATTAGTTCGAAGGTAGTGCAACAGATCACACTTCAATCATAACAAAAATTCATCAGTAATTGCAGGCCTACCTGTTGATGCTAAAAGTGTCTTGGACAAGGAAAGATATTTCCTCTCTTCAGAACAGCGGGACCGTTTGTGCATCCAACTCACCTGAGCATATCCCTTCAGTAATACATTTATGGCTTTGACTGTGGTGGCTTCAGAAATTTTGAGGGAAATATGTCCAGACACTACATCACCAGAGCAGTAACCATCTCTCTGGTTGTTGTCAAGAATCAAATCCAGTGATTTTCCTTCAGCATGTGTCATCTTGGTTTCTGGTGAGTGAATAATAGTTCATTTCAACAGGAAAAACACATATTGTTTGTCTCATTGCTTAATGCTACCATTACTACTACTTCTACGAATAACTACACACACACACACACACACACACACACACACACACACACACACACACACACACACACAACGTGTCCAACATGACTCCAAGCTACTATGTTTGCCAATATCAACATAATTTTATAAAGGCGCATAACAAATTTCAAGCAATGTTAAAAAGGCACTGCATAAATAAACAATCACTATGTTAAATGTAATCTTACTTATATGAAAATTACTTCTCACTATGATGCAGCAACTCACGCCCGACTCAGCTTATCTACAAGCCACGCCCAGTGTTTATTTATATGGTGCAATTGGCTGATTTGCATGTCTTTCAGGCACTTTCCCCTCCCATCTGGATGTTTCTGTCATTTGATTCACAAGCATTTACAATAATAGCGCAGCATATATGTACAGTACAGAAATAGATAATATACAAAAAGAAGGTAAATAAATAAAATTAAGGTAGTTAAATAAAAGTATATATATAGAAAATATAAATAAATGTAATATATATATATTTTCTATGGACACAATATATATATATATATATATATATATATATATATATATATATATATATATATATATATATATATATATATATATATATATATATATCAGATATCAGGCGCGACATCACGTAAATAATTTTTTGATTGGTGACTCACAGCCAATCAGATGTCTTGCTTTTGGCGTTCATGCATCCAAACCGTTCGCAAGTTCCAGAAACCTGTTGTTGTTTTGAGAGGCCTTTCTGACTGACGCCTAGAAACTTCCAAACAACTATCCACAGAGCTAATGAAAGGTTTGTTATTATGTTCCCACTTGTTCACAACACAGGAGTATATTCATTTTGCTGCATTGCTGTTTGTAATTGTAGCCTACTCATGTTCACCACTTTCTGTAAAGATATCACAAAGTAACAGAAATCTCTGACGTATGCACTTCTGGGCACTGCGCTTCACCTAAAAAAGTACCATGGTACTACCATGTTTTATTTTACATTTACCAATGACGTAGTATGATTTTGATATGCAATGTTACTGATAAAGTCTACAGTCATTAAAGTTTTTAAAAATGTATTTTATAAATAAATTTGTTAGCTTTAAATGGATGACAAGGCTTTCCAATTGAGATGCAAGTAACAAATAACTCTATTGTTTCTATTGACAGGATAAGGTGTTTTTTTTAATTTATTTTTTATTTTTTTATAAATCTAAGACCATCTCAATTCTCATACTTATCTTGGATCAGCAAACATCCAACCTTGAGGACACCTAAGATATTCTCCTCTGCGGAAGTGTCTTCTCTTTATCACCACCCAATGGTCAGTATATAAACTTACAAAACACTGTGTCTACTGCATTATGTTCTCAGTACAATATTAATACACAGAGCTATTGGAAATGTCAGTTGATTACCAGTGTTGATGATTAGGCCTACATACTACATTCTATCTTAATACAAATCTGAATAACAAAAGTAATCCTGAGGAAAACACAAGTTTTTCCAGTTTCAACATCAACTCGAAAGATGTTGCTTACCTAAAGCCATTTGAGATCATTCTAATTTACTAAGAAAGCGAACACATTATTAAACCCATTCATGATGACACAAGAGAACTGTACCGAATGCGATAGAAAGCAGTAACAGTTAGATGTTCTGCATTGTTTGATAGGATTATTCGGCATGAGCGAAAAAAGGGAGGTCAGAATCAGGTCATTGAATGCAATAATCTCAGTTACAGGCGCCATCAGTACAGAAATGTGAGGGTTTGCAGCTTACCTAGAGTGTATGCGAGTTGTGTGTGTGTGTGTGTGTGTGTGTGTGTGTGTGTGTGGTGCGTGGACTGCTGCAATCTCCCCTGTGGGCTAATAGATTCGAGATGACATGTTCTCCGCTTCCATGCTGAATGTTCAGTGAACTTTCTGGCACAGAGGCTGCCTCTAAAGTGGGTTCAACCAGAGGTTAATATAAACAAACAGCAGAAAATGGAGAGCCAGGGATTATTAAATGTTAGGATGACTGACAAATCCCTCATTGCCATTAGCCCATGGCCTTCACCTATGCCCTGCTTTCCAAAAAATACTGTACCGTGGCTCGACAATTTTCTTTCTTTTTTCTTTTTTTTTGACAGTGCCGTGTTTAGTCGGGGCTGAGAATTTGTAATGCGTGGTCAGAATATGAGTCACTTGGCCAGAGAAAGCTTTTGCCAAAATGTCCCGTCACTATGGATGAAAGATTGTGTGGCCACATTTTAATGTGTTTATAAATATGAAGTGTTAGGATGCGCTTATGACAGCTGAGGTGGCCATCATCTAGCACATAATTTGTTGATGTTATATCATGTAACTATTCTTATTATGATGAATTATTATTTTTAAGTAAGTATCCCTGCACTTGGCAGATTCTTTTATCTGTCTTTGATAGTATTATTTATTTTAGTTTCAGGGTACACTAAACAGTTATAAAATGGGAATTTAATTTAATAATTTAAAACGGTGTTGAAATAATTGCAACATTTGCAATCTGAAATATTTTGCATATCAGGATGCATAAAATATTAATTTATTATTCTCAACTTTTTACTTTTTTTTTTTTTTTATTTCATTTAAAAATATTGCATCATACATAAACAGACTTTTCCCCAACACTTTCCTAAGTACATAATGATCATAACAGGAAAAGAAAGAAAATTCAAGTCAGCGCAAGAATAATTTTTACATATCTGAACATAAATAATATGTAAATATTGTATATAATTATGCCATTGATATATGAATGAATTGCCATTTTCTTTGATTTTTTTTTCATGTTGCAGAAAATCACATGCACTGCCCTCTTGTGGATAAGCGATCAAATTGCAAGCAATATAAATAAATTGCCCCTCTTTGTACTTTTTGTGATATAACAGACAAATATCACCATTCACCACCATCATTTGCGGCTTGCATTAATAAAGTATTGAGAGTTTACTTGTGTTATCTACAGCTGGGTAAACTTAATTGCAGCTCCAGTTTTGACAGCTTGTGTGTGGAACATAGATTGTGCCCCCCATCTGCAGTGCTCCTTTGAAATTCCTGCTCATATGGAAAGAGTTAATTCCATGATGTGAATTGTCCCTGTCCGAGCAGCTGAAATTTATCACTGCCAGCGACAATGTGCAAATTTTGTGATGTCGGCAGTGCATTGTTAACAGTGATTGTCATCTAATTAAATCGTGGCTCGTCACAAGAGATGCTTTTTATGCTGAGATAAGCATTGGGAGTCTACTCAAGCATTCCCAAGATCAATAAAGATGTTCCCTTCTGGATTACGAATAGTCTGAGGGTTACATGGGGCAGAGGAATTAATTAGGAAAGAATTCTTATATCCCCCTATAGACACACACACACACACACACACACACACACACACTTTAACTTTTATAGTTGGTTAGTTGAGGTGGGAAGGGGTATTTAAATAGTTTGATGTCAGCTTTCACTCCCTTTAATGCAAATGTTTAAGAGAAAGCATCAGGAAAACTTCTTAATCCTAATCTATCTCAGAGCAAAATAAAAGGTTAAGTGAAACTAAATTTAAATTATGTGTCCTAGCATATGTTTTGTTCAAAATTGCAGTAAACATTCTATTCAAAGGCATGTCAAATGTGACAGCTCAATCATAAACAAGTCAGTAATGTTGATTTATATTAGTGTTCTCAAATCGATTAATTGTGATTAATCGTATTTAACATAAGTTTTTGTCTATATATATATATATATATATATATATATATATATATATATATATATATATATATATATATATACACATACACATTTGTCAAAGTAAACCTGGCTGTATTATTCTGAGCAGAAAAGGTGACTTCCTTTCAAATTTGTTTTTGTAGATTTGTACAGATGTATTGATTGATTTAGTGCATCCAGGCAGCAACGCTTGGTGAGCCCTTACCTGTCTAAGTACACTCTCATCAGCTTTAATGTGTTCAGTCTCATTGACTTGACACAAGCCAGGGTCTCACTCCACCACCATTCCCTCCTGAAAGAGCACAGCTTGAGACCCTAGCAAAACCAACAGTGCTTTTAGTGCTGAAATGCAATCACATATATATATATATATATATATATATATATATATATATATATATATATATATATATATATATATATATATATATATATATATATATGTGTGTGTGTGTGTGTATGTTTTTTTAAGAATGTTTTCACTAGATATGGCAGACTAAACGCAGGGCATTTTATTGTCACTTGTGTGACTGATCTCTTTTGTTGTTGCTGTGATCATGGAACAATCCCAGATATCACCTTCTTTGTTCATGCTCTTTTGTAGATGGCGGCACATATGCACATAGTGTATTTTTACAGCGTGCTCAGGTGCACGGCGGTGTCATCCCCCACTGCTCAGACATGCATGTGTGGAGTGAGAGGTGAGCTCGCTAAAAGACACATAGAAAATAGACTGATTGCAGAATAGTAGGCATGCCCGTTTAATGCACTCACACTCTAACCCTGCCATTCTTTCATCAGCCCCCACGCAACCCACCCCAAACACACACATTTTTTCCATTGGCCTTATGTAAACTGAACAAAGGGAACTGGTAAAAAGTAGAAGAGGAAGAAAAGCAACAACAGAAAAGCTGATGTTCTTATTCGTTTAATCCGAGGGTGCTCAGAAGTAGCTTGGGGTTAAACCTTCCTTCACTCCTTGTTCCTATTTCACACTTTAATGGCATTTTAATGCGACTGTCACTCTGAGGTAGGGTTCACGGCATTCAGGTGTGGTCTTCAGAAGAGCCAGAGGAGGGGAAGCGTATAGTACATGACATATTCTTATGTACATACTGTATATAAGTTTTGTTTTAATTTTGTCCAAGATGTTCTAAAATTAAAAATGGACATTTTAATACTCTAGGTTAGAGCCTGACAGATTGATCAGTCTGCCAATTTTATTGGCAGATATGAGCCTGCCGCAGACATATCTGCATCGGCGTATATATGGCGTTTTTATTATATGCTGTTTAATGTTGATGGTCGTGTTATTTTACATATGCATCTGCTTGTGAGATGGCTCGTTCCTGCTTCTTCTTCGCCTCTGTTTTGATCAGGAGATTCTGTACTCGTTCAGGAGATGCGTAATAGCGACCCCTACCATTGATGATGTAACATTGAAAACATGGAAAGCCGGAAAACCTCATCAATGGCAGGGAGGCGTTTTCTCATAAAAGACGAGATAACAGAAGACAAAAATCTGCTGAATAACTGTAATAAGGGTTAATCTATATTTATACAGGGAAGACTATGAAGTGATATTTTTATATTTTATATTTGATTACTATTTCTTTAGCCTACCTGAAAATCTAGTGTAGACCTACATGAAAACCTGAAGTTTTTCATTTGTATGTTTGTTCTGTTGTATCTATGTACGATGTATGTATATTATGTACTATATATACAGTACAAGTCAAAATTTGGACACACCAATGGGAAAGAGTGTCCAAACTTTTCATTGGTACTGTACTATAATATACACATAAAGAATATAAGCCGATATCGATATTGGACTTCTTTTACTCCCTAATATTGGTATCGGCATTGCCCCTAAAAACCCATATCGGTCGGACTCTACTCTAGGTAACTCAATTGAAATTAGAGAAAGAAAAATTCAAACTAAATATTTTCTTAATAATATTATTCTATTTGGTAGACCAATTTATAGTTTGTTTCTGTGTCCTTAATTTCACTTTTATCCTGTTAATCTTTTGTAATATCCTTTATAATCAAAATGTTATTTTCAAGTTGACACCCTTACTTAAGCTACTTTCTAATCCTTCTTTGGACAACAGATTTTTTCAGATTTTTATTTTCATCATTTTAGGTATCTTGTTAATTTCCATGTAAAGTAATCAAGTTATATCTGCTAACATGTTTTTAAGAATTTTTTTGTTTGTTTGTTTTTAAACATTTACAAAATCAAGGTTCCAAAGGTTAATGTATAACAGAAATTTCCCTGTTCACCCCAAAAATAGACAGTCAGAGATAATTTTGGATGGGTAGTTTGTAGATATACTTTCCTAAAGGGAGATGAGAGATTACTTGCCTCATTTATTTCAGTTTGGATACACATTTGATTTGATGGGATCAGATAGGATATACCTCAAGCTGCTCTCTTTTCTTAGCAATTGTGCTTTGTTTGTACATAACATCAAACAGGCTAAGATAACAAAAAAACATACCTAATTTTTTTTTTAATAGGAAGCACTTTTTAACATGAAAAATTATAATAGACCTTGATTTGGCACCTGAGAGAGTATATTGTCCTCTGAGAGACAGAACGGATACATGTGCGGCGGATTCATTCAGGAGTTTCACATTAGCGTGGCGGCCAGTGTTATTACAGCTGTTATGAAATCTTGACAAAGGGCTGAATTCCACTCTCTCTTCCTCAATAATTGCTTTTTAACGGTCTGTCCTCCGTTTCCATGGAAACATAAAAACGCCACACTGAATACACAGGAATTCCTGTTATTGCCTCAATGAAGCCATCAAAATGGATACATTTTCAATGATATCTGAAGTTTTGCTAGGGGCCGAATTTGAATGGTCAGAGACTGTGTTCAACAAATCTTTAAATGCTGAAAAGAATGAAAAAGCCTTTTTCAAGATTTACGTATAAAATTCCATCAAATTGAATTGAATAATCCTTACTTATTCATATTAAATTCATATTAAATGTAAATATGTAAAAATAAAAAAATAGACCTTAATAAAATTATTTAAATTTAAACATTTTGTGTAGTTTTTTTTTTTTTTTACTGGATCACATAAAAAAATGGTCCATTACCTTTTTCCATTAATATTTATACAAAATATTTTATTAAGCTATAGTTTTTTCATAATATGAATATGTCAGGATTATTCAATAAAAAAAAATGTTGTGGGTACTTTTGATTTTATGGACCCAAATGTGAGACGTTAATGATGCCTTGACAGACTAGTGAACCTCTTTTTATGTGCAGTATGAATAAACAACATCTATTTGCTTTTGAAGTTTCCATGTACAACCTACTCTGTGGATTAAACGAGTGTGAGAGCATTAGAATGTAACTGCTGTCTTTGAGAGAAAAAAGAAGGGAGGAAATGAATTTATCCCTGGGGTTCATTTGGAAATCTGCTCAGGTGTCGGCATTTTTAATGAATTTCTATAAATTCCAAATGACTGATAGTTGTTATCAGCAGCGGCTCTGGCAGTGATCTCTATTGCATAGTTAATTGAACAGCGAGCACAGTAATTAACAAAGTTATTCTCAGTGCTATAGGGCATCTGGTCTGAGCCATGGATCAAAATAGAGTGCGCTGCAATCAACAAGAAAGTTCTCGTTTCAGGAGAGCACAGTTGTCAGATGTCTCATGACCTCCATTGACCAGATTTGTAAGTGAACTTCAGTTCATTTTTAATCAAACTGGAAAAGTATTTGACCATTTTACTGAAAACAAATCACTGCTTGCACAAACAGTTAGAAAATAGTGTCTCTATTATGGTTTCATTTCAGTGTGTAATACAGCTGTTTGTGAATGTAAACGTTCTGCAAAGTTGTGAAAGTCGAAAGTTCACAATAAATAGTTTTTGTCTCCCAAAAGAAAGAATCGTTTCTGAACCGCCTTAACGTGTCATTTCTATTTCGAGTCACACTGTGTGACGGATCTATGTCACTAGAAAAGACATTTGCATAATGCCTATGATGTATGTTTGTCCACCCGCAAACAACTTGACCTGCCCTCAAACATCATTTTACTTACAACTGCTTCTCAACGTGGGTTTCACAAAACGCTTGCTCTTGAAAGATGGGTCAGTACCCAGTTTATTTGGCCCAGGTTGCTCCTCAGAATCACAACCTGTAGGTATGATTAATTATTGATTTATATATTTTATACCGGATGTTCAAAGTACATAGTTTTGTGTTTTATATTTTGTACGTTTCCGGCTAACTGGCTAACTCACGTTATTACTGTCTTACTGAAATACTTCTGCTAAGCAGCTGAATGCCACTATTACCTAAAACTGTGTCTATTAATGCAGATTGTCTGTTGTTCTTACTACTTTGAGTAAAGATAAAGGATGGCGCAATGTTACAAACGTTTGTTACATCAGTCATTCACGTTAGTGCTGAGCTAATGTATGCGCTGTTATTGATACAGTTCCCGCATGTGCACCGCAATAAATTAGAAATATACACATGGGTTTGTTGATGGACGTACCCTTGTTAATGCTGATGGTGAGGAATTACAGTTGCAACATCTCATAATGTACCTCACAATGAGTAGTGTATCACTGAGAAACGTCCTGCTCAAGTCGTTCCAATGTTTCATCATCGGACTCGCGCTCGGATTGATATGGTAAAATCAACATCATCGTTACTGTCTTTACAGTGTGTACAATCACTGAGCTTTAGGAAGCCTCTGGAGCTGAAGTTTATGGTAATGGCCATTTTGTTTCCAATGTGTGCTGTAAGTGGTAGACCAATCAGAGAGACTGATTCATCCATTGAGTCATTTGAGAACAATTGAAAAATGTGGCTCTGCAATGTATATATTAAGAGAAAATTAAAGTGTTTTTTGACCGTTGATGCATGTAAACTGTCACGTTAAAATAAGGAAAAACTGGGTGAGGACTCAAATGCAGGAAAAAGGTGAACTTTATTTAACAAAACAAACATAACAAAACCCACGAGGGGGAAAACATAACTATAAATAACAGAACCAACAAGAACACGTATCAAATGGAATCACGGAGAAGGTAGACGTAGACAAACAACGATCCGACACAGACTGCAAACACAAAGGGACTTATAAAAGGGACAAATCAAGCAGGTAAAGAGGGAACAAGAGGTGGGGCAAATGAAACCAATAATGAGATAACAAGGGGGAGGAGGGGTCTGACAGAGACACGAGCACATGGCCCAAAATAACAAAACACCCATGTGCTACACAAGACAGGACAGACATGTGACAGTAAACCTGTCGTAGGAGACCTCCAAAACAAAATTTGGAGCTTTTAAAGTAGCATAATAGGGGCACTTTAAAGTTAAATTTAAATGTTGTTCAAAACCCATTTTAGTTACAATAATGTGAATAATCAGCGGGAAATAATGTAGAGTGGGACTTGGTTTTATTTATTAAGAATTGATTGTATTGTGAAAGTGGGCGTTACTAGCCATAATGGAGCCAGGTAGTTGGGTGAGGCTGAAAAGGTTTGTAATTTGTGAAGCCAAAGAGGAAAATTGTCTTAGCATGACAGAGCATGACAGACTACATGCCTATTAGAACTGGATCATACTAAAGAATATACAGTTACAGTACAGTACATTTATGTGTGTATGTTTTTTGTTGTTGTTTTTTTACAGCCTTTTGATGATATTAATATTTTTTTTGATATTAATATGTTTTCCAGTCAGCGAATCCATCATGCCAATTTTGTCATATTGCAGCCCTACCCTGTAATGAGTTCCTGTTTTTATTTTATAACTTATATACTTTATATGCATTACATTATGCAGTTATGTTAAACAAGCAATTCCCCATTGTTTAAGCAAATGTATGTGTTTTTTATTTGCTCTATTACAGGCCAAACTGGCATTAAACAAAAAACAACAACAACAACAACAAAAAAACACAATCTGTATCCATTTTAAATTCTAAAACAATGCATTTTAGTCATGATTATTACACGCATGTAGCATGAGCAGTTATTTAGTTTTTAATCTAAATTAGATATAAAGCAAAAACAGCAGACAGACTTAATGAAAATATACATTTGTGAAGCCACAACACGCACAACCTTGAGGCGGATGGGCTACAACAGCAGAAGACCCCACTGGGTACCCCTCATCTGCACTACAAGTAGGAAAAAGAGGCTACAATTTGCATGAGCTCACCAAAATTGGACAGTTGAAGACTGGAAAAATGTTGTCTGGTCTGATGAGTCTCGATTTCTGTTGAGACATTCAGATGGTAGAGTCAGAATTTGGCGAAAACAGAATGAGAACATGGATCCATCATGCCTTGTTACCACTGTGCAGGCTGGTTGTAGTGGTGTAATGGTGTGGGGGATGTTTTCTTGGCACACTTTAGGCCCCTTAGTGCCAATTGGGCATCGTTTAAATGCCACGGCCTACCTGAGCATTGTTTCTGACCATGTCCATCCCTTTATGACCACCATGTACCCATTCTCTGATGGCTACTTCCAGCAGGATAATGCACCATGTCACAAAGCTCGAACCATTTCAAATTGGTTTCTTGAAGATGACAATGAGTTCACTGTACTAAAATGGCCCCCACAGTCACCAGATCTCAACCCAATAGAGCATCTTTGGGATGTGGTGGAACGGGAGCTTCGTGCCCTGGATGTGCATCCCACAAATCTCCATCAACTGCAAGATGCTATCCTATCAATATGGGCCAACATTTCTAAAGAATGCTTTCAGCACCTTGTTGAATCAATGCCACGTAGAATTAAGGCAGTTCTGAAGGCGAAAGCGGGTCAAACACAGTATTAGTATGGTGTTCCTAATAATCCTTTAGCTGAGTGTATATATACACCACCTTTCAAATGTTTGGGGTCGGTAATATTTTTTATGTTTTTGAACGTATGTTTTTATGTTCTTGAAGTCTCTTATGCTCACCAAGGCTGCATTTATTGGATCAAAAATACAGTAATAACAGTAGTATTGTGAAATTATTATACAATTTTTTAAACCAAAACTTTGTTTTTAAAAAAAACAAAAACATTTTAAAATGTAAGTGATTCCTGTGATGGCAAAGCTAAATTTTCAACATCATTACTCCAGTCTACAAAGGAACATCTTTCTTTAGCAACACTATGAAAGTAAAAAGCAGGCACAACAATGCCGGTATAACCATAGATATTATTGGTACAATATGAGTCACATGACTAAACATGCATCATCATTTCAAATACCTCCGTTTTCACAGTCCACACTACAATGTGAAAATGGTGTTTTCCATTGATGCCATCAAAACTTTTCTGAAGACAGTCAGTTCCCTTCAGAGATACAGTACATTCATATAAACCCCACCATCAATAAAATATTTATATTTTATATAAATAAGCGCCATATATAAATTTTATATAAATTTATATATGGTAAGCGCTTCCGAAGCCTGATGGCCAAAACTGAGAGACTCAGGAGAAGCTTCTTCCCCCAGGCCATCAGACTCCTGAACTTAACGTCACGTGACTTCACTTCAGGATAAACATCGATACACTGTCATTGCACTGCACTTTCTGTTCTCGTTGTTACTGTGTAACAACCTGTTATAAACCTGTTTGCACATTATACTCTTTATACATTTGTTAACCACATATTTATAAGTCTACAGTTTACTCACTGCACAGTCTACTTCAATTATTTTATTCCACTTTATCCTTATTATTTACCTTTTCTTTTGACTTGATTTTTATAATTCTACAGATATATATATATATATATATATATATATATATATATATATATATATATATATATATATATATATATATATATATATATATTATATACTTTTTTTATCCTATTTCTATATAATTTCCTCCTTGTGTTTTTAACTGTGAATTTGCACTGTCCATGGAGCGGACCTGTTTACATTTCACTGTCGGTTGTATATTCTGTATATAACTGTGTATGTGACAAATAAAACTCTTGAATCTTGAATCTTGAATCTCTATTGTATAGCACAGTACAGTACAATTAGGAGTCATTCTCACCATTTGTGTGTGCATCCTTCCAAGATGTGTTATACTGGACCTTTAGGCCCATCTACAAATTCCTTCTGTGGATCGGTGGAATGGGGTTGGCGATGGCTTGCCATGCCTGACTGGCCCCTGACCCTGGGGGTGACTCGCATGTCTGGGTCATGTAAGCTCCTGTAACCCACTTCTGCCCTGACAAGAGCCTGACAGCTGCCCTGCTCCTGTCTCATGAACAAACGCAGTTCTTACTATTACATTTTTGTGTGTGTGTGTGCTTACCATTTAATACCCTTTATACTAAGAATTAATCAGTATAAACTGAAATCAATCCATGTTACTCCTATTTCTACTGATGTACACTGTAATTGGTGAACATAGATGCTTCTGGGTGTTCTTTGTCTTGTGTGACAACACCATCCCTATGTGCCCTAGCTTTTGTTTACATGGAATAAGTCAAATATTGTTCTTTTTTTCACTAATCTTTGAGAAGGCAGAATGTTTCTCAGCACAGCTTGCCCCACATTGCTTAATGTGTGTGTGACTGAAGATGTCTGACCTCAGTCATACTATTTTTGCTCCCTCTGCTCTGAGTCGTACGTCAGAAGACACAGCTTGGCTTTATCGCTATAATGGATGTGCTCTGAATAGGACATTAAACAAAGTAACCCCATTTCACCCTCAATGTTTTGGTAACAACACTACATCTTTTTTTAACTCTCTTGTTTTAATTATTTAAGTTTTTTTTTTTCTTCGTTTTTATGAATAAGGATGTAAAATGGTGTTATTTTATAGACTGTTATATAATATGCGGACATTTAAGTCAGCTGCATCACTGCCATTTGAAGGCCAAGTGGATTTTGAAGAAAACATAATTTATATGTATTACGTTTTATATACACAAACGTTTGGGTTTGGTAAGATTTTTCTTATGTCTCTGAAGTCTCTGTCTTATGCTCACCATAGCTGCATTTATTGGATCAAAAATACAGTAATAATAACAATAATATTTTGAAATATTGTTACAATTTAACATTTCAGCATCATTACTCCAGTCTTCAGTAGAGGTCGACCGATAGTGGATTTTACTGATAACTAGGTTGGACCGCACTTGCTGATAACCGATTAATCAACCGATAGTTTTTAAAATGGATACTGGATACAAAAAAATAAAATGTATCATGGTTTCCACAAAAAAATAGGCAGCACAACGGTCTTCAAAATAAAAGATAATAATCAGAAATGTTTCTTGAGCACCAAATTAGCATATTAAAATGATGGATCATATCTGAAGGATCATGCAGCGTATAACCTATATATTTAAATACATTAAAATAGAAAACTGTTTTATATTGCAGGGCTCGACATTAACGCTTGTCTGCTTGTCAGGGACAAGTGGATTTTTTGAAGGGACAAGTGAAAGAGAATTTGACTTGCCCGACCGGACAAGTAACCTGATTAAAACGGCAATAACAAAAAATAACTAGGGAATCACTAAGATGCAAGAATGATTCTGCATTCATTTAGTGTAAGTGGCGATCGATAGTGGATAATATTATGTATAATGAACTGACGGTACCAAGGGTGCGCTGTTGACGCTCGCGCAGTCTCTCAAGGAAAAATCAAAACAAATGTGTGCCGCTCACAGAGAAAGTCAGTTAACATATTGCGGTAAAAATTTTGAAATGTGGAGTTTTTTTATATTTATAACGTGATACAGTCGTAACGTCACACTACCAAGAGTGCTATTTTCCTGAATACCATCACGACTGAAAATGTGACACTGATTTCATATGACAGTTCCATAAACAATGAATTAACATTAAGTCACTTATATTTTTAGATGCAATATTGACTGTCAATATTGCATCTAAAAGATCACAGCAGAACCATAACGCATCTCACAGCAACAGTGTGTTACTGAATGATTCAGCGTTTTGAATGAATCGGTTGAATCAAAGATTCAATTACCTATTCGTAAATGACTGCCTTATTCTTGAATGAATCGGCCGTTTCAAGATTCAAGAGTTTTATTTGTCACATACACAGTTATATACAGAATATACAACCGGCAGTGAAATGTAAACAGGTCCGCTCCATGGACAGTGCAAAATTCACTGTTAAAAACTGTGAAAATAGAAATAGAATAAAAAATATATATATATATATATATATATATATATATATATATATATATATATATATATATATATATATATGTTTCAACGAATCGACTCAATGACTCACTCATTAAGACGGTCCCCTACCGCCACCTACTGGCAGTTTAGTTTCATGTTTAAACGTTCTTTCCAACATTTCTTATTTGTATATACAAAAAATATTTAAAACAATCTCATAACATTATTTAATTCAGTTGTGATTTTTCAGTGGAAATTATTTAATTTGATTGGTAACAGCCCTATAGTGTCTTATTCTAATTTAATTTATTGATCAACTTTAAGGATATAAAAGGAAAACTGAAGCATATTACTTTTTTTTTTTTTTTTTTTTTTTTTTATCCAATAAATGCAGCTGTGGTACACCAATCAGTGCAGAAGTCATGAAAGATGTGTAGGTTGCTTGTGGTAGATGTGCTTGTAGATAGCATTCTGTATAGTAATGTTGGACTGAGTTGTGGTATTGAGAAGCGTGTGGAGCGTGGAGACGCCTGCTCATCAGAGATGACAGTTGGGATCTCGGGGCAGTGCTGAAGGTGCTGCTGGCTATGGACACTGAGAGGGCAACACCTGCTCCTCTGCAGCTAACCTCCTTTCAGGGTACAGAAAGACATCACAGATGCCCCCTCCTCTTCTCTCTTCTTACCAGACTGACTTGCTCACTGACCCCATCCAGAATTGTGGTCTCCCTGACCTGACCCAGAACACTGACTTACACAACTGTCAACACCTCAAGAACCTCTGTATATCTCGGTATCTCTGTTTTATCTCCCTCTCTGTCTCTCTTTGGGTCATTGTGTGTGCTGTGCCTCTTTAAACTTAAGTTATTATTTTGACAAGGTGAAATAGAAAAAGGTTAAATTAATATTTCAGGATACTTGACATCATCTGAAATTAGAAAAACAAATTCTGTGATATAGGACCGTATATAACAAAGAAAGAAAGTTGTCCACTGACACAACTGCTGCTTGTCATGTCATGGGGTAAGAGCTGAAAAGAGGAAAGGTGAATACCTGGTGAATATTCTATTCTATTCTATTCTATTCTATTCTATTCTATTCTATTCTATTCTATTCTATTCTATTCTATTCTATTCTATTCTATTCACCTGGAAAAAGTTAAATATTTTCTGAATTTCTAAATGTTGTGATTGTGAAATAATTTAGCTTTTATAATTATAATAATATTAATACTTTGTTTTTTCTTGTTTTTGCACGTTCATTATTTCTTTGTATGACAGCCTCTCAAAAATTGGCTTTATACAATGGCAATTCACTGACATTTTTTTAGACCTGCTTTTGACATAAACGTGTCCTTTATTTACTCTATTTATTCTAAAACAACTCAACAAATATAGACCTGAATAAAGACATAATGAAATATATAACATGTACAGTATACGTATATGTATATAAGTATATGTACTTGCAGTGAGAAAATAGAAATGAAGAACCAGGCAGTTCTGCCTGTCTCCTCTCTAGTAGTAGGTCTATTAGCTCATTGGTGCTCTCACACTGTGTCATTTGAGTCTGTTACACTAGTAAACTGCCTTGTTACCCCTGTGTCTTGTGCAGCCTGACCAATTACTTTTGATCTTAAAAGGACATGACATTTGTACGCTTTGCACTCTGAAGTGACTGCACATGTTAAAAGATGCATCATGCCTTTTCCCTCACAAATAATTTATGGTGCCAAGTTTCTAAGGGCATTGCTCTTTGAACTTAAAAGTACAAGGTTTAAATTTAGGTCCTTGGAGTAACTTGCGTGAGAGGGGTCTTTTTAGGACCACCTTGAACTGCAGGATTACTTGACTCTTGCACTGGAAGAGTTTTACATGCCACAGTGTTTGCACTTTGAATTTGCATAAACTTGTCATCCTCGTGTGTACATTTTGCGCATTCGTGGTTTTATGAATCTTTAACAGTGCGTGTACAGATGCCTGGTCAGAGAGCTCTTTATGACAGTCACCGATGCGACTGACTTGAACTTTTGAACCTGGTCATGTTCTATGCAAAAAGATGTTCTGTTCTGTGTGTATGGGGTATTTGGACAATTCCCACAGCTTTTAAAGAAGTTATGGAATGAATTGATCTAATAAAGCAATTAGATGATGTTTGAACGTATCAAAACAGGCGTCGATGAGGATCGCATGTACTTTGGCAAGGATTACATTCTAAAACTACCACTCTGCTCCAGCTGTTTTTGAACACCTAGAAACAAAATTATTTTTGTCTTATGGTCCTGCTACATCATGACTCATTTGTACAAGGACCTTCGCTCAACCCTGACACAGCAGGTCATCTTTGGGCCAAAGCCCTTCATTTGGTGCTCATGTTCAAGTGCATAGCATAGATGCTTTTCAGAATTTGTTTAATGAAAGTTCTGTCAGCATTGAAGTATTGTGTATTTTTAAAAAAAATACTAGTCGCTTTTACAATGAAGATATTTCGATTAAAAATTACGATGGCCCGTACATATTATCAAAAGACTTATTTGTTAAATATCTTTTCAGAAAATATGCTTGAAATATGAAGGCAGATATTGTATAAACTTATAATAACTTATAAGAAAAATGCTAAATATTTCTTAGCCAAAAATGTAGTAGGCTATTATTAAAAGTAAATGTTTTGTAAAAACAGAAAATAACAGCACCTTTCGGCTTCTTGACGGACATGTTTGGCTGTTGCACTTGCGCCTTGCTTCTTTTGCAGTCTCATGCATGAAACGGTTCAAAAAAAATCTCAAGCGTTTTTCCCCATTCCACTGCCCGTGTCTCGTTTTTTCCCCAATGCAATAACACATTCTATGTGAATAGGACCACTTATGATAAGCGATGTGTTCTACGTTACGCTTCTTCATAGAGTGCTTCACACAAGAGCAGTTAATCAGGTGCGCAGTCAAGATGGTGGAAAATGGTGGAAACTAAATTTGTTGTGACTTCAAGCTACTACGACACCTTCCACTGTTGTAGTTGCCTGGCATTCTTTTATTTATTTATGGACATGATGTAAACGCACGGACAAATGACAACTCAATTTGGAAGATGGTTGATTTTTGACATTATGATGTTGATTTCAAACAAATAAAGTTCCACAGTTTAAGCTTCATATAATTAAAGTTGTGATTCTATGTGTTCTATAGAAGAAAAAGTCACAGAGATTTGGACTGATTTGAGGGTAATGATGTAAATGATACATTTTTGGGTGAACTATCCCTTTAGCAATAGTTCATATTTGTATTGCCTTTTTTGATACTATATGGTATTTATATTCTGTCTGCCACTACATGAAGCAGCTATACAGTACCTCAACCAATAAGCTACAGGTGGGAAAAACTGAGCTTGTATAGCGATTTGTTTTTTTCCTGTACAAAGCATTATGAAGTATTTGTTACTCTGATGGTAAAATTGAATGGAAAAGACCACAAGGCGATGCAAATGGGTCTTTTGATCTGTCAACAGCCTGCAGATTTTTGTTTCCTCTTTTACCCGGTAACTGCTAATGGGTAATATGATGTATTGCATGTCAGCTTGGCATTATTAGATACGCACTCAAAGACTCTTGTTCATAAGGATTTTTTTTTTCTTTTTTTGCTTATTCAGCCATTTGAATTCTCGCCTTTCATATACAAAATTACTCTGATGGATTGATAGGAAAACATGTACTAACAGGGAGAGAGAGGCTGGCGTGTTTGCTCGTGCTGGCAGCGTGGATTGTGGCATCTGTTGATAAAGAAACAGCATACTGCTCTTGGTTTACTTTTTTTCCCCCTTCCCAAAACAAATTTTGATGTCTTGAGTGTTGTCATCTGTTTGTTCTTTTGTGTGATATTTACCTTTTATGATTAAATGACAAATATTGAGATGATTGTTGTGAGGTGTGGAAGTTTGGGATCGTCACATCTAAACAAGGGAATATAAAACATATATTGTAGAGTATCTTGATTAATTTTGAGTAAAAAGAATGACCAATGTGCCTTTAGTCACTATTGTATGGGACATTGTTAAGTGTAATATGGACAGTCTAGTGTAAAGTGTTTACTATGGATATTAACTCCACAAATGTCACTTTGCTTCATTCAGGCCAAGATTAGTATCTTTTGTATCTTGACAACTTTAAATTTCTGTTTGGGGAAACAAGTGCCCCCTGGTGGTAATGAAATGAACTGGAAAATGGAGATTTGATTGTTTAAACTGAAGTTAAATCCACTGTTTAACGCTATGTGCCATTAATTGCTCATAGTATTTCAGTGAGACAGATATTTGAGTATAACATGCTGTGTGAGAAGAACATCAGTGGTGATAATACTTTATTCATTCTGTCAAAGGAAAATAATATAGAAATAGTTTTGATCAAAGACCTTTTATTTTTATGTTATATAACAACATAAATTGGATTGTACAATAGATAAAATCCAGGTAAATATTACGTAACATTTGTTGAATTATACGTAGGTTGAACTGTAGGCGAATGGTGTCAAATCAAAATCATGAGCAAAAGTCATGAGAGATCACTGGAAGCAAATACTAAGCACATGCTCAAACAAACAAATAGGGGATGTGAGTGCTTGGACGGCCAGATGGTTCAAGCATGCACGTTTGCATGCGGAGGTCATCGGAATGCAGAAAATGAGAGAGAGAGAGAGAGAGAGAGAGAGAGAGAGAGAGAGAGAGAGAGAGAGAGAGAGAGAGAACAACTCTTTTAATCCCATCGGCAGAGCCGCATTCCCATAATGGGAAATTAATAACATGAGCATGATTTCAGATTAAACAGAGCAGTTAGGACCATTAGATCACTTTCATCGCTGGCATTAGGGCAGTGGATCAGGGATTTTCCTTCAACACAAATCCTGCAAAGTAGGTCAGTGTCTATTGAGTATTAGCACCATGGCTGTGATCCTGTTGTTTTAGCTCCAGGACAAGGAATTAACCCTTGGGATGGCTGAACAGGATAGGGCAGAGGTTGTTTGAAGGGTAAGTTGAGGGGATAGAATGGAGGGCATGATTGGATCAGCTCCTGGCCACGAGGACAGACATAGTCAAATGTAACAAGGCCTAAACCTTATGCTTTACTTCTAATACATGTACACCCTCTTTGCATTTTCTCTCAATAGAGCCAAACAAGACTGCTGGAACTGTCTAAATCTCCACCAGTGCGTGTCAGCAGGCTCCCTCATTAGATCTTCTTTATCGTTAAGCCCCTCTTCCAAGACCCAAAACGAACTAACTTTTCCTTTGGGTGAAGGAATAGTTCTCTCTCAAATAAATAAATAAATAAATAAATAAATAAATAAATAAATAAATAAATATATATATATATAAAAACAAAAAAATCTTCCATGTCGAATTCTTTAACTTTTATCAGTAAGTTAAGTTAGAATAATAACACACTATAGGGTTGTTACCAATCAAATGTATCAACAAAATCCAGAGGAAACAGAATCTGTATCTGAAGTGACATTTATATATATTTACACAGCTCATAGGTGTCATGAATGCATTTACACAGCAAAATTACAACTGCAGAAAAAATTTACATATATACAGTGCATCTGTAAAGTATTCACAGCGCTTCACTTTTTCCACATTTTGTTATGTTACAGCCTTATTCCAAAATGGATTAAGGCCAAAATTGATTAATTCTCTGGTCTTGGCCAATTTAACTCTTTGGTAAGCGTCATGTCTGGAGGAAACCAGGCACTGCTCATCACCTGGCCAATACCATCCCTACAGTGAAGCATGGTGGTGGCAGCATCATGCTGTGGGGAGGTTTTTCAGCAGCAGGAACTGGGAGACTAGTCAGGATTGATGAAAATATGAATTCAGCAATGTACAGCGACATCCTTGATGAAACCCTGCTCCAGAGCACTCTGGACCTCAGACTGGGGTGGAGGTTCATCTTCCAACAGGATGACGACCCTAAGCACACAGCCAAGATAACAAAGGAGTGGCTACGGGACAACTCTGTGAATGTCCTTGAGTGGCCCAGCAAGAGCCCAGACTTGAACCCGATTGGATATCTCTGGAGAGATCTGAAAATGGTTGTGCACCGACGCTCCCCATCCAACCTGATGGAAAGGGTCCTGCAAAGAAAAATGGGAGAAACTGCCTAAAAATAGGTTTGCCAAGCTTGCAGCATCATACTCAAAAAGACTTGAGGCTGTAATTGGTGCCAAAGGTTTATTTTTAATAAATTTGCAAAGATTTCAAACAAACTTCTCTCACGTTGTCATTATGGGGTATTGTTTGTAGAATTGAGGGGGAAAAAAATAATTTAATCAATTTTGGAATAAGGCTGCAACATAACAAAATGTCGAAAAAGTGAAGCGCTGTGAATACTTTCCGGATACACTGTATAATAATATATTTTAAAATGTAATGCATTGCTGTGATGGCAAAGCTGAATTTTAACCAGTCAATACTCCAGTCTTCAGTCTCACATGATCCTTCAGAAATAATTCTAATATGCTGATTTTATTTATGTATTTATTTATGGTGAGTGATCTCTTTAAACAATGTTAACAATGTCCTTAAAGAGGCCTTCAACACTGTGTTGTCTTTTAACTTTAAGGACACTTACTTTGGCTAAGGGATCTCACACCTTTCCAGCACTCCCTTTCTGGTGTGATCCGGTGGTCTAATCCGGCACAGGATATTAGACTGAAAACGGTGGGAACTCTCACAGGAAATGCAGCACTGAGGGAGGGGGGTGTTCTTGTTGAATTGCGTGCATAGTTTTCGACACATGCGCCACGCCTGTGCCCGGTTATTTCCACCTGACTTGCTGAACCCAGATAAGCTGGATCGAGGCAACATGGTGATGAGCAGAAGGTGGTGTGTAGGTGGAATGCGTACACTGTACCAAGGGCTCAAATGACTTGACATGGCTCCAGGGACTCAGCTGCCTGGCAAAAGAATAATCAGCACACATACCAGAAGAACCAATTACAATCAATGTCTGTAATAACCACTACCCAGAGTTGTCAGTGACAAAGATCATGAACAGAGGTGAAGGCCCTCTCAGATTAGTGGGGCTTGTTTTGCTTGGGTAGCTGTGGGCCCTGCAGGGGAACAGGGACACTGGCAGCTCCTGTCAGATACCTGCGGAAATGAGTTAGGACCCTGATGTATTTCCACATGGAAACTTGTCTTTGTATCTAACTAAAGAGGAGGCTACATTATATTCGACTGGTTGGAGCATGTATTCTTGTCTCAGAGTAACAATTATTATTATTTTTTTATAGATTATTTTTTAGCAGATTGATATTTTTTTCCCACACAAAATGTAAAGTCTTGCATTACCACGTCTAAAGGAAGTGAATAGATTGATCCTTCAAGGATAGATTCCAGAAAATGGACATTGGGTGAATAGTGGCACATAACAAAGAATGACATCAGTATCAGTGTTATCAGGCAGGTTTGAATAGGAGTAGATGTATGCAAAATTGTGCCTAATGGAGCAGATATAATAGATGGGGAAATTCCTATTAATGACACATCAGCAACCTCCACTCTGGGCTGATCGCACAGTAATGTCATTAGCTCTGGAATGCAGGTTTCTGGGAAGAGAGAGTGCCGTAGTCTTCCGTTGAGAGAATGGAGTCTGGCACATGGGAAAAGAACCAGAGCAAAAGGCAAAGGATAGTGAAGGCCATTGCATTGAAAGACTTTTTATAAAGGAGTTTTTGAAGAGTGGGGACTCTACAGGGAGCCTGAAGCCTGGACTCAGTATTTGAGCCTCTTGCATTTTGCCTAGCCTCTGAAACTCATTGAAAGAGAGAATTTGTCTAATCTCTGGGGTAATCTATGATGTCATTAAAAGTGACAACATCTGCTTCATCTGATCTGATGCTACTTTGTATGTCTCCCTATACCACCTCTTAAAGTGGCAAATCACCCCAGATGCTGAATATCTATCTATCTATCTATCTATCTATCTATCTATCTATCTATCTATCTATCTATCTGTCTGTCTGTCTGTCTGTCTGTCTGTCTGTCTGTCTGTCTGTCTGTCTGTCTGTCTGTCTGTCTGTCTGTCTGTCTGTCTGTCTGTCTGTCTGTCTGTCTGTCTGTCTGTCTGTCTGTCTGTCTGTCTGTCTGTTTGTCTGCAATTACTACTATTTTTAGCTTTCACTATGTAATTCTCATGATAACAACACTATTGCTTAGAGTTTGCCAAAGTCAAACAATCGGCAAACTCAACAAGTGATAGCTCATGTAATGACAGGACAGGAGTAAAAGCAGACTTAGATATTAGTTACTATGGCAACTTGAGCAGAGAAGTGTGTGAGTGTGGAAGAGAGATATGTCTCCCTGCAGTAGGACAATGACGCCAGCTGTGTGCATGATTGGCATCCCAATCTGTTTTGAGTGATGTGCCAGAGGAGAGGTGGGAATCCAGTGCAAATGACCTCTTTGACCTTTTCTCAAGTTCTTTCCACCATATTAGAGTCTTTCACAACAAACAGACTTCTTCGTGTTCATTATGTGCTGGTCAGCAGACTCTCCGCTTTTCTGTTTTATATTATTTTCTTAATTTTTAATTTCTTTATTTGTTTTGTTTTATTTTATTATTATTTTATCTTTCATGGTCATTAATCAACCTCTTTCATTCTAATTTATTAAACCTTTCTTGAAAATTGTAAATGATAAATATAAAATGCCCCATTCTAAAAATTTTCAGTCTGCAGAATCAGTACATTTGTGAAGCTGCGATGTCAGATGATAAGGTTAAGTTTTATATGACCTCTTGTCAGAGCAGCACAGTTGTTTACACTGTCATTATCGAGTCTTTCAATGGCATTACACAGTAACTTAAAGAGAATCATAGGTGAAGGTCAAGGCTGTTATAAGAATACAGAAGATCAGATCACACACTAAAGAAAGAAAGAGTAAAAATTTAAAAACAGCAGGTTTGAGGACCTGATGGGGCTTGTGGAATATATGAATTACTAGTCAGAAGGCTCAGGTCAATGCATGGGTTTACAGCTGATAATATGATGTTAGATGGAAAAGCAGGGGGCAGCGAGAGGTCAACGGCAAGCAGAACCCATTGTTGTCTCATTAGTTCTCCTAGCTAGTAGCACGATATACAGATATAAGTGCTGAATGCTTGACAGGGTTCTTACATTTAGTTTCTCAGACAGTTGTCATTACATTACAAAGCCTTTATTACAAACATGCCCTTTTAATTTTAAATGTTGAATGTAAAAATCATGAAATTTTTTTTTTTTTTTGTGTTGGCATGGAAAGAAGGTATTCTTAATTTTGCAATATCAAGGGGAACAGCTCTTTTTAGTGCATCCATGCACTCACCTTTTCTGGCTGCAGAGGGCACTGAAGACACATGGCACTGTTAATACTATTTAGAGAAGGCAAGCTTATGATCTCTGGAGAAGTTGTGTGAAGAGATTTTAAAGAATGGTGCACTGGATGATGCAGTTTTGACACACTCAATAAAACCTGCTGCTGACTAACAATATTTATATCTTAGGTACAAAAAGTTTAATATTTAATAGCAGCAATTTTAAAAAAGGATTCCCAGAAAATATTTTCTTCAATTAAAATATGTAAATGTTTTGGTTTAAATATTTTTTACAGTTTATCCAGTATCTCATACTGAGTAGGCTATATTCTTTTTGTATCTTTGTATATTAATATATAATATAGGACCTGTATTATAGACTATATAAATATTTTTTGTAAGGTGTGAAATAAGCTGGTTATATCAAAACAAAACTATTAGAGTTGTTGTAAAATTACACTCCGGTCTCTGCCAAAGCTGACACTGTTCTTTTTTTGAGTCATTCTTTTGTGAAGCGTCTGTTTTCTTACCAAAGCTACTTCTTGTACTTGAGATTAAAGTACATATAAGCTTCAGATACAGAACAGAAAAGGAAAAAAGAGATATACAAAGAGAAACTGCCAGCAATTTAAGAACGGATCTCAAGAAGCTTAAATCCCTCTAAGCCTGAGCCTAAGCAATTTTTCAGTCATGAACAGGCATTGCTGGACACACAACGCACATACACATACACTTTAGCGTCTTTGCGCCTCTGCCATAATGTGTAGGATTAGGGCATTAATACCGTTGATGGCATGTTCATTTGAAACTTTTTTACATTCAAACTCAGAGACCTGGATCGACCACTTAAATGTATGTATTTTTTGTATCAGTATGATCCATGTATATTTGTTTATTTTATTTATATTTATTTTCTACGATACATGCACATTGAAGAAAGAGTGCTTGACACAACGCATGATTACAAGTTGTGTCTGAGTCAGAAAGGGCGAATCTGATGTATAGCATTTGTTAAGCTGTTACTCTCTGTAATGACAGCCAATTTGAATGCACATATAAATGCCTGGGAGAAGTTTCCTCCATTCTTCTTAGCACAATAAGGGCTGCCTCACCAGTTCCTAATATATATTAATCTGGCACTCAGCACTTTGAAAAAGGGTTGTTGTGTCGTGTAATGAGCTGTTCGTATAGAGAACGATATTAGACAAGCTTTGGTTGCCATGGCAATTTTCCAAACAATGTTTAAAACTACGTTTAGTAATTTATAAGAAGCCGCGTCTGTAATTTATTTTACATGCCTCCATCACCAAAAGGCCCATTTTTATGTATAATTAGTCATTTGTCTTTTAGTATCTCCAAAATGTGCATATACAGTGCTATGCTAAAATATGCCACTATATCATATTAAGTTATAAATAATGCACTGGTGGAATTAATTAATTTTATATGCCCCCCCCACACAAATTCCTGGCAGTGTTTTACATTTCACTATGTCAGCAATTACTGATGCACTTCCTAAACAATGACATATCACATTCATTTCTTGAAGGTGCACCAGTGTAGAAATCACTCAGTACTTGAAGGAGCCATTTTATGTGTAGAAAGCTGTAATGCACGTGGCACGTGTTACTTATGGATTTTGAAATCATGCATATTCTTACATTACAGACCATTACTGATAGTTGTATGCAGTTTGCAGACATCTGTACCAAGAATTGGTAAGGGAGTTACTATGGCTGTCATGATTCCTCGGTTAAATTCTCAGTTACTTTATTTGAAGCAATTATTATTGCCTCATTGTTATTATATGTATTTTAAGTCATTTTGAAGGCTATTGTTCACCTTAGGTCTATTTTTATTACCACAAAAAATTTATCCAATTACTCAAGTCATCAAAATAATCTACAGATTACTCAATTACAAATATAATCGTTAGTGACAGCCCTAAAATTTAGAATAATTAGTCAAAAATCTTCCTTATTGTACATAAATATTGAATGTATGCCTGTAGGACTGATTGCAAATGTTCAGGTGTTGTGTAAATCAGAATGTGGTGTTGAGGGCGACTGTAACACCATTGTAAGTCTCTAATTGACATGTGTATTGAACAGACCGGAGGGGTCTCATTAATCCTATGAAGAAAGTGACTGGTCACAACATAAGACATCTCAGATCAATCAAGATCACTTGGACACCATTGACAAAAGTAATGATTTTCTCACCTGTTGTGAGTACTAGTTTTGAGCTGCCATCACCTGGGTGCTGAAGCACAGACTGAAAATGTACTGAATATATTATAGAAAATATATTTTATTCTGATCTGATAATTTGCAGATCAACAAGTGTTAAATAATTTTTTTTTTTTTATAATTGTTTTAAAATGTATGATATATTGTGTAATTGTACTTTAAACTGTAATCTGTGAAAAAAGGCAATTTATTTGTATTAAGTTTACAGGTTTTTTCAAAATTCAATTCAAGTTAAAGGGCTAGTCATCATTTACTCACCCTGGTGTTGTTCTAATGGTGTATGCGCTTTCTTTTTCGGACCACAAAAATTGTCCTGCTTGCACTTATGTAATGGCAATGCAACCAGCATCAAGCTTTAAAAAAAAAAATACAAAAAAGCATTGCAGAATGTTACATGTGTTGTATATTCCAAGTGTTCTAGGGGTATACGATAGGGTTTGGTAAAAAAAACTAATTAAACTGAATGTATTATTTAACGGAAATCCTGACCTCGACCGTTGGTCTTCTGTGCACGGCTATGTGACGTGTACGTTCATGAGATTCACGCGGTTGTGCTGCAGTCTCACCCAGAAAAAGCACACAAGTTGTGAGAAATCAAGACTAAGAACAACGCGAAAACTTTCTTCTCTGAGATAAATAATCAATTGTGTTCATCGCAACAGGAAGTTATGTCAACTGTCATTCTGACTGTCATCTGACAACTGGAGTTCCGGTTTGGAAATATTCAACTTAGGGGGGAAAAAGTACACAGATACTTTTTGGGGATTTCTAGGTGTTTTTTTGTAATCTTGATTTCTCATTCTTGATTTTTCTGGGCGAGTTGTCTTTCATGAACTGCGTCACTAATAGTCTCATGAACGCACACGTTGCGTAGCCATGCATAGAAGACGTTTTCGTTAAATAATACATAAATTATTATTATTTTTTTTTTAAACCAAACCCTATCGTATGCATCCAGGAAACATGGGATATACGACATGTTGAATGGGATCATTCTGTGATGCTTTCGCATATTTTTTTAAAGCTTAATGCTGGTCATTATTCACTGATATTATATTAACAAGTATAAAAATCCACATTCAAAGGCAAAAATTGTTCATTCGAATTTTAGGTGTGCTTCAGTCTGCCTTATTAGTGGGGCACAAGATGCGATGATGTAAGAGTCGTTGGGTTTTAATGTTTTTCTTAGCCTCTCCAATAGGGTTGGGCAATGTCTACCAAATTGGCATCAGACGATATCTACAGTGAAATGGCGATGGACAATGGACAATGACATGGGGGGGTTGTGTTTGAGCGTTAAGCTCCGTTAATTGGGCGGATCAACATTGTGATGTCTGTCAGCCATCAACGATGGGCAATGGCATCGTCTATCAGCCCAATCCTAATATCCGGTTGAACCCACTTGATGCGGTTGTGCTGCTTTGTTCATTCAAAACATCTCTATTCAAAAATAAAGCTCAATGCGGAGAAGATCTTTCTTACGTCAAAACCATAACCACCAAGCCTGTGCTAGATGGACATCTTTGACCGTTGCACTCACGTCTTGCAACAGAGAGCCGTATGTTTATGAAGCCATGTAAAGTTAAATGAAGTTCAACTTTTAAAAAACATGTCTCGAGACTTTGTGGGTTTTTTTTCCCCCAGTGCATTAAAGCAACACTATGTAACTTTTGGAACTCTAGTGGTTAATAAACAAAACTGCATGTGTCTTGCAGAAGAACATTGTAGCCTGAGCTACTTCTCTCTGTTTATGTCTTTGACGAGTCACGCAGGTACTCTCCTACTCCGCAGACGAAAAATGGTTTCATGATGTACTCACTCATAATATACATTTTGTAAATTGAGCACAAAAAAATTACATAATGCAACTTCAATGTTTTGCTCATTGCGCCCTCTTGTGGACACAAGCCAAAAGAAATTCCCAGAAATTATGCTTTCTAAATTCGAACATAATTCAAATATTAGTAATATTTAAGTATAAAATTTGAATTTAGCTTTTCAGCCATTTTGACAGCCCTAGTGGAAGCGCTAAAAAAATTCAAGCTTTTGAATTTGAATTCAGAGGCTTTTTTACTCTTCCATTATTATACATTACTTGTTTTTTTTAACAACTAAGGGACAAGTGAAACTCATTTTCTGTTAATCAATGTTACGCTACAAATGCTGTCTAAACTAGAGCTCAACTTGTATTGAACCTGGATCACTCCTGCTCTCTGAGACACCAGTGATAACATCTTTCAGGTACTATAGTACCAGATGGAAAAACCTGGTGTGACTAATTATTGTATATTTTCCTTTAATTATTGTCATTTATAACCAGCAAAAGAAAAACATCAGCAAAGCTTTGCAAAGTGGGAACAATGCCAGAATTCCAAATGAAGCGTTAGAATGGCCTAGACTCGGCCCCTAAACCAACCCTTTCTAATGCCAGTGTGTGACTACAGTAGATTGTTACGAGGAATCGATGCATTGTAAGGCAGGCTGTTCTTGAACTGCCATTTCTTTACACAATAGTGTTATATTTTATGTGCCGGCAGGGATTATTTAGTGCGCCGTTATTCAAGAATAATGCCAAGAGGTGTCGTAAGTGTATCAGCAACAATAGCACCTTTCAATGAAACATTCTCTAGTGCTCATTACTGTGACTAAACAAGCCAACAGTCATGATCCAAGTCTACAACTACAAATGGCCATTTAATAGACCACAGTGGTAAAAAATAACTCTTGAAAATGACCTTTAAATAAATCATAGAGACTCAAAAAGACTATGGTTTGCCACAACAATTAAAGCTATATAACATGCGCTACTATTTTTCCCTGAGGCATGCAGATAAAAAAGTGCATTAGTAAACAAATTTGTGATGATTTAGATACAGTAAATTTTAAGTACCTTGTTTCTCTAGTATTTAATCTTACATGCTAATAATGACAGTAATAAGGGCTTGCCATCACTTGAACAAGATTATACACACGTGCTGTTGTTGTTCTGAAATGGATAAAATTGCTTTGATGAGCTGTTTGGCTTTAAATATTGGTGTTAAATTTTGCTTACTGTTGAATTTTGGGGTTACATTTTATTCAATTTTTTGGAGAAAAATAAACAGCATTTTTCTTCTATTATTTTTCTTTTATTTTTTTTATTTTTTATAAATAAGCAATGTTGTCTTTGATGGCTGCTCAACAAAGAAGGAGCTGTCTTCAGCTGTAACCTCTACACACCGGAGTCTGGAACATGACACATGTCAGGCTATGATAAATGGTGCAGAGTCCCAGTAATTTCACCAGGAATGCCCTTGAGATGCCCAAGACCCTGATCGGAAATGTTATTGTTGAATTAAACCATAGAAAGAAATTCCCCCACCACCGACATGAACAGAAACACACATAACAGAAAAAGAAAAGGGAAAAAAGTAATAAACTTTGCTCCTCTCTTATGCGTATATGTGCATGAGTTATGCTAGAGCGGTCATCCATCTTTTCTTCATTCTTTATGCAGTTATGTTCTTTTGGTTAAACTGAGATTCAACTTAATACTTGTATGATAAATGGCATTTACGTGTATGCGGTTAAATTGGCACTATCATACTAGCGTCACCCACAGAATCTGTTTTCCTCAGATACTATACAGTATGTCTGCTGTACAGATTTCCCCCCAGAAGTTCAACTGGGGTACATGAACTCTTCCACCCGGAGTACAAGTTATTTTGCTGTGAAACGTCTTCCAGATATTTCCTCACACTTTAATTAGAATTAAACACTTACAAACCTCAGTGATTGCACTGCTGTGAAATTACATTATGAGCTCAAACTCACTGGGGGAAAAAAAAACTTAAGCCAAACCAAAAAAAAAGAAGAAGGAAAAAAAGGCAGAAATAATCACCAGAGCGGTCCAGTTTTACAGTACTAACCTTTCTCTCCTATTTGCAACGTTTTGGCTGGCAATTACTCCAAAAACTAATGCTAAGCACCCCTCTCTCATTGTCCCTTCCGTCCTTTGACAAATAGGGCGTCCGGGCCTTTTAATTGGAATGGAAGGCATTGCAGATCTATTAGGGCAGAGCTGGAGAAACGGATGAGGCCGTCAGTGAGCACGGCAGGGTGCGGCGGAGCGAAGTCCCCCATCGCCCAGCTCTATCCATAACGGCCCGCGCATGCCACATGCTTCCGCTGTCAGATGTGCAGTGCCATGCCGGCCCCCAGGGGCGGCACACGAGTTCCCTGGCCGATGCAGAGCTTCAACCTCACATTGGCACTGCTTGGCTTTTCCCAATTTAGAACACCTTCAGCACTGCAAGGACTCGACTGCGCTGCTATGGGGGAGCCTTTCACCTCTGAAAATGGAGCTTCTGGTCGTCACAATGGCGATAAATCAGACTAAATGTTTGAGTGGCATATTGTTTATATCAGCAGTTAGTTGGCAATGGAAAATGCATTATAGAAAAGGGATTTTATGTTTGTACTTTTGACATGTGAAACTTAAGTGAATTCCTCAATACAAATACTATCTTTTATAATAATTGTACAATAAAAATAATATAAAATCTAAATAAGAAAGCTAATGAAGATTACCGGTTTTACTGTTTTCTCTCTCTCTCTCTCTCTCTCTCTCTCTCTCTCTCTCTCTCTCTCTCTCTCTCTCTCTCTCTCTCTCTCTCTCTCTCTCTCTCTCTCTCTCTCTCTCTCTCTCTCTCTCTCTCTCTTTCTCTCTCTCTCTTTTTTTGTCCATCAAGGGCTTTGTGTCCTTCAATCAAGGGTTTTTGGCATCTTCATTAAGTCAGCTCTCTGTTGTAAGAGTGCTATATTTTAATTGGTGGACACTGACTGTATTAAACTGCTATTTATTTTTAAAGCGAGTGCTTTCCCATCCACTCATACAGCGATGTGTGCAAACTTTTAAATGATAATCTTTCAACAATTAATGAACTCATGGGCTGCTGAGAGGATTGAGGTACACACATTAATCTAGCTAGCTAGATAATCTTACAAATTCCAGTCCCATGGAAGTCCTTGTTATCTGACTAAAATGTTTCCATGATATTGAGTTGTGAAAAGCATGTAGGTTGGATAATCGATTGATAATTGACTATCGTGCTCATACAATACATGTGGAATATGAGTAGATTATTTTGCTTGATGACTTATGTTTGAAATAGTAGTGCAATGAAATCATAAAGTCCCAAAATCCCACGTAGTTAAATGCACATATTTTCTTTTATTGCAGGCTCATTTTATTGCATTTATTTTGTGCATTTACTGTGATTAACTTGACCTGTACTGTACATGATTTTACTTTAACATCCGTCTTTAACTTTACTTTAACATCCAATTTTGCTTTTTGAATAGACACATGCAGACAGGTAGCAGCAGAAATAGGATGTTATGGTCAATGGTGTTGACCGAAGTTTTAAATTTGGTTTTGAGATTTGCCCCAATGGAACAGTTCCAGCTCTCCCTATAGCCTGTCCATCCATTTGTCTGTGGCCAGTGAGATTATTTGTCTTTCGATCTATTTTGCATCCCTGTGGTTAATGGCTCATCATGAAGTGTTCATGACCGTCCTTGGGATGTTGTTGATGGTTCATCCCATTACTGGTCATTCAGACATCTGAGCTGATCATTAGATGACAAGTGATCAATGATTAGTTTGTGGTGATGTATTCTTTGTTTTTGGACAAGATATGAAGCCAGTCTAAGATGTGTATGGTGAAAGAACGAAAATAAAGCCCTTGTTTTCAGAGCGGTCGTTCAGCTGGCTGCCTTCAATTTTATACCTGCAAAGTTTCAATCTAGCTTTCACCCACCTCTTTTAACATTTAGCTTCCCCCAGCCTCCTCTGCCTGCCTTTTCTCTCTTTTCAGGATTACTCTTAGAGACCGCTCTTGTGCTGTTATTTTCAACCCTGGGTGGACTGGGGCTTTGGTATGTGTTCTGGAAATACTTCAAAGAAAAGCAAAAAGGCAGCAATTTTCTGCTTGAATATCCCTCTGACTAAATCCATTGATCATCCTTGGGGTTCCTGAGAGAGAGAGAGTGAGATGGAGAGGCGTGTTTTATCCTCTAATAACTCCTACCTTCACCCCTTTCCTGCCTTGCCGTTGTTGTGTTGTTGTTGGTCGCACCTCTACTCTATTCCTCAGAGAGCCAGTGAGATTGAAGTTATTTTATGCTTCAGCTCCCCGGGCCCCAATTTGAAAACTCTGCGTGTCAGTTTTTCGCACGTTGCTGTCATATGGCAAGGAGTGGGCTTTTCTTTTTCTATTCTAACCTTTTTCTTCTCAAGGCATCTGGAGGAGGATTCTTCAGAATGTGACATCTAGGTCAAGTTAAAGAGAGCCAACTTTGAGTTCAGAGGTGCTATTGCAAATGGTCATGGAAAATACTGAGAACAATATTTATGCACTCCAGCTCCGGCATTGTATTCCATGTTTCTTGACCTGATTCGACAATCGGATTGGTCTGTTTACTTATCTGAGCCTTAATCAGGTTCCAGCCACCATTGTCCACATCGCTGGTTAATAACGCATTAGAACCCTGTAAAAACATTATTAGCAGTGTATTAAAAATTTCAAAGGTCACTAAAGCCACAGATCATTATCTTTGAAATGAATGTATGTCAAAATTCCTGTATTTCCATGGACGCTGATGGGAGACGAGCCTACCTTGGCCGAGCTCTGAACATGGTTACGTAGTGACATGAAATGACACATAAATAATCTGCATCCACAGTGTTGACAAATGAACACGGGGAATGCACAGAACCCCTCCGAGCGCCGCTCCTTCCCAGAAATAACCGCCGTCACAAATGATTGAGATTACAAGATTAGCCCCCTTGTTCTTTTCCATTGAGCTATGAAAGCACTACAGTGACGTTTTGGAGGGTTTCAAGGTTACCTCGGCTATCTCTTTTTCTTACTAGCTATGCCTTGACAAGCTTGGGTGAAGGGTGGATGGGGGAGGGGTTTATATGTGGAGTGAGGGTGAATGGGTCATACAGTTGCCAGGGTCATAAGTCAATCCTAGTCGGGTTGGGAGGCTGGCACTGGCACCTCTCAGACACCTCTCCTCACCTGCCAACATGCACTGTCTCCAACAGACTCAGTAAACGGCAGCTAATTGGGAGGTGATGACAGACAAGCCGGGCTCAATTTGCAGTGCTTTGGAGACGACCCATTCCCTCTCGCTCTGAAGCTCAACGGAGCCCTGCCCGTACACGAGACACTGAGATCACCTCTACAGTGACTCTTGCTCCTAGCCTGTTACTTTATTTTTTACATTTATTTAATTGCATATATTTAATCTTTTTTAAATGTTTTAAGGCAAGGTTAGTTCAAATTAAATAGTGTAACTTTTTTTTTTTTTTTTTTTTTTTTTTTTACCTGAAAATACTTTTATACTTATTTCTGATTAAAATCTTTAGGCTTATTACACCTTATTTTTAATTAAAAATGGTTTTAATTTTTTTTTTTTTAATGTATAAAACCATCACGAATACAAATATAATATTTTTTTAAACATATTTTTTTTCTTCACTGACTCAGTCAAACTTGACACTTTAAAAACTGAACAAATGGCATTGATCTGAAATCTTACATGTATTAAGTACTGGGGTGTAACGGTACACAACTGACGGTTCAGTACGTACCTCGGTTTTGAAGTCACGGTTTGGTATAGCAGGGGAGAGAACTAAATTACTTTTAAATTACTTTTCTTTTTCTTTTTATTAAACAGTTTACTAAACAAATTGTGTCTGTCCTCAAGTTAATTAATTCAATTATAGCTAAACGTTTCTTAAAGATATAAAAATGATCTCTGCTAATGCTGTAAAGGGTAAACTATATAGTTGCACATTATATAATATAACAGTATAACAAGTTCAGTAGCTATTTATTTTTAGATATAATAATCAACACTCAAATAACACTGCAAACATGTAAACTTCACATTAGGCAGTTTTTGCATTAACTTCTAAATCTAATTATAAAATTATGTTTTTACTCCAATTTGTTGTTGAAATAATCATTTAGTACACAGTGGCTGTCATTTTCATGACAGATTTATTTAAACATACAATAAATAATCAAGACTTCAGTAATAGGTTAAGTAAAATATAATGCATATATATTATATATGCATTATACATATGTCTAATATAATGCATATATTTAGTGAAAGAGTTTATTTTTCTAGTGAACTAACAGCTGTGGACACTGAATGACTTCTGAGGCAAATGTAATGCTACGTGACATTGTTTACAAGCTGTTTTATTGACGTCTTTCACGACATGATACATTTCAGTAAGTTGTAATGTATCCTTCAACACATATGTTTATTATTTGACTAAGAATAGATGATCGTGTTCACCTGCTCAGCGCGCTACCGCTTGAACTGACGCATGCGCCTATACAGTGATCTGTGTCACGCCACATTAAAGAGCGTCAAAACTGCATTTATCGTTTGAATTTCGTGATAAAATGGACTGAATACTTATATATGTTCGTGTGGGAACTCGAATTGAAGTATGTTCCGCGCGTTAAACAAGCCTACTGTTAACTGTTAAAGATAGCATTTTGTACCGTTCAGTACACACGTGCACTATACCGGAAGCCCTGTACTGAAACCGCTTGGTACGAATACATTCACATACACCCCTAAGTACTGAACAAAACCTCACACTTATTAAGCTGTTTCAGAATAATCAGTTTGCCTTGAGCTCAATTTTGCCACCTCATCCCAATGTGTTTGTCATGTTTTTGAATTGATGGAGGCTGCCCTTGCTCTCAGAGCTTTCTGTGTTTATGAGCTGAATACTCCAATAGAGAGGATCAATACCTTCCAACCGTGTCTTATAAAATACCCAGGAGTAATTAAGCGTGAGCACCGGTGCGCTTCCATTGAAATGTTAATGACAGAGTTGAACAGTATAGTGTTCCAGGCCATAGAAGCGTATGCATGACTGTCTTAAAACTGAGCTTTATGTTGCATTTGTTTCTACCGTGAGAAATCGAACAGAACGGTTGGCTAAATAAAGTTTTATTAATTGAACAAAAATCTATGAGATTACATTTAAGTATATTGCTTTTGTCCAAAGAGCCTCGCAACTTTTAAGAGTTTCGTCGTGTGTGGTTGGCAAATAATAACAGGGAAACAAAGTGAGACAGTTGTGTTAAACCACAAATCACCCAACCTCCCTGCCTGGGGGATGTTTCGGGTTGGTTAACATGGATATTCACAGCCCTGTGTATCATCCTCCTTGCTTCATGGGTGAACCCATCCTCCAACCTTCCCCTTTTCAAACATGAGCACATTTCGCCATATAAATCTCACAGAGCATTTACGCTACGCTAATAACTTTCTTTCTCCACTGCTTGATTGCTGAAGCTTGAGCCTTGACACTTGTGATGCACTCTGCCAAGAACATTAAGTATCCAAAAGTGATAAAGCTTCAATTTGCTAGACCATTAGACTAATTACTGCAATAATTAAGTAACTACTTGATTAGAACTAATGGGTACCTAATTATCCAGGAAGGAAGGATCAGGTGGTAATTAATAGAGTCAAGCTGATGTCTTATGACTTACCGTCCCTGGTTACCAGACATTAGGGAATGAGAATGGTAAAAACAAACATCACCACTCCAGTGTTTGTTTAGACCCCTGTAGGAAACAATCTGTTTATGTGGTTTTGTGCAGAGTGTGGGTGAAATGACAGGTAAACTGCATTTACTGATGATCATACTGGTGTCCATTTGTAAACTCACTCCATCTAATGCTCTGTGCTTTTGTCTGTGAACTGAAAAAATGGATCCTTTACTGGTTCTGATATGCCAGACATCCCAGTACATGCACTCTGAAAGCCAAATGGGTGAAATATTTTTTTACTGAAAATAAGACAAAATAAGACATTTATATTTAAACCGAGTATTAGCATTTTATGCAGTGTTGCTTCTCAAGTACATTTATCTTGTTTTTTTTTCTTTAGATGTTTTTACTGGAAAAACAAGCAAAAAAAGGCTAATTAAAAACTCATTAAGAAGTCAGTGTGGTGGTTGGTGGAAAAAATGGTGTGTGAAGAGCAGTTAAATAAATTTAGTAATGTCCCTTTTTTCAACTGGGTCATAATTTATAAATTTATTTACTCTCTACTCCTTCAGACGTCATTAGAAATAAGCATTGTATAGTCACCAAGTAATTGCATTTTCATTCAAAATCACTTAATTTCAGTTTACATAATGAGTCATAAGTATTACAGTAATATTCATTGGATTGGATGACCTTTCAGTTAACTGATATGTACAAACTTACATCTTGACTTTATCATTATACATAAGCTTTTTACTTCACAGTGACTCAGAGAATTCTCCCAAGTTTTCAATCACAAATACCTTCAGAATTCAATGAATAATTCAACTAATGCTGTAATCACATCTCATGATACAGATATTTAGGACATCTCAGACATAGAAAGAGATGGATGGGGAAAAATCTAAAATTTATGGAATTAGAGAATTAGCATAAAGAGTATTATCTAAACATATAAGGCATTAAGCTGGGGTGTTGAAAAGGTCATTAAAATTTAAGTGGATTTAATACAAAACCTTAGACATGATCCATCAATCAATCAATCCGTCTGTTATTCAATGTATAATTGCTGTAAGACGGGCTGCTGCTGCCGAGGCCTCTCGCCATATGTAATATGCATGACTGTGAATGCAAGCAAAAGAGAAACCTGAAGCTTTTTGATGTATAGGACCTTTATTAATGTTTGAATAATATGTGCCTGGAGGGTGGGCTATAAATTAGAATTGAGAATTGAGATATAAATTTTTATGAGGAACGCCTCGTACATTTCCATTATGTATTTAAAAATGAAAGAATTGCCTTGATTCTGATTGAGCTTGCAATTGTGTGGAGTCCTAAAATTGTGAAAACACAGAGCTGACAGCCGAGGGGGGAAGAGTCAATTCCTAAAGTGCTGACTTTTGCACATTACACTGACAAGTCTTTCATTATTTACACCTGTGATAAATTACTCCAAAAAAATCTGTAAACAAAGGGCTGTTGTTAATGTTTCATCAACATCCATTTACGGTATGAAATTAAAGTAGTGTGTATGCTTCTTATAGACTTCTTTTCTATTTTTTTTAAATTTATTTTTTTTAGTTCTTTTGGCAACTCATTAGGTTACATCATTGCTCAGGGAAGGCACGTTCGGAGGCTCTCCACAGTACAACAGGTGTCTTCCCTTTTGACTTTGCTCAGCATACTATTGACTCGCATTAATTGAGTGTCCTTTGAGCAGTGATTAGCTGGGCTTAAAGTCACATCAACAATTCATCAATGCACTGTATAGACCTTGGAGTGAGACATATTATCCTTTCAGCCATTTCTGAGCTCTGCCCTAATCAAAGGGAAGCAGGTAATGCCCCATAATCAGTCTGGCTACTACTGCTCTCCCTGGACCGAGTCTAATAAGGGGAAACGGGATTAGGAAGGGCACTGATCTCACCTTTCCGATGATAAAAGTGTGTCTCTCTTCTTGGCCAAAGGGCACTGTATTTTTTGCAGTAACACTTACTTTGTTCCAAAATCTACTGCGCTTCTTCAGAGAAGGCAATTCCAGAATGTATTGTGATGAGCTCAGTGAAATCCAAGATGGCAGACAGGATAAGAGAAGTGTTGATTAGAAGAAATAAATAACCTTATAGAGTTTGCAATTAATTCACTTTTTTTTTTTCAACTGAGATTTTGGTTTTCTAAGGTTATGAAAACAAGACAATCGAGATAAAACGATTATTATTGTGTTGAATTATTTTGCCCATTTAATATGTGCTGTGCATTTTTATGCTTATTAATTAGTGTTAGCTTAGCAACATGCTAACGTTAAACAGAAATCAACTGAGAGTATCTCAATTTGAATGGTGTACAGAGTTGCTCTCATACAGAGCATTCCAAATCACTTGTCAAGTCACCTTTATTTATATAGCGTTTTATACAATACAGATTGCTTCGAATCAGATTTACAGCAACAACAGTTCAATTATGCATTTCAGCTGTTGTTTAGCTGAAGTCAGTTACACCTCATTTATGAGTTTTGATGTTTAGGATACTGCCTATATAGGCTATAGGCAGTGAAGGCAGCTCACTAGGTTTTGATTTAGTTTCGGATAGGGTCCCACTTTTAACGACTCCAAGTGCTTCTGCCCCCACGCCTCAGTTACAGGTAGTGCTATATCTGAAAGACTGGAGTGAGTGGCGAAGTAAGGGAGGAAAAGGACGGGAAGAGAAAAATGGGGGGTTTAGAGATGCCTAGTCCACCAAAGGCTTCACTAAGGGGCTTAAACAAGATGAACATTAAGGGCACAGTTATGTTGTCTCCCTGGGTCCCTGAGAGAAGCAGCCTTTGATGTTGAGACAGGATAAAAATAGTGCTGTGCTTTTCCCTCTAGTAGGGAAAGATTGCACCATAATGTAGGGCCGTACACATGACTGGCAACAGCAGTGTCAATTAGTCAACTGTTTACGGGCCTCTCTCTGTGAAATGCCGCTCTCTGAAGAGAAAAGTGTATTTTTTTTTGAGGAGGGTTATTTGTAGCTCTGTGCCCATTTGTGCTCCCATCTGTTGATGCTGGATTGCACCTCAAAGACCAAATGTGGGCAAGCAAGATAGTTTAATAAGTACCCAAGGTATC
Source organism: Paracanthobrama guichenoti (assembly GCA_018749465.1). Taxonomy (NCBI): domain Eukaryota; kingdom Metazoa; phylum Chordata; class Actinopteri; order Cypriniformes; family Gobionidae; genus Paracanthobrama; species Paracanthobrama guichenoti. The sequence goes on from JAGHMJ010000663.1 coordinate 1,052,262, forward strand.
TTAGGCAAACACACCGGTGACAATCTGGATGGCTAGTCTCTCAAAGGGGTTTCTACTAAATTTAGTAAATGCAAAACTTTTAAGAGTAAACATTGCTAAGGAATAAGAGACAATATATATGATTGACCCACAAGGGGATCGTAGACATGTTTGTTCACTGGGGAATCCAAAAAGGATGCAAACATACTTGTCACATGGCTCATTTTGTGATATTGTAACTCAGTCCTTGAATTGTCTCTAGTCTTGAATCCATAACTGCAAATAAATATGTAATTTTGTACAATACCAACATCTACAAGAAAGAAATGTATATATACAATAATAAAATATATATATCTTAAATGTTACATGTTTGAAAATTTACATTTTTGAAATTGAGAATATAGCAACATATACACTGTAAAGGTTTGTTCATATATATTGTAGGAGTGACTCCTGTAATTATTGTTATTTTTGACAAAAGCATGGATGGCTTATTTTAACATCAGACAATTGTTAGTAAGCCACCGTCGACTGAAGCACCAGGTTTCATTTTAGCTCTTTAGGTTTATGGGTCGCTCCAGAATGTTGTGGAAAAGGCTATTGTGAAGGGGAAAAGCTATAAATTGTTTTTAGCTTTAAGAACAATAACATTTTATAATTTAGCTTTATTTAGCTAATACAGTATTCATTCATAAATAAATATGCACATTTATATTAGAAAACAGATGTTTATTGGCCCCAACCTCACATAATCCTAATTGTTGAGACCTGGAATGAGGTATAGTTTTGATTCTGTGAAATAGTTTTTTTTGACAAGCTGTCTGTGTTCAACCAAGAGTCACTGCATTCACAACTAGTTGTGTAGTGTAGTTTACACTAGTAGCACACACACTATGCCGATTTCAAGTTAAGTAGATTATGGTACATAAAACAAATATTGCAAATGTAGACTATGCTTACTATCCCAGATAGTAAAGAGTTATAGTTGTATATTCATGAGAAAATAGGACGTTAAGCAGGTGTTTTGCATGCAAAGACACCCTTTCATTGAGAAATGAAGTGCCACTGAAGTGTATCAGTAACTACATAAGTACAGTTCTGCTCTGCATAATAGAAAAACATAACAATAGATGAAAATGATCCAGTAAAGGTGTAGCTCATTTGTGCAGAAATCCAGTTGTTCTAATGTATGGCTTTACTCCTCAGCACTTACCTATTCTGTGTAATTATACAAGGCCTTAGCTCTCTCCCTCTCTCACTAATTCACAAAGGCCGTGGTGAATTGATGTACGGCACAATCATCTGCTAGGAGCTGATGTGATTTAAATGAAACTAATTAGGGAAATGTCAAACATAATTAATAAAACAGGTTTAAGTTGCGAAAACACTGTCAACGGAATGAATGAAGATGCCGCTGCTCTTCTCCCGCTGCTGCCTCGTTCTCGCGTTTCAGCGCTGTTCAATTAGGTCATGGATCCGCTCTTCTCTCTCTTTGGCTCCCTCTCTTTTTCCACCTCTCTGTTGAGTTCCAGGGAAAAAGAAGGGAAGGGGAGGGAGGTGGGGTGGAGCCACCGGTCTGAGGACGGGAAATAAATTTGCCTGTCCATCCGCCGCCTGGAAGAAATTAATTGCAGACTCCTCATCCTGTCTGGGTACAACAGGGGCATTAACATAAGCAATTTGCGTCCGACTTCTTCTGCCGGCTGCTTAATAGAGCATCAGACCTGGCCGATAAGGCTCGGGGTCCCTGATGCATTAGCATTTTCATAATATCAAAATATTATAGTAGCGTGAATCGCCCAAGCCCCATTCATTATTGATAAGAACAAAAGGTTTTATAAATTACAAAGGGAGAGCATGACCTATAATTACGGCAAGCAAATTAGGGTTGTGTGGTAAAGTCAGTTACATTTGGAAGCAAAATAATGATGCGGGAGCCCTTTTCTCTTTTCCGGCGGGATTAGAGGAATAATAGATTTCCTCATCCACAGCTGGGACTGAAGAGTATGTTTGTGTTATCATCAAGGATAGTGACTGGAGATGGTGGGACAAACGTTTTTGGCAATCTTAGCAATGGAATGTATACAGATTATTACATCATATACCGTATATACCCGAATATAAGACGACCCTGAATATAAGACGACCCCCCCCCATTTTCCAGACTTATTTTTGGGGAAGAAAGGTGCTCCCCACCTCCGAACATTGCATTCTGTGACTCCAAATTTTTTTGCCAGCTTTGCAGTTATTAGATGATTCTGCCTCATTCACGACCATAAGTTTAAAGTTGGTGTCATAACTGTTTCGAACATGTTGGTTTATTTGGCCAACTTTTGAAGCTCTTTTCTCAAAATGATCTCTTGACTTCTCCATGGCGGCACTTTACTGTTTATTTAATTCATAACACTGTCACTAATTACGAGGCCTATCGTGTTGGCGCCCTCTACTGTTTCCCCCTGCTTTCTCCCTTTCCCCCGTGATTTTGTCTATATCGCGAATATAAGACGACACCCCATTTTTCAGCCTATTTTTAGGACACAAACCTTGTCTTATATTCAGGTATATACGGTACATTAGTAGTTTAGTACTAATTAGATTAGTAGTAACAATTTATAACCATTTTAAGATATTTCCTGTAGTATTTCTTCTGTAATTATGACAAAGAAGCTTGTTTTAGCAGTGTCGATGTATTAACCCAATTTTTTTTTGTGATTCTAAAAGTTTCAAGAACTGTGTTCTTTGAAGGGTTAGTTCACCCAAAAATGAAAAAGTCATCACTCACCCTCATGCCATTCCAAACCCATAAGACTTTCGTTCTTCTTCGAAACACAAAGTAAGATATTTTAAATGAAATCTGAGAGATTTCTGTCCCTCCATCAACAGTCAATACAACTACCACTTTGTCGCTTCAAAAAGTTCATATGAATTGAGCGGCTTAGTCCAAATTTTCTGAAGAGACTTGATCGCTTTATATTATGAACAGATTGAATTTAGGCTTTTATTCACATATAAACATTGATCAGCGCACATAAACACAATCTCAACTGAATCTGCTTGACGCGCAAGAACAAATCTTCTTTGTTGGCCCCCTTGAGAACCGCCGATATACATCATGTAGTGTTGTAATACACTGCATGGTTGCTTGATTATGGCAAACATCATAATTACAAAGATTTTGGTCATTATTGTAATAACGATTATTTAACACTATTAGTAGTGTTTGGTATGACCAATGTTTAATATAATCTTAGCTATTTTTTCCATGATTGCAATATGTATCAAATATACTTTGCTGGAAATAAGGTTGCAGTGATATAAAAAATTTAGAAACCAGTGAAATTATTGACGCAATTTTCAATACCACAGCAGAAACTAAACCAATGGAAGTAAAAAATAAATAAAAAAAACCCTTACATTGAACTAAAATTTTATTAATCGCTTAGCCCAACTAAAATTTACGGATGTGATTACGTTAAAATTACGATCATTATTTACTGTGAGACACGTATCAATAAGAAATCCTTTCTAAATATTGAGGTTCATGTACACAAAGATTTTTATTTACATTTGATCAACTTAGATATTTGCCCAGTATGCAGGAAGTGATCTCTAGTTGGTAGCATTCGTCCTAGTGAACTGAAATACCCTTTAAAACAATCCTCAGGTGCAGGATCGTGCACAAACTGTTGCATGATGGGAGTAACCTTTTTTGCTCTGACCTAATCTGTTTGAAGGTCTTTGTCTTGGTGAGAAAAAAAGTGAGGAAGAAAGATATCATCCCTTCAGCCCCTCAGTGATTCATCATGAAGGAAAGCTTTAAGCTTGAATTAAATATGACTTTGTGACACAGTGAAGTTTAAGGGAGGCAGGCATCCACTGAGAGAAATGGGTTTTTCTTATTGTCTGCTGACCTGGGCTCATGACTGATGAGGGCTCGGTTATCCCACTGAATTTTGTGTTCTATTCTCAGAAAGTAGCGAAGATCACACTCCACTTTGCCCGAGGATGAAGGATAGGTTGTGTGTACAGCTCAAATGCACTGTATAAAACACAGTTTATCGTCATTAAACTCATTTTGACTCTGAAACGGACCAAATTGTAACACAAAGCATTTTAATTGCTTTCTGAGGCTCATATGTGTTTAAAACCACAATAGGTTCCAAAATGATCATGTCAGCACCATAATGTGTTTATGAACTAATGCATTTTAAATAAATAAATAATTGAACGAATAAATAGAAATAAAAACTGCAATGCTAACAATATGGAAATATGAGGAGTAGCCTACATGCTGCTAATTAGTATGAATCTCCACAATGCTGAAAGGAATGAGCTGTACAGTCCCTCGAGTTTTCTTATTGATTACACAGGATGCAAATGTAATTTCTTCCTTTAATGACTCTGTCCAAAAGCAAAATTTCTCTGTTTAGGACAAAACCAAGTGCACAAAGCAAGTCCTAAGGGATGAATGCAAATACAAGCATAACATTGCTGTAATAAAGCATAAAGTACATCTTAATGATTGAAATCTACCTCATCAGATAAGCCAGTTCACATTACCTAATCGGAGCACTAAACGTTGTTAATGTAGTGCTGTATGAAAAGCGTATGAGTTCTTTCTGTTTTCCCCTAGTTGCTTTAGTAATTAATCTAAATGTATGGAATTACATTACCTTCTAATAAACAAAGTTTTGCGGTGTTTGGACTAATAGTTTGCAAAACTTCTAATGAACTAATATCAGAAGTGTTTTGTGAAAGTTTAGTTAGTCTTCTTAGAACCCTGTTTACACCTGGTATTATGATGTGTGTGTGGTCTGTCGGATCACAATTGGGCTACACTAAATACAGGTGTAAACGGGGTCTAAACGTTTTGAGCTTGTCCACTTTCGACCACTTCCAGAGGTAGTTGGAAACACATTCGACTGGATTGTTTTCATAGTGTAAACGCTCGTGATCGTATGCGTTCGAACAGCCACAAAAGGCCGCCTACTCTCCACCTACTGAGTTAATGCGTAAACATTATAGGAAGCGCGCTAGCCAGACGAGATTTAAACTTTGTCGGCTAAAGTGCCAAGTTGGGTTTGAAGACAAAATACATACCAAGCACAATGTTCACTCACTATTCCTGATTTCTAACACGCACTCTCAGCGTTAAGTGTGATCTTGTGATCAGAGCAGAAACGAAAGCTGTTGTTCTCTGTGTTTTCGGAGCATTTATATGTAAAGTGTGCAAGCTTATTTTTCCCATTAGATCTAAAGATCTGAAAAAGTACATATATTTATCTGCCCATAGAACCTCCCTCTAAGAAACCAGGACAGAAGTGGTTGAAAAGTGGACAAAAGAGTGCAAACAGGTATGTGTCACTTTCGTCTACTTCTGATCCGATTGACTAAAACTCTTAATACAACGTGTAAACAGGGCCTTAAGTGAAGCACATGTATGGTTTTGGGATTTCATTCAGTCTTTTACACACCAAATACACCAATTTTGACTGCTCGAACAATATAACTTGCAAAACTATAGATTATGGTCTTATGAATATTTGATCATCTTAAAAACACGAATAGGCTCCACCTCTATTTGCTCTGCAGGTGTGAAATGCATACTTGTTGAAACTAGTACATTTCACGAATATTAGTTTTTATTTTATTTGTATTGTTAATTTATTTAAACAAATGGCACAGAAGTTTAATATCAGTCATTTATTGGTTAACATGAAAATAATATTTGTCAGATAAAAAGTAGTACTCTTTGATTCTAGATAGGAAAGCTGTGTGTGTAGCATAGTCTGTGTTGCTTGTGTTTTTAATTGCTGGACTCAGAATGTCAAAGTCTTGATCCCTTAGCGCAACAGCCTCTTTATCATTCATTAACCTCTATCTGTAGTGTTTTCTCCTCTCTTGCGTTCCATCATATCCCCATACAGTTGAGGCCATGAAAAACGTCCCCTAACCAACTAAGCTCGGACACACTAATGTATTGCAAGTTTGGTGCCCAACTAAAGGTGACATATTTTTTTCCTCTCTTTCTCTCTTGCCAACCTTCCATCTAATTGCCTTGTGCCAATAAGAATTAATTAGTCTGCTTATTTTTCTTGGGTTTTGGAGAGCTTCCCCATCTGGCGGGAAGGCGGTCCTCTGTGAGTCTGATTAATGGCGCTGAAAGACAGTTGCTGGAATGCCTCCGCTTGAGCTGACGGCTTGTGTTCTGGTCCGGGTCAGAACCCGCAGCAAGCTGCGCGGTGCCACCCCATTATACCGCTGCAAATTTCCCAGACTCAACCTAGAGCGAGTCCAAAGACCTCTTCCAAAAACAGTAACGTTGACAACAAAGGAAATGATGACCGGGACAATTACACACCTGCTAATTCTTTCAAGGGCTATCAATCACCTGATTGGATGGTCAAGGATTTCACCTCAATCTGACATTGATATAAACAAAGTCAAAAGCAAACAAAATCGCTGAATGATAAGTTGACAGTGTGTGATAGGACAGCCGTCAATGCGTGGAGAAAAAAAAAACGAGATTAAAAATGGTACAGTAGACGACAACCGGGCCTCAAAATCACTTAACATTACACAGCCAACCTCAATCACAAAGTGAAGATCTGCGTGGTGACAGCTGACACAAAGACAGGCTCAGTTTCTCTCTCTAGGTAGATGACAAAATAAATAAATGTACAGTGAGGTCCAAAAGTCTGAGACATGCTTTCTAAGTAGCTTTTTTTTTCCTATTACAAATTATATTAGCAGCAAAACAATCTGAGTAAAAGTTTAATTGAAAAGTTTACATGATTTTTTTTTTTGCTACATTGCCACTTTGCTTTAATGAGAGAAGAACACAAGTTGGCATATATAAATATTAACATTTATTTTGTATACACTACCTTTCATGTAGGTCAGTTGTTGGGATCTGTAAGATACATTTTTATTTGAAGAAATGTACATTTTATTCAGCAAGGGCCCATTCAATTGAAAAAGTGACCGTAAAGACATTTACTATTTCAAAAATGCTGTTCTTTTCCATTTCAAAGAATTGTTAAAAATGTATAATGGTTTACACAAAAATATTATACTAATAACAAAAATATTAAACTGATAATCAGAAATGTTTCTTGAGCATCAAACCAGAAAATTTAGATGATTTCTGAAAGATTATAGAATAGTATAATACAATAGAACATTTTAAATTGTAATATTTCACAATATTACTGTTTTACTATTTGTTTTTTTAATCAAATAAATCAGCCTTAGTGAGCATCAGACTTATCAAAAACATAAAAAAAAATACCATCCCCAAACTTTTCTTTGTTCATTTTATATACGTGTATGCATATATACAATTTCCCCTCAAATATATTTGCTTATGTGAACAGTTCTCACATTGCACTCGACAAAATGTGCCACAGGCAGATGACCGACCTCTCTCACCTGTCTGCACGTTGAGGCGCATTCACCATGAGGTAATGCAACGCCCTCCGGTCAGTGGCTGATCCTGGGCCTGTGGAGCCCTTTCTCCAGCTCTGATAACTTTAAGCTTCCAGCCAAGGAGAAGAAGAGGGCTGATAGATCTCCCAGGCCACTGGAGCTTGGACTCATTTGTCAGCCACATGTCAAAGGGAAGATGACATTTACAGCCCTGTGAAGTGACTGCCTCCAGCTCGCCGGGCAGCCCTGAAGTAATAAATGTTTACCTTAAAGGAAGAGTGCTGCCAAACCGACCTCTCTCCGAACGACAGAAAGAGGGCCTTTCTGCTCTTGGGGTCCTTATTTCCACCACCCCTCACTCACGCTGTCAAAAAGAAACAGATTAATGACACAATTTGCCCGACAAATCATATTAGTGGAAGCAGACACAATGGTGAAAAACTTTTGCGGTACCTTTTCAAGGAGCGATAGCAGTTCAAATAAAATGTATTCCTGTCTGACATTTATAAAGGTGGGTGGTGAGAGGGAGAGGAATATAATGATCCTCAGAGACGGGGAGATGACCAGCTTTGAACATTGGTGAAAAAAACGTGCTGGAGAAAAAGGCGAGTCTTTTCATAGTGGCCTCCAGGAAAAAAATTCTTTGGCTGTTTACAGACTGCTGATATACACAGAGCACACTCAGAAACTCTCATTGGACACATGCAGAATACTGTAGGCCGTATCCTATCATCAAATCTTTTATAGCAGGAAGCAAGCATCTCACATCATTGGAAAAGGAACGCAACCATTGCTGCCTCATCAGTCTGCAACCGAGTAGAATGAAAAAGAAGATTTTCTCCTTAGCTCCCACAGACATTTGTCTTCTGTTTAAGTGCCTCTGTTCATATGGTGGTTATTTATATTGTATTTTGTTCATATTCATCCTCATAAAAAGCCTCCATGATTTACCATGAAGAGTGAAGTCCTTGAAGAATCCCTCCTGACAAATCTTTGAATGCTCAAATAACCTTAATATTAAAAGGGATAAAAAGAAATGTCCGTTGAGATGCTTTAAAAAAGACTTTGAGTATGAGAATGAGGGTCCTCAGAGGCCACTTTTCACGGACAGTACGGCAATCCGATTAGATTGGAATAGAGCCATACAGGACAGGCTGTGGAGGTGATTCAGTAGCTCCAGGGGGAGTATGTGTAGTCTCTTCTAATCATTGGTCTCACACTCCACAGAAGACATGGAGATGTCGAACTAAAAGACTCTGTGTGGAAGGTGTGTAGATCTGTCACGGACATAACACCCTATAATCCAGCCCTCACGGTGAGAGAGGCGCATGTGAGTTGAAGCAGAAATGGAAAAATGGGAATCATACCTTCCTTCTCTGGCTTTGATTGTCATTTTTATACATAATAATAATTGTACATTTTATTTAAAAACAAAAAAAAAACATTTTAATGTAATTATTAAAAAATAAAGATAAATTTACACAATTAATCATCCCCCCCGACTCTTTATTGCATGTTTATCATGCAATAAAATGTTTATAGTAGTACAGTAGAACTGCCCGGTCCATTTTACGTTTTTTGGGGGTTCTCAAGCTTTAATTAATACCTACAAATGTATATGAATGTATACAGAAAAGTTTTGATGGCATTTTCTTTCATCTTTCCTCTGTATGATGACTAATAATGTAGTGTACAGGGTAACTGCTGTATTTCTGCTTTTCCATAAGTGCATCTTTGTTAGAGTCAATTTCCTTTTTATTTTCTTTCTGACATTTTTTTGTTCAGACCAATTATATATAACATACATGATGTATTAGGCAAAGATATAAGGTTTGTCATTTTATAAAACTTTCTTTTTAATTTAAACTTTAAACTGTTAAGTTTAAATTATAAAAACTCAAAAATCATTATTTCATTTAGTCATTTTCAAATTAAGATGCTATCACAGACAAAGCAACTTTTCTATGTAAACAATATTTAGTTATATTTTAATATCAGAATTTTCCAGAACATTTTCAGTTGCTGATTCCAAGAAATTCTTAGAAGGAAATTCCTTAAGAATGTTATACGTATATATATATATATATATATATATATATATATATATATATATATATATATATATATATATATATATATATATATATATATATAATTTTTTTAATAATATTAATTTTGGAGAGATTGGCATGGTAATGGATATAGCAGTGTTAATGTATTTGGTCTTGGCGGAATAGATCTGCTACTCTGCTGCTGCTGAGTACTGAGACTTGCTCTGAGCATGTAAGATATGCTGCTGTTGCACATGTAACATGAAATAACCCCCGTAGCCAATCTATACAGATGGAGCTGGGGAAGGTGGAGGGTGGAGGGTCTCTGAAAGTGTGTTGCAGTCTGCTAACAGCAAACTACCAGTATTTGAATGTTGAGCCACAGCTCATTGGCCACTAATGCAAAAGCAACCAATCCCTGCGCTATGTAGTTAATGATGTGATCGCTACAAAATGAGTTAAGGACCTGCGCCATCTAGTGTTTCAAGCCAGAACTAGGTATTAATAATAATGATAATATAATGTTCCTTTGATTTGGATTACATTCCATTTTTCTTTTGCACTTTCCTCCATGTTGTGATAATGTGTGACAATGTTCGACAATGTGCTTCTCTTCACAAAACCCAGCAAGCAAAGCTCATGGAGCATGCCATCCAAAAATCAATGCTTCAACAGTATGTGTGGGCAAAATGACAGGGAGGCTAAACTGTGAGGTTACAATGACCCCTGCGTGGACTACTGGAGGGGGGCGTTGCTTTGACACGGGCCTACAGTAGAAAGACAATTGAGATAGCGGGAGCACAAGAATAAAGAAGCGCATGGAAAGATAGAGAGAGCTTGTGAAGGTCACAAAAAGGTAGAGAGAGACACAGAACACAGATTGGAGAGAAATAGAGAAAGAGAGAGAGAGAGAGAGAGAGAGAACTGGGCTGCCCAGTGGCGGCATGTCAGAGGTGGGAGCAGTACTGTTATCTGCTGATCCCAGAACTTCCCGGAGGAGTGGTGGAGTCCACCCGTCTCACGTAGTGCAGTGTGCATAGGGACAACTCTGCCGGCTGACAGGAAAGCTCGATTAGCGTGCCACAAAGAGGCCGCCTCACAGGAACACTTCCCTCAGCCAGAGGGGGTGCGTCCGCAGCGCACACACTCCAGGCCTCCTTCCTGCGGGGGTGACAAATCACACACAGCAGTTCACCAAAAAGACAACGGCAGGGACGCATAAAAAGAGGTGTGAGAGGTCACACACGCAAACATGTACACTTGTAATGAAATGCAACAGGTTAAAGAGTATCTTTTGAAATTAACAATACTAGTCAACTTTTAAGGAAATTGCAAAACCATAAGTGCAAAAAACACCCAATACATTAACGTCAAATGCCTGTGAGGGTAAAGGTGCAGTCACATTCCTTGTGGAATTCGGGAACATATATTTCACTCATGTTCATGTTGGCCATGCACATTTGCCACAGACCAAAGGAAAGCTGCTTTTCTTTGAAAGATTTGTCATCTTACATCTCTACGCTATTGTCAATGCAAATATTTCCCTGAAAATGTTCTAATGTTACCGCACTTTAATGAACCTTTGTTCATTAAAGGAAAATCTTTCCACCTTCCTTGTAGGCGGCACACACAAGGTTGTTTACCTGAATCAACTAGTTCGGCTTTACAAAGCGTCTTTATAATTTATCCATAATGTCACATACTTCACCTTTAGGAGAGTCCGTTGGCAATGCTCCAGAGAGTGAACTGAATATGTTTGGGCTAGCTTTGGTCCTGCGCGTGCTGCCTGGGATCACACAATGGATCCCGGCCGGGGAAGTGGGCCTGGGCCAGATGGGGAGAGAAAGATAGCAAAGGCGGGATGGGAGTTGGAGACCCGGTAAGCGGGGATCTGGCAGCCCGTTAGGGGACTCTGTCCTGGAAGCCCATTGTTCGGGAAAGGAAAAACACAACAACAACAACAATATAAAAAGCAGTGACACTTCCCGAATCTTTTTATATGATCACGCGAAGAACAATCGGCCAGGCGGAGCGCGTTGTTGCGGGGATATTGGAGGAAGCCTCCCCTCTGAGGCACTAAATGATCTCTTCACACCTCTTTCGAAAAATCGTGCAGGAAGAGGGATGAAAACAATGCGATTTGCTGACTAGGAGCAAGTGTGTTCTGCTCATTTGTGAGATTACAATGGCCTTTGGCCCAGTTCAGACATGAACAATATTAAAGTGAAAAATGGGGAATCCCAGATGAATGAAATGTAGTCATACCGAAACAAATATTATGCTTGATTTTCTACGTCATTTAAACATACGACCTTAAAAAGGCATAGTTTTCGGTTTGTTTGGATGTTAGCTCTCACATCAGAAGACACTTGATCGTCCACATCCTCTGTTACAAATTTGTGGCTAGGAGATATTTAAGACCTTGAGACCACACAAGTTGCATAAAATACTATAGTTTCTCAGATAGGTCTTGAAATAAGATCATCCTCTTTAGATGACAGAGATTAGGATGTGCGTGCTTGTGTGTGTGATAGAGAGAGAGGGTCTTTGTCTCTCTGTCTCTCCCTCTCTCTTTCTCTTTCTTCTAACTGAGAATGCTTATCCTGCTCGGTTGTAGATTTCAGTAACCCCGAGGTCGAGCGCTTGGTATACCTCCAAATCATGCTGTTAGCTGGAGTGTAAAATCCTCTCAGGGGAGGGATGTATGAGGAGATAAGTGTCCTGTGGTGTGATGTAGTAATATTTGGCCTCAGAGCTCTAGATGAGACGTGGACATTTCCACCGTGCACCTCTCACAACGCTCGGTTCCTCTCTCTGGTCCAGATGTGAATCCATGGGTTGATTAAAGAGACTCTGTCTGAACTAGACACCAGGGGAAAACACAATATTTATGAAGGATATCTTCACTATCTTTGAGCTGATGTGATAGTTTGTGCTAATGCTTTACCAGATGGAATGGGGTTAAACGAGCTCAAAGTGTGGCACTGTGGCAAAAAGGAAAGCATCTGTGAGAAAGATAAGGGTTAGTGAGGTGAAATTCAGCAAAATGATGCAGCAGAATTAGAATCTGAATCTGCTAAATTAAGGTTATTGGACAAATTCTGTAAAACAGCAAAACTGACAATTAGGCTAATTACATAATCAGCACATATTTTATCACCATGATTTCAACATTGATAAAAAATCTAAATATAATGTAGTAATAACAAACTTTATTTAGCACTTTTAAAGCTACATAGCCAAGTGCTTTACAAAAGGTAAAAAGGCAGGCAGACGTAATAAAGCAAACATAAAATACTACATAAAACAAAACATACAAAACAGTGGTCAAAACACAAAAAGATTTCACAAAGTATTAAAAGCAAGTCTATACAAAATAAGTTTTTAAGTCATCATCCATTAAGTTACTCAGAAAGGTTTTGATGGTAGAATCGTTCTGCAGCCTTGGGAGAGTCATAGTAGTTCTCCGAATGGTTGTATGGCACAAAGTTTGGCCGGATAAATCATGCCAAAACAAACACCGCATTTTTACAGCAAGCACTTGACGTTGAACGAGGCTCTCTTTTTAGCCACAAAAGCTCAGAAGTCTTCATAGAATTTGATTCTGTGCCCCTTGTACAGAATCTCTTTCGTGGACCAGCTTCCTTCTAAATATAACGGTGAAATTGCACTATATCCAGACAGGGATTTTGGCCTTGGTGAGGTCTAGATCTCAGGAGTCCGATGGACTCTGTCAAGCTCCGATGCGGCAGAAAGGATGTCGCCAAGAACTTCGGCAAAAAAGTCTGTCATGAACTGCCTGACGTCCTTTCCTTCAGCATTCTCCAGAAGGCCGACCACACGAATATTCTGCCATTTAGACCACGAGATGAGGTCCTCCACATTAGTTCTCTTCCGTTACCGACGTCAACTTTGACTGAAGATTCAAGACCACCTGTTCAAGATGGGTTATCCTGTCACTGTGGTCAGATAGTAATTGCTTGGGTCACTAATGTAGACCCAATAGAAGCAACAGACGAACGGAGGGACTCCAGTGATGAATTCAGCAGCACGGTGAGTTCACCAGTTATGTTTTTCCTTAGTTTATCGAGTTCGCTAACCAACTTGTCAGTCATTAGCGGGGTTGGAACGTCATCTGCCATGTTGTTGCTTTCTGGGCCAAGATGAGAGACCTTGGTCTGGGAGTTGTTTTTAGCCAGCTTGAACACCTTTACTCATTAGGAACGGGTTGCCGGGTCCAATATTGGCCCGTTGAAAATGAACTAATCACAAATAAAGTGTCATGTAAGTGAATCATTTTGAAAATTAAATCAGAGCACTGACACCACACGTCTCTCTGCTACATGGCAAAACCGGAAGTCCTTAAAATCAATCCTAAAATGAATTGGTAACCAATGTAACAAATTAGATAGATTGATTATTAGAATGATTTCTGAAGTATCATGTGACATTGAAGACTTCAGCTTTGCCAATGGAAGAATAAATTACTTTTTTTTATAAATTATAAAAATATATGTGTTGTCATATATACAGACATTGTAGTTGAATAATACATAAGTAGTACAGCAACTGGTTGTAACACTTCCATTTCAATTTAATTATTTAGCAAGAAAAGGATGCTCTGTTGCTGCCTGGGCATGACCCTGAGTGTCCCTTCAATCATAACTCATTTAACTAACCGACATCAGTCACACAAGAGCTGCCAATTATTTTTAGCCTGTTTGCACGCTCTCTTCAGTTTTCTGTTGAAGTGTGTTGGACACTTGCCCTCCTGTGCCCTTGTTGATGAAATGAACTATTTAAGTTCACAGCCATTGCATCTTTATGAAAGGTATAATAAACAAATATGCATCTTGTAATATCTTGACTTGTAATATCTGACATGCTTTTGTTTGTGCGAATGCATTTATTTTTTTCCCCTGGAGTGCACTGAAAAATGCTTTGACACATTCTGGCAGGTCACTGTGATCTCTCTTTTTACCAGGCGAAACATGACGTAATGGCTTGGCAGCGCACTCTAATCCCTCTATTGGAGATCAGTTGGATTTCTCCCAGTCGGAAAGCACTATGTATGAAAGCTAGCAAGAGCCAAGCACAAAGCATGCGGCCCAGCAGGTGAGGTGAGAAAGGTAGTGAACACAGTGGCAGGTGTCATATGACAGTTCGTAATACACTCCGACAACAGTCTTCCGGAGCTCGCTGTCTCTCGTTCACTCACTCTCATCTCTCTCAGGTTCATGGGGTGATCTGTGTTTTTACATGGGGAAAGAAAGAGAGGGCTTTTTTGTTGTCTGGGTGAACTTTGGGATTTTGGCTCAGGCAGAGTTCAGCTGGGTGTTAGGTCAAGCCGCTTTCACTGCGCCTCGGTTTTGAAAGGCAGGTTCATATAACGCCAACTCATGGCTGGGTTGCGGAAATGCTAGATTAATGAAGTCGATTGTGGAGGACCCTTTGGCCTTGCAAAGCTGGTGGCCCTCTGAAATCTCAATGAGCCTACTGACACCCAAAACAAGACCCTTTTTTTGTGTGTGGGCATCGGGGGGAGCAGAGTCATGCAGAGATTGATTCAGAACATTTTTATTTTACGCGCAGCTAAGGGAAAAAAACGGAGCGAGCCGATGAATAGAGATACTTTTTCATGCGATGAAGTCACTGAACTGAATCTAACCCTCAAAACCCTGGCTGTCTGAAGGACATTATCTGCTCCCTTTGATTCAAGAGGTTTTCAGTCCTGCCTGTTAGCAGCACTTTGTAACAAACAGCATTATTTACTCAGCTCCTGCCAGTGCTATTTGAAATGGGATGAATAACCTGCGTGTACTCTCCCATCCAGTATGCATCCCTCCCAGGAACTCCAGCTAATCCTGTGGAAGGGATTTAGTGCTGTTTTCTCAATGCCTGCCATTACACTACCATCACACTAAAAACAAAAACAAAGGCTCGAGAAAAAGTGGTCATGAAAAACAGTGTGGCTGCACTGAATATGAGCAGCAAATGGCAAAGCTATTAGTTTAACTGCATTTCTCAGTAGTAAGCCGTTAGATTCATGGTAATGGTAGTTTTTAGTTGCAAAACTATTACATACTGATAAAAATGATTTTGTGGTGAAGTAAATTCAGGCAAGAATTAAAAAAAAAAAGTAAATTATATTTTAGTACTCAATTTAAGCTTGTAGATATTAAAACCTAATCAACTTTTTGATACTGGTGTTCCCAACATGCACTGAGGCATGAATAATTAATAAGGTAGCATTTTTCACTGTTTTCCAGCTGTATTTACACTGTTTTATCGTTGCTTTTGTTGTTAGGTAGGCTTAGTAACTTGCTGTTTTGTGACATATAGAGTTCATTTTATACTCAAAATGACACATTCATACTCAGAAATGAGCCATTGAATGTTACCGTTGTTGTGTATTGTGTACCAAGTATTGAGATCTGTGTGTTCATGTGGGTACTACATTATTTCTATTATGTTGACAAGTTATCTACACAATATCTACTGTAATATTTAGTTACTTAGATATTCTATGGAAAGTTTGCACTTTAAAAGCATGGCTTAAAAAGCAAGTTCACCCAAAAATGAACATTCGGTCATTAATTACTCACCCTCATGTTGTTCCAAACCCATAAGACTTTCGTTCATCTTCGGAACACACATTAAGATATTTTTGATGAAATCCAAGAGGTTTCTGAACAAGCCATAGGCTAAAACTTAGTTGCAATGTTCAAGGCCCAGAAAAAAAGGTAGTAAAGACATAGTTATAATAGTCCATGTGACTACAGTGGTTCAACCTTAATATCATGAAGCAACAAGAATACTTTTTGTGCGCAAACCCCCCAAAAACAACTTTATTCAACAATCAGCGCTTCCAGGTTCTACGTTAGAACGTCGGCTCATTATTGGCCAGTTCCTGCGTTGATGAGCCGGCATGCTGATGTAGAACAAAAAGTATTCTCGTCGCTTCATAATATTAAGGTTGAACCACTGTAGTCACATGGACTATTTTAATGTCTTTACTACCTTTCTGGGCCTTGAAAGTTGTAATGATGTTGCTGCCTATGGGTGGTTCAGAAACCTCTCGGATTTCATCAAAATGATTGTGTTCCGAAGATGAACAAAGGTCTTGTGGGGGAACGACATGTCGGTGAGTAATTAATGACAGAAATTTCATTCGTTAGCGGATTAGCAATTAATTCAGTTTTATATTGTTTGAGTAAAATGTACTTGAAACATATTGCAAAGTAAACTTCAACTAAGTAGAAATTACTCTACAAACTTTAATGGGCAAAATTAATGGCTAAAATTTAAATTCTTATTTTCTTGGTTAATTTTACTTGGGTAAGCATATTTTACTCAATTCCATGTGTGAAATTTACTGCTTGTGGAAAAAAATGCCTACAAAGTGTTTTACTTACAGTAAATTTTACTAGCTATTTTTCTTAAATCAGCTGTATTTCTTCTGAAATTTTTAGCAATCCAGTTTTCTGTCGTCTTTTAAGAATCAGAACTAGTATTGCAGAAACGAGGTGTTTTTTTTTTAAGCAGCTACCTGCTTACCTGTAATTGATATACAAGGGCATGAATAACTATGAGGCTTCTTTTGGATAAAGGTTTAATTTGTTTCAGGTTAATGTGTGTGCAAGTGGAGCAGACCCTGTAAAATAAAGCCCAGTTCTATGTCTGGATTAGATTGAGCATGTCTGGGCCGAACTGGGTGCATGTTAGTGCAGTGGCCATATGCTTTTCTGACTGCTTGCATAGTACTGTAAATGTGGATTTGACAGCCTAAGAGGAAGGTTATTATTTGTTTTAATTTCATTTCATTATTTGTGACATTAAAATGTTCCCCAGTGCATCTATTAAAGACCCACACATGCTTGTGTGCCACACACACACACACACACACACAAAGAAGAGAGGGCATGATAACAGCTGTCTTTTATTCTGTGCCGAACAGGATCTAACACCACAGGAGTGAATCTGGGTCAGAATACTTGGGAGACATGAATATCAAATGGAGTTCTGAAACTGGTGAATTAATATATCTTTCACTGGTGACATTTTCTCCTGGCATATGGCAGCAAGCTCATGGGAGAGCAGGGCCTTTTTGATGAATATTTTTGAGTCCAAAACTAAAGGACGGTTCTGGGCATATGTCGCCGTCTGTTTTTGCCTTGTGAAATGATAATGCAGCAGCCGCGCTTCATCTGGATGGAGCGACACTGAGGAAACGGTCCAGCTAGTCATTAACCCTTGTTATGCAAAGAGATAGAGCCATAGAGACGTTTGACAGTCTCTGTGTGTGTCTCTGTCTATTTTGTTTATTTTTATATATAAAGATCTTACTTGGATATTTCTAGTCTCACACTGCCAGACCTTTACTAAACAGCATGAGGGCTGTTCCACAAGAACCGCCCACTTACAGGAAGATACCATCTGACATAAAGGGACCAACCAGGGTTTGTTCAGCTTTTATGTGTCCGGTTTATCTGAAATACACTACTGTTCAAAAGTTTTGCATCAGTAAGAAGTTATTAATGCAGCAAGGATGCATTAAACTGGTCAAAAGTGACAGGAAAGGTACAAAAAAATTAAACTTCAAATAAACTTCATATAAACGAGTCCTGAAATAAAATGTATCATGGCTTCCACAAAAATATTAAGCAACACCATTTTCAACTGTGATAATAATAGGAAATGTTTCTTGAGCACCAAATCAGTATATTAGAATGATTTCTGAAGGATCATGTGACACTGAAGACTGGAGTAATGATGCTGAAAATTCAGCTTTGATCACAGGAATAAGTTACATGTTAAAATACAGTAAAATATAAAACGGTTAATTTAAATAGTTTTTACTCTCTTTATGATCAAATGAAAGCAGCCTAGTTGGAATTTGAATTTGAACTTGAACAGCTCTATGCATTTTAAGCAAGATTCTATTCTGTGGGATTTCCCTCCTTATAGTGGCCATCGTCAATAGCAACGCATTATAACAGTGCACGTCCACGAATCACAACGGACGCGCTCTCTCATTTCATTCAAATGCTATTTGCATCTTGTGTCTCTGTTTTTTATTGTTTTGAAAATGAAATCAGAGGACTTTACTATTAATATTACTATAACTTCTTGTGATCATCTTGTCTGGATGATTGTTATGTACACTGTTCAACATGGATTATAAACAGGTCGATGTAAAAGATCAATACAATATGTCCCCATAATTATTTATGTGGTAAAGAAAATCTGTGTAATAAGTGTACAATGAATACACATTATTATCCCTTAAATGTCATCCTAGTCTTGTCTGAACTTGTTAGTTCGTCTTTGGCTCAAGCTTCACATTATAATTCCCTGACGTAGTTTTAGTATTGAGGTCAAAGTAACTTGCCTTGCGTTCACAGATTTGAAGTGTTTGCCCCTATTGCAGCGACTTTATTTTTGCATGTTCTGCAGACAGGGTGACCATCCTCGATTGAGTTTCATGAGTTTGAGTTTAATTACATTTTAAACGATATTACTAACCATCAGTACATTTTACTGTGGTTTATCGTGAAACCAGTAATCGTTCCATCCCTAATGAATATCTGAACATGCAATATATCAAAAGAAAACTTTTAAACAAAAAAAACCCTGTTTTATTCTTTTTTTTACCACTTGATTGAATGTGAGGAAGTTTCATAAAAAGGCAACATTTTGAGCAAAAAGCTGAGAAAATCACTGTGGCAAGCAGGACGAGGCTGAGGGCCATGAGAACGGGGCGAGGCCAGTGGCATCATTGATAATGAGCGTCTCCTGTGCGCCGCACTGGTCTTGTATCTTTCACGGGGGAGCTTCGAAAGCGTAAAAGGAGCGACGACAGTGAATAATGAGATAGGACCAGGGCTCCAGACTGCGACCTGCATGTGTGACCAAAATTTTGATATAGGTTGCGCTGGTGCGACCACAACGTTGCCCAGTGTCAAATAGCAAACGAAATGAAAGTGGAACGAAACTGCACTAATCATTTATGCTTCACGGACCATTTATCAGTACGCCGCACCAAACATAGGTCAGATCTCGATCACGCAATGCGGTTACTACACAGTGCTGGGAGATCCAGTGAATAAATCTGTTGAATTCGCCACATAATTGATAACATCGCTGCAAAGTCTGTATATAAAGTCTGATATTTTGATAAGAAAATTGATATGATGAAATGACTGACTGATGAAAATGTTGGATGCGCTCATCGACGGAAGTTACATAAGGCCAACCAATAATTTTAGTGCTTGCCAAACCAAGAAAATCTTTTCCAGTTTTGTGAGTAATATGCGACTGTGGACTCGCCGTAGTGGAGGCTGAAACTAATAGTCAAGTTGATGACCACAAATCCCATGGTGCTTTGCGGTCAGTTGCACTGCAAGGCTGATACCTGACATTTCGAGCGTCATCTCAAAGTAATGTAATTTGTTTATCAGACTTGGATCGAAGAGGTCGGGGCAAACTCTCAAGCGTCTTTAGCTGAGGTGGACTGATATTGCGATAGACAGTACAACAATGTGGTATTCAGCAATCTCTGCATGAGAATCAAAATTAAAAAAGGCTAAAGTCAAAAACTAATTATCCATCTGAAACCAATGTAGTGGAAAATGTAATTTATAGAACAATTATGGAAATAACGTGCTTAAATGAAGTATAAAACACACATACACAGTGATTAAGTCAATATATTAGCACTCATCTAGTTAATGTTTTTCAGCTATTGAATGTAGTAGCACTTGTGCGGCTTGTACCATTTTCAATTAAATCAGAATTTTATAAAGCATTGTTTTTTACACTCATAACAGGTGGTGGTGTCTGAAATTTTAAGTTGTTAATGGTTTTTAGTGTTTTCAATGACTCAACCTTGACTTTCTATGAGATATACACGGCCGTTTTTTGAAGTCTTGACAAGTGCTCGTGTCTTTGTGCACAAGTGTCTGCGTCTGCCGAAGACGGCAGAGTAAAGCTCCAGCAGAACACACACACACACCTATTCTCTTTCTGGTACCCCTCACCCCCCGCTCTCAGAAGCCCTACAGCACACAGAAGTGCTTTATACCAGACTCAAGTCACCCTTCTCCCTGTTCTCGCTCCATTGGGAACACTTCTCTCTTAGCACTCTCATTGGCATGCTAAAGAACTCTGATATTTTTGTCTGACATATTAAAGAAGGAATTAAGCAGAGCTATTGAAGGGCTTATGTCCTAAGCATTTTACTTTTTCATGGCTCTTATTTGAAAGCCAGCCAAGTAGATGAGTAGAAAAGATGGGGAGGGAAGCGAACAGAGAGGGAGCTTATTGACAGCACTGTGGCCAGTCTCTCTGAGGGACAGGCCGAAACAATACGCTGACTGTTAGCCGAGACCCTGCGATACTGTAGTGCGCCGAGAAATAAGTGTCCTTTCTGTGCTTGTTTTTTCTCTCTCTCTCCCAAGAAAGCTGTTACAATGAAACCAAGTCTAAAGCAGCAATTTGTAAGTCAAGAGCCTGGCAAAGTGGATTGTAATGGGGGGGGAGGAGGTAGGCTGAAGGAGATTGGCTCCTGGAACTGCCACCACTTGTTCCAGAGGCTTTGTTCAACAGTAGGGGAAACTGGTGCCCTACTGTCCTTCACAAGGCCGCTAGTGTTCTCCCTGTTACCTCACTGGATATTTCTCACTTTATCAGAGAATATGTTAAAATTCACTCTAACATGAAGATTCTGTCATCATTTACTTATCCTCACAATTGCATGGCAACCTGTATGACTTTCTATCTTCCGTGGAGTACAAAAACAAGTATTTTAAACTGTTTATTTTTTCCATGTAATGAAAGTCAATTGGATCCAAAACAACATTGGATTCCATTGGCTTTCATTGTATGGACAAACAACAACACTTTTGTGCTCCACGAAAGAAAATAAGTCATATAGCAAACAAGCATCCTTTTCATATAAATGAGGACTATTATGGATTAGGATTATTATTCACAAAAGTCAGCGATTATTTGTCTGGCGCAATTAACGTTGCGCTATTACCAGTGGTGCTAAATAATTATATAAATGGATGAAATAAAAATTTATAATAGAGTAAAAGAAAGATAATTAGATATTCTTGCTTATTTGTTGGTTTTAGGTGCCCCTCAGTGCCCTTCACACCTCTTCCCTTGGGATCAAATCATTTATTTTATTTTATTTTTATTTTATTATATTATATTATTTATTAATTTTATCATATTATATTATATTATATTATTTGTTTTATTTTATACATTAATTGTATGTTTCATTTATTTGTTTTATTTTATATATTTTTTATTTATATCATCTTATTTTATATTATATTTTCATTTCATTTAAAATGTTTTTAAAATTTAATTTAAATGTTTTTTATTTTATATTTAATTTAATGTTATTTTATATTATATTAATTATATTATAATTTTTATTTGTATTTTTATTAATTTAATATTTTATTTATTTTATAATTATATTATCATATATATTTTTTATTTTATTATTATTTTATTTTGATCCTTAGTAGTTACAAAAATAGTTTTTTATGGGATGTCCCCGTATTAAACCCCGGCTTGAAATTTTACTCTGTATCCCATAGTTATACCATTTATTTGGCTGCCAAAAGCATTTT
The DNA here is from genome assembly GCA_018749465.1 of Paracanthobrama guichenoti. Taxonomy (NCBI): domain Eukaryota; kingdom Metazoa; phylum Chordata; class Actinopteri; order Cypriniformes; family Gobionidae; genus Paracanthobrama; species Paracanthobrama guichenoti. Next base: position 1,074,373 of record JAGHMJ010000663.1, read on the forward strand.
TCTCCATTGATGGCCATTCAAAATAAATTTAATTTGGAATAATTTTTGCAAGCAGTTATTTTGCATTATATTATTGTCATTCTTTTTTTCTTTTTTTTTACCAGGGCTTTATTATTATTATTATTATTATTTTAAAAAATCTTGGCTTTGAGGGGATGAACAATTTCTAACCACCTTAACATGAGGATCTGTTCCAATTACAAGCAGGCTATACTGGTGTGTTAGCAGTGCAGACTCCCAGTAGCAGAGTGATAAATCCAGTGGACTGTTCGGCAGCCAGGGAACATTACAACATTCAAGAGATGGCTTGCCCTGCTCTTTAGGCGGCCGTTTATGACGGAGTCCCCAACCACAATTATAGGAGCCTTGGGCTGCTACCGGAAACAAACCCACTGACACGTTGACAAAAATCCCTGCCCCGTGTTTATATGCCGTTTTGCAAAGAAATCGGAAAAGGTAATCATGTATGGAGGCTGGGGTTAAGAAGCAATGTAACAGTCTATTAACTTTAATATAGATATGTGGAATAAGCATATGCTGAGGCCCATTAGCATAAATCTTGGTTACACACGAGCGGGCCGCCACAGCGCGGCACGGGCACACTTTCTCTCAGTGGAGAGGTCTAATGACAAACACTCGGATGAAGTGAGCCAGCTCGCCGACTCCTCACTTGAGCTCTCAATTAGAGGCCCTACTGTTTAGCTCGCCCTACCATGCATACCGCTCGCTCCCTCTCAGAGCCACTTCTGAGCAGTAAGGAACAAATAGTGGAGTAAAAACTGTGATAATTCATAAATAATGCTAAGGTCGGCAAGTTATTAGAGGGGTACAGTACACTACAAGTAAACTTAATAAAATATGATTACTAGGGCGAGATTACGCTGTAACACTTTACAATAATTATCATTAGTTACTGAATTAGATTTTTAGAACAGTGCTTTTACAGCATTAATAATTAGGTTCAGGTTAACATTTTCAAGTTGCATAAAGAACTTTTAGTATTATTATTATGAAACTCTTTGTAAAGTGTTGCAGAATACTCAAAGTATAAACTCATTTCCTCTTAGCCTTCTTTATCATAATCTGTTGTGGTGGTTGATTTGTTATAAATCACAGACATTTTCGGGAAGGTCTGACAGCACACATGGAATTTTATGAGGAAAAACAGACAATAGCTTACAAGTAATTGAGACAAAAAGGTTTGTCAGAGGAAAGAAGGCTTGGGTGTAGGAAAAAGGAACACTTTCCATTTTGTTTGATTCATCATCAAAGAGGGCTGAAAGGATGCTGAAACAAGAGAGATATTCCTGACTCGACTTTCTGTAGTCCCTCACTACAAAACTCAGTTCTTAGTGTTTGATGTTTTACTGAGAGAGGCTTTCAAAAGAACAGATGTGCTTAGAACTTCCAGGAAAAAAAGGAAATAGAGAGAGAGGGAGGACACAGGAAAGAAGATTAATCATGTTGTGTGCATGCCTTTTCTCATTGTTTACATTCAAAAACAATAGTTTGTTTTCTTCTTCGTCTTATTGTTGTCATAGTTTGCTATTGTCATCATTGCTTCAACTTTTATTGTTCGGTTAGGGTTATGGTTAGGTTGTAGTGTTGTTTTTCAAAACATGTATGTTTGTTTTTATTAAAACTGAAGTGTGTAATATTTTCAATCTTAATGTTTTTCATATCCCAGCTTGCTTAATGGGATGCACTGATTTAAAAAAAAAAAAAAAAAAAAAAAAAAAAAAAAATTCTGTTCTAAAACAACAATTATTTTCATGTTATGGCTGATAGCCAAACATAGACAATATTAGAATTACTTTGTAAATAAATGAACAATAAAATGCTAAAAACAAAATGTATTTTAAATTCTACATGTGAATTTAGGCATCACAACATTATAATCCATAGTATGAAAAAGTATTTAAAAAATTTTTTTTTGAGTTATTGTTTTTAAAAATTAATGTTAAGTGAACATTAGATGACCGCAAATATAATTAAGATGTGAAATAGGGAAAGAAACATGCACAATTAAATATCCTTTATCAAGTGATACTGATTAACAGTAAAAATACTAATATTGGCCAATAACCGATATGGAGCCGATGTATTATGTTAGCCTGACGTCGTCATACTCAGATTCTAGTCAGGATATGAGTCTGATACCTGTTCCATTGGGCTGTGATTATGGGGCGTGTTTCAACCGAACCAGGAAAGAAAACGCCTCTGCACTCAATTGGATAGACCTACAACCAATCAGAGCGACGGAGTAAGTGACGCATGTTGAGCAACGCATAGTTGTCAACAGAACTCAACTGCACGCACGCTGGAAGAAGTAGAAGAGGAAGATGAGCGTAAATAATCTTTGTCGGTGTTTTAAAATAATTTAAGGATACACGGAGTACTTACCAACACAATCATCATTTCTGAGAGAAATAGTAAAGGTGAATGCATATACGAACAAGTTCTCTGTTTAGTAAACAAATTCAACCCAAGCGCTCTTTGGTGACATAGATGATTACGTAACTGTTTATCATCTGTCAGTTATCTTATAAAGCCCGCCCTGACAATTTGATTGGTCTGAACAGCTCCTGTTCGGGCATAGTTGCTCCACAACGGATCAAGTCCAGACCGAATTTCCTGACCTCAAATGTTGTGGGCGGGGCTACATTTGGCTGGTATCCAGGCTAGTATTATGCATCCCTAGACATAAAGCATTATTAAATATAGCTGCAAACAGCAGTTAATGGGCCAAGCACCAAAATGATGAACTATGGAAGCATGGCTGGGAGCTTCAGAGCAACTGCAACAGAGTAATTAAAGATATCTTTAGATTATTTTAGTCAAAATTACTGAAAAATCACAAATACAATCACTTGTAATATGATTAAGTTGCTTATCGGCTTTGACTAATAGGTGGCGCTGTTACCAAATCGATGATGTGTGGTCAGTATGAGACAGTGACGCATAGAAAGTCTGGTGTCAATATGCCAAAGCATTGCTAAGTTACAAAGGCCTCAGAATCAGCTTGGAATCATGCCATGCAAGTTCTTGATGCATTATTCAAGAAAAGTTTGGTCAATCAAAGAGCTTTTAATAACTCTGAAGATCTGAAGATGATCTGAGCTGATTTTGGTGAAAATCAGACCAATGGTCTTGGTCAAGTTTGAAAAAGTAGGTTTTCTAAGAAATTCAAAATTCTGGATAAGTTCGCCCCAAAGTTTTGAAATTTTATTATAAACTTTGACCAGAAGGTGGCTCTGTTCAGAAACTTTTTGAGTATCTCTGGGGCTGATTTTCATGTCCGCGGGTTGAAGCGACCCCAATTATCTGATATTTATCCCTAGAAATGCAAATTTTAGCAGGGACCCCCGCAAAAGAGAAACACATTTTACCCCCTGAAAGGTGGATATCGATTGGGTTTGTTTTGGGCTAGTTTTGAGTAGCAAATGGGTGGGTTTTGTTGTGAAAACCTGGCAAACCTGCTCTGGGGCATGGTCCTGATGACACATACCAAGTTTCGTAATGATGCTAATGTGTGTGTATAAAAGAAGTTATGAGCTAAATTAGCCATTATTCATATCTCCTGACCAGTAGGTGCTGCTGTGCTGAAAAACTGCATGTAGCCTCAGGTCATGAAAATGCAGAAAAAGACGTTACTGTTCTAAAATTATTAGCATTAACGTAAGTGCAACTTTGGACAGTTGGTGGCGCTAGAGGGATTGAGTTAGAGGCTCCAAAATTACTAATGTTCATGAAATTAACTAATTAAATTAAAATGTTCAGACTGTTCTCTATCTGTTTGCGAAATTTCATAATTTTCCTGCGAACGGTTCTATGGGCTGCCGTAGACATGAAGAGCGGAAGAAGAACTAATGGATACAATAGTACTTTCTAGTTGCGTTGTTGAGTAGCGCTTGACTTTCTTTGCCCTTGACATAGGCTCACTTAATAACACCACTGCTTCCTCTCATTGTTGTCTGCTGTCACCCTCACATCCTGTCAGGTGTCACACAGGGTCTGAACATAAAAAGCCTGGCCTGTGTATCTCTAATTCTGCTCTCTTTTCACTTAAAGACTAACCAGCAGACATTTGCATGCTGCCACATTACAGCATCCTATCTGTCTGTTCGCGCAGCAATCCGCGTGTCTGTGAAATTGCTACGTGGCCTATCTGTCGCATAAGCCTTGCGCACGGATCACATCGCCATAGAAATAAAAGCATTGTAAAAGTCATAAATCACATGATGGAAAAGCCAAAACTCAATTGAGTCGGAAACCATTGTGCCGTCTTCGGGGGCTAATTGGATTGGTGTTTAGCAAGACCCCGGGAGGAGGCTGGCCTAGCGTTCATGCATAAAATTGTCTTTGTTTCTCTCCATCGGCCGCACTTTTACTTCTCCCTCATTGCATCTCAGACTCCTCCGCCAATACCACACTGCACTGGGAGGCGTATTAGCACACCTTTGTGCCAACGCGGGAGGAGAGGGCGGGGGAACGGCAAAGAAAAAAACAGAAATGATCTGGTATTAAATTTCAATAACACATTTCCCCCATCCCTCCAGAGTACAAGCAATCAAGGGTTAAATTGGATCTGTAACGTATGCTTGGTGACCCACAAATCGCTTCCCCATCAAACAGACTCATTACGAGCCGGCAAGCAGATGAGTGTTTGTGCGCCCCTGCCTCTGAGCGGCAGGGATTGTGTGTATTACTACTAACACGGCCGAGGTATTTAAATTTTGATTTTTTCGTAATGGGTTTTGACATGTTTCATTTCCTCCGGGGGAAGCGCCAGAGACCGCCGAAAGTAAATGTTGCTAAAAAGTCATCAAGGCAGAATATTAAAATGCCATCAAATAAGAATTTCGCTAATGTGATGGGGCCGGGGCCACTGCAGGTACGTCACGCCTGGGTCAGAGGGGTCCTGGTTCTGGGAGAAACACTATTTGTTCCCCTTGGCTGCCTTTTTTCTGGCCTCTTAAATAAATTATTAAAGGACTTATATCTCTCGCCCTCAGCCCGCCTCTTGGGCCTCTCAAAGTTCAGCCACACCATTTGAAATGAAAAACAGGCAAAAAAACGCTGAGTGATCTGATGGACACAATGCCGTGGAACGGCAGCCTATTTCCTTTCATGAACCAGGGGAGCATTGCGTTTGAAAACGGTCTTGAAAACGTCTAGGTGCTGCTGTGTCTCCACATGTCGCATGCTTGTTTTGTTCTACCGAGGGCTAATTTACCTTACCATAGATGCAAGGTTCTCTCTTTAAAGATGCCATATTCACTCCCCACTCCCACACAACTCGGTTTGGAATGAATACCGTAGCATAAGGCATCTTATACATGATCATTTTGAGCTGATAATTACACATTTTGGGAGTCTGGCAGGATTGGACACTCACGTCTGGGTGTTGTGACAGCATGATTATTGGAAACACTTTCTGCCTCAGCGACTAAATTAAAACATTTGTCTGCTATGGATCCCCTAGTGCAGAAGACAAAAAAATAAAAAGGGAGGACACTATATGTACGTTGCGCACGTTTTGAATATAATCCGTTTCTTAAATACTCCCGTTTCGCTTTCTCGCCATGTTCCCTCTATTGTTTTCTGTATTCCTCGGGTATTCCTTTTGAGCCCATTACCAGCCTGACAACCCACCAGCTGTCACTAATTGCCCACTAATGGGCTGCGGTGGTGTGATGGTTTCTCTGCGAGGGGCGTTCCAATTCTGTACTGGAGGTCCTTCTGGCTTGCCAAATCAAAGGGGACATACTTAAAAGGCATGTCATGCTCTTCCCTTAAAATCCAAATAAATCGTCAAACAGAAAGACACATCTCTATACTTGTGCATTCATTTGTTTCTGTGTATTTCTTTTGAATGTTTTTAAAACCACTTCAGGTGTTGCTACACTGTTTTCAAAATTGTAAATAAAACAAAGATTATTAGAGTTTTACAAGACAATACTATTTCAGTCTTTCTACTTCAAAATGTCATGTTTAATTCAATGTGTTACTTGCCGTTTCTTTATGTTTAATTGTAAAGTTTACTAGCAATTATTTTGAACGAAAGTTGTTTGTTTCTACACCAGTTTTTTCAGTGTACCTTTCCTCTCAACGCTTATGCTGATATGTGGAATCACGCGTGGTATTTGTAATCTTTGCGGTTGAGATTTTAGCAGGAGACAAGCGGGGCACGTGTCTGCCCTCTGCGTCAGCCAGCCTGCTAATAGATGTGAGAAGGTCATCTGGCATTAGCGGCAGAAGTACGTTAGCATTTGCGCTGAGCGTCTCTCGCCAGACTCTGTGCATGTTTGAAGGCGCTTGGACAAGCAGGCCCTTTCACAGTGATGAATGGCTTTTTTCAAGCGTTCTGCTCCCTAGTTATGAGAAGGGTGACCTGGTCATTGGACGACTTTATGAAGCTATAAAAAATGTATGTCAGTCTCCAGTCTCTAATGCCATCCCCAAACAGAGGAGGAGGGAGTGGAGAGGGGGAGCCGGAATGGTAAAAAGGCCATTTACCGGCGCTCTAAATAGCTCTCTGACTGCCCTTCTCCACTTATCTGACAATGTCCTTGTCGTCAAGACAATTTCTTATTCTGTTTTTTCTTCCCCCCTCTCTCTGTTTTTACTCTTTTATAGGACATATTTGAATCGATGGCAGACAGGCCCTCTAAACCCACTCCAGCTTCTGTCTTTCTCTCAGCCCACTTGGGATCCGCAGCTTAATACACCCCAGACTAAATCTGCTGATATTCTTGCGGTATTTGAAGCATGGGTGGAATACTTACCGGCTGTATAATAAGCAGGTGAGAGCATCTTTATTTACAAGAATCGCTGGAGACGCCACATAGTGAATGCATTAACTGTTTTTACCTGTATAGTGATTTATGATATACAGGGGTATAACAATACACTCATGTCACAATACATGATACTGATCTCACGATTAGGGATGCAATATATATCGGCCCGATAAGAAAATTTGGCTGATGTATTTAAGCCGATAAATAATGTATTATGTCCTTCAGCTGTACACTTCAGATGTGCGCTGTTCGCATTGATGGGTTTGAATTGCCTGAAATATGATTGGAATCACTTTAAAAAGGAAAATACAGTTAAGTGCAACATGTGGAGCGCATATCATCATATAGGCTACATAAAATTATAATGAGAACTTTATAATTGTGTGCTTGGGACATGGCTTTTAATGGTGAGACTTTTGTTTTTGTAATCGGACTCTCAAAATTACATAAAAATTTTCATCTAGATTTAATGGCCAATATATCGGTTATCGGCTTTCAAATATAAAGAATTATCGGTTATCAGTATCGGCCAAATTTCCATATCGGTGCTATAACAAAGCTCGTAGTTATGGGAAGGAGGAGGCGGGAACCGGCAAACATTTAAAGACTTTAATAAATAAACACAAAATGAAACGCACATAATAAAACGTAAACAAAACACAACACAAAATCAAGGCCTAGTCCTCTCTCGTCCGTCACTGTCGTTGCTCCTCCTTTTATGCTTCCGAGCTCCTCTGTGAGAGGATTCGTGCCGCTCTCTCATGGCTCTCGCCCGCCCTGCTTTGTCACAGGTGCATCTCTACTTATGATACTCTCATGATATTTTAAACAAAACCAAAATAAAGAGTTAAAATGGTAAGACTTTTACAATTATTACTTCTAATACATATAATAAATAAGATTAACAAGTTAACAAAAAGTATTGTTCATTAAAATGCTAAATTTGCTATTACATTAGTGGTGAACTTTGAATAGGTTTGGACTTCGTCCATCTCCCCAATGCACAGGGCAATGCTGGCACCAGAATAGAAATATTCAAGATTCTGCTTAGTTAAAAATACAGAATTATGTTAGACACAAATGCTTGCACTCTGTCCCTGACTACATACATTTAAAACATTTATCAAATAATGTATTTTATTTTAAATGTAGCTCAAATAAGGGTTTGCCTTTTTTGTTGTGGCATTACCATATTTGATGGTTTCATTTTGGGTTTCATTTTCAACTATACACAATGCATGTTGTCACTCTATTGTTGCGTTGTGCACAATATATTGTTACACACCTATTTATATTGTTCTGAAGGACCAGTTGAATTAGTAAGGCATCCGCGTTGACTAAACACTCTCTATGAATGTAGAAGAAACATAGCTTAAAGAAACCTTAAGAGCAATGCAGGGCCACATCTGAAAGCCAAGATCTGGGATTTACTCCCCAACAGTTTTCACCTCATTTCCATGTAGCATAGCAAAATCCCATTAATCACAAATGTCTTCTTTTTAATAAATATGCAAATGTATATTAGCCGATTGGTGTTACTCCTAATGTGTCATTAATAAAACATGAGTCTCTCTGCTCTCAGCCTGCCAATGTTTTGGAGAACAAACATTCAGGGATAGGGAGAAGATCCTGGAATGCTAATAATCTGACTTGATGCTGGGAAATCTATATATCCAGGAGGAATCCTGTTAAATTTTTGTAGATGTTAAACACTATAACTATCACAAACCTCCTGATTATTTTCGTTTAAGTCTTGCTTCTCAGCACAGCATGCAACTTTAAATTGAAAAGTATGATCATTTATTTATGAAAGTAATTGGGTCATGATGTCTGACAAGTGCCTCCTTGCCTTTTTGAGACCTCTTAGGCCAAGAAGTGGATTACAGTCATGTTTTATTCACCGGGCTTGAGTCACATTATTGTAGTGGCTTATTATAGCTTCTTAACCTGCCTTGTGACCTGCACAGTCCCTGTACTAGACCACAGGCTTTGGGCTTGTTGGTCTTGTTAGCACAGATAATGGAGGATTATTGCAGTTTTTTAACAGTCAGGAAGGATGTTGGTCTTTGATAGACTCTAACCTCAAGGGCATTTTAGCGATTCAGAGGAATTCATTAATCTACCCTAACCCTATAGTAAGTTCATTAATATTACTCTGTACTTAAATATATAAGTACACTGTAACAATGACACCTTAAAATAAAGTAAATACATTTTAAAAAGGACAAATCTATTGTTACATGTAGGTACACTGTTGGACATTTATACTATTTGACAAAATGGACTATATTGAGAAAGTAAAAAGTTTGTTTAAGAAGCCCATAGAAAACACCCTACTATGATCTGTACAAGTTCATTATAATGTCTTTTACATGGTTTATCAAAAACAACACAAGGCTATTTTTCTTCAATAGTAGAGCACTTGTTGCCGTCAGACTATTTTAGACTCGCAGCCCTCCGTATTGTGTATTTCCCCAAACGGATAAACGAAAGAGATTATTTCAGTATCAGCGGAGTTAAAAGCAAGTGAGATGCTGGGGCCAAATTGCCCGCCTCTGTCTCTTCATGTGCAATCAATCATGGAGCTCTCCTCGGCCACGCTGTTTTAAAAACAGCTGTAATCTGTGGTCATTGTCGCCAGAGTAGATTGTTTGGCAAACTATTACCATAACTGTCAGGCCAAATCAGAAAAATAATCTCATCACTCCGGACAGATGCAGTTCCCCTGCATTATTGATACGGTCATCTCAGAGAGAGAGAGAATTATAAAACATAGTTCTATTTACAAAGGGAGATTGGCTGGGTCCTTGAGAGTGAGTGAGAGGGACAGGTACTTCCAGGAAGTGAGATATAGGCAGTCCAGAAGGGAGCAGGAAGGGAAGGAAAAACAAATTTCTTGGCTTCTTGGGGTCACCTCACCCCATGGGCTTGCTTCCTCCGTGAAAATGAATCACCCGGATACACCGACTGAATACTCAAAGTGCTTTCCCTGCCTCTGAGGCCTTGACACTTAATATTAGATTTTACCCCCTTTTTTATTGCAAAATGGGGTGGCTGGGGTTGATCTCAATAGCAAGGTAATCTCTGCATTTACTCTTGAAAGCAAAAGCATGTTAGCATTCTAATACTTTTTCCTGAAACTTTGTGTTCGTGGAAGTGTCCATTTTTTTCACAGGAGAGTGTAAAGTGATTTGTCGACCAAGAAAAACACTGAATGCACTTTGCAAACCCATTGCAGACAGTTAAATATTAAAGACCCCCTGTGGTGAAAATCAAGTTTTTAATGTTGTTTGTATTAGTGTTGTCAAAAGTACAGACCGCGATACCAAATCGGTACTGAAATTTTAAAAATATGATGCTTTGAGCACTGTTGAGCGCAATCGTAAACACCTCTGACTGGCCATTGTGCTCACATGCTCATCGGATGTGTCTGTGATTGGCTACAATGATCAGTGCTTCACAAACATGTTGTAAATATACATCAATGACCCTTTTTACAGAGCGCTTACACAGATACACACGGAGCGCTATCAGCCTACCGGTCCGCTGGTTGACGCCTGCTTGTGCTTTCAAACGCTCCTGCTCCCGCTTTCAAAACACTTTCAAACACTTCCGTGTGCTTTCAACCGCTCCCGTGCGTTGATCATTGTAGCCAATCACAGACACATCCGATGAGCATGTGAGCACAGTGGCCAGTCAGAGGTGTTTACGATTACAGCTCAACAGTGCTCAAAGCGTCACATTTTTAAAATTTCAGTACCGATTTGGTATCGTGGTCGGTACTTTTGACAACACTAGTTTGTATGTCTATTTAATGCTTTTAATATGATTTTCAGACCATGTGCAAATTCATGTCAACACCATTGATGAGTATTTTCTACTTTAAACTGCAGTTAACCAAAGACAGTCTCAAAATCACTGGTGTTTCTTACGTCACAAACTACCTTGTAACCAATCACGTCACGTCATGTGCGAGCAGGCTTTAGCAAATCATCAGATGAGAATCCACAAGAGAATCCAGGTTATCCTGGTATATTTCTTTGTTGATGTGAAAAATTGGGTACTTTTAGCAATATAGCGGGTGCATTATGTGTATGATTTATATTATGATGTTATAATGAACTTTCACTGACGTTTTTATGATGTTCAAAGTAGGGCTGTGCGATTAATCCAAATCTTTCTAAAATCGCTCCGTGAGCATGCATGATTTCTAAACCGCAGAAAGCATGAATTTTCCACCATTCCCCCACCACCCTGTCTCATATAAAAAACGTGTGGAAAATGCCAGCTGTGCTGCTTTCTTCTTTCAAAAAGCGACCGGGAGCGTGCACTTTCGTGGTGTCTGCCGTTGCTAAGCAATCATGACCAATCATTTTTTTCATCTTGTTGTGGTGCGACCGAGCCTGGAAAAAAGTGCGGGCGTCTACATTTAAAATAACAAACTTATAGCGCAAAAGACGCAACGTGAACTGTAGTGTGCAATCTGAATGCAGCGCACCTTCATCTAGCGCAAGAGTAGAACAGAGTCTGTTTACCATTACGACATGGAAGAAAGCACAGATACATGGAAGGTGAATTCAAGGCAGGATAAGGACTAAAAAAAGGAGAGACAATGTATCAGAGCTAGGTAATTTGTGAGACCTGTCAAACTTTCACTGCGGCAAAACAGAGTATTAAGGACCATTCACACAGAGTGCGTTTTTGCTGTTAAAACACAAGACGCTAGTCTAGAAATATGTTTTTTTAAGACAAGTTGAACTTACTATGAGCACCACGAAGAATGTTGTGTCATGTGCGAGATGTTGCAAAAGACGCGAAAGATAATACAGGTATTTATTTGCCAACTGCACAACATACGAAAAGAGTTAAAATAGGCACAAAGAAATAACCAATGTTAGAATATAATTTATGCAAAGATATTGTGCCCACAAATATTGGCAATAATTCAAAATCGTGATTTAAAATCGAAATCGCAAAATGTATAAAAAATTATCGTTTTTTTTTTTGTCCATATCGCACAGCCCAAGTTCAAAGCATTTCTAAGGATGCTAATTTTTAGAATGCAGACTGGGATGGCGGGAACATTGTTTGTGTAACATTAGCAACACATTATTAGCGGTTTGATAACAAGCAAAAGGCTAATCATATTAATTACTGTTATGTGTCAGATTGTAAAGAGCGATACCATTGTGCAGCGTTTACTACAGCAACTTGAGTAAAAGTTGTCCGAGTGGGTCTCTGAGCTGGTGTGAGTGAGTGGAGGCATGGCTAATTTGCATATTCATGGGTCCGCGTATACTAAACCGCGTATACTGAAGCAAGGGTGTAGTTACATTCAGGCTATTTTAAGGCGCAAATAATTTTTTGTTATTTTGGTGATCAAAGATAAAATTATTGACTATAGGGGTTGACAACAAATGTTTTTCCCCTGATCGTTTTATGTGCACATCCAGGCATCTTTCATGTATGTTCTTTAAATCTCTCCTGTTGACCCATGCAGCCATGCTGAACCTTGGAAAGCCCTAACTCGCAGGTCCGCCGTTTGACCGTTTGCCAAACTTTGTGTTGTAAAAACATGTGTCCTTCGCTGGCACGGGACAAAATTTGGCAGGATAGCATACAGCGGCTTACAAGATCTAGCATATGGAAGGACAAATAGTCTCTCACCCAATGCATCAGGTCTGTGCCATCTTCCCTCATAAAAAAAGAACATGATGGATGTTGGAAGATGAAGGCTGGGAAGGATCCAAGCAAGACTTTCAGCCAATAGTTAGTAACAGCCGGGTTAGAGTTACAGCACCCTTGGCTTAGGAAGGGCTTGCCAGGAATATCCGTTGTTGACGTGTCTTGGTGTTTTTATAAAGGTATCCCAATGCCCTTTGCTTGAATTAGTATGATGTTCTCAATGGCTGACATTAGCATGTCATGTGGTCTGAGATTGATCTCAACTTCGATTTAGCCCTGACTGATTCAGCTGTGTTTTAGCCTGAGGCTTGCTTTGGAAATGACTATTTAGATATTAAAGCCTATGTTAAAGATTCAATAAACCAGTGATTCATAGTCAAAATTACTAGAGAGCCACTTGCTCGCTCTGTTTTTTAAAGAATATTTTGCCTGCCCTAAGACAAAAAAATAAAATAAAAATAAATAAATAAATAAAAAATAAAAAAATATTTTATATATATATATATATATATATATATATATATATATACACTCACCTAAAGGATTATTAGGAACACCATACTAATACTGTGTTTGACCCCTTTCGCTTCTTCAGAATTGCCTTAATTCTACGTCGCATTGATTCAACAAGGTGCTGAAAGCATTCTTTAGAAATGTTGGCCCATATTGATAGGATAGCATCTTGCAGTTGATGGAGATTTGTGGGATGCACATCCAGGGCACGGTAGCTCCTGTTCCACCACATCCCAAAGATGCTCTATTGGGTTGAGATCTGGTGACTGTGGGGGCCATTTTAGTACAGTGAACTCATTGTCATGTTCAAGAAACCAATTTGAAATGATTCGAGCTTTGTGACATGGTGCATTATCCTGCTGGAAGTAGCCATCAGAGAATGGGTACATGGTGGTCATAAAGTGATGGACATGGTCAGAAACAATGCTCAGGTAGGCCGTGGCATTTAAACGATGCCCAATTGGCACTAAGGGGCCTAAAGTGTGCCAAGAAAACATCCCCCACACCATTACACCACCAGCCTGCACAGTGGTAACAAGGCATGATGGATCCATGTTCTCATTCTGTTTACGCCAAATTCTGACTCTACCATCTGAATGTCTCAACAGAAATCGAGACTCATCAGACCAGGCAACATTTTTCCAGTCTTCAACTGTCCAAGTTTGGTGAGCTCGTGCAAATTGTAGCCTCTTTTTCCTATTTGTAGTGGAGATGAGTGGTGCCCAGTGGGGTCTTCTGCTGTTGTAGCCCACCCGCCTCAAGGTTGTGCGTGTTGTGGCTTCACAAATGCTTTGCTGAATACCTCGGTTGTAACGAGTGGTTATTTCAGTCAAAGTTGCTCTTCTATCAGCTTGAATCAGTCGGCCCATTCTCCTCTGACCTCTAGCATCAACAAGGCATTTTCGCCCACAGGACTGCCACATACTGGATGTTTTTCCCTTTTCACACCATTCTTTGTAAACCCTAGAAATGGTTGTGAGTGAAAATCCCAGTAATTTAGCAGATTGTGAAATACTCAGACTGGCCCGTCTGGCACCAACAACCATGCCACACTCAAAATTGCTTAAATCACCTTTCTTCCCCATTCTGACATTCAGTTTGGAGTTCAGGAGATTGTCTTGACCAGGACCACACGCCTAAATGCATTGAAGCAACGGCCATGTGATTGGTTGATTAGATAATTGCATTAATGAGAAATTGAACAGGTGTTCCTAATAATCCTTTAGGTGAGTGTATGTGTATATATATATATATATATATATATATATATATATATATATATATATATATATATATATATATATATATATATATATATTATATTATAACATTTGTTACAACATGTATGTTTGTAGTAATGGTTCTAAATTCTGAATCTGAAATAACCACAAAATAACCAGTGGTCGCGATTGTGAGTGATTCACTAACTGTGTGAATCTGATTCAAATGATAACTTATGAGTGAGTTTGTGACTAGTTTGTGTATTTGACTGACTCATAAAAAAATAGTTTGTAGGAGTTGTTTGTAATAAAGTTTGTAATTTGTTTGTTATTCAAAATTAGAAATATTGTGTTCGTAATTGCCTGTAGAAAACATTACCGCACACTCTAAAAATGTAATTAACTAATGCCATCTTAGTCGCAATCTAAATGATGTAATTATGTATGCTTTGTAATTTTAGTGTATGTGAAGCAGGATTTTTTCTCCATGATTGACTCTAGTACACATTTTCCTTCAAATCAAGTGTCTAATTTTAAAATCTTACATTTTGAAATATCTTCAAGCACTGTACCACACACAAAAAGCAATATACGGTATGCTGTCATTTATGAAAATAAATGACATCTTTTCATTTTCCTCTGTGCTGATTATGCACCTGTGATTAATCCCATGAATTGCATCCTTATTTTAACGTGATTAAAGCATTCACGTAAAAAACCCCGAAAGAAAACAAATTAGCAGTCTGTATTTTCCCCCTGACAAAGAGCCATGCACAAAGAGTGAAAGTAAATGCGCTGTGTCACAATTGATCATCCTTGAGGGGAAAAAGAATGTCTGAATCAATTGAGGCTAAGATTGAGAAACATTTGCTCAGGACGCTGGGCAGACCTGGCAGTGGGACTTCAGGACCTGAGTGTGATAAATTTGTCCTTATTATCCCTATTGATGTTTAAATTTCTTCAGGCCTGTAAGTACATAGGCACCAGGCAGTGACAGAGGTATGGCGACCTCCTTCGATCCATAATTTACACCTGTTAGTGGACTCCCCTATCGTTTGTGAGTACACTCAGGCTTAAAGGTTAACAAAAGAGACGCTGGACCAGCTCTGCTGCCGAGGCAACGGATCAATGTCAAGTAAATAACCTTTTCTACCTTATTTCCCGAGCAGTATTGATCCGCTTTCCCCCCTCCCCGTTTTTCTTCTCCATTCAGCATTTTGTCATGTCTCCAGCCAACGCGGGACACGCAACAGCAGTTTCCCGTTGGAAGTGCAAAGTGTCATCTCATGACAGTCCTATTTTGAATGATTTCTCTGTTATGGCACGTAAAGACGATCGTTTCTTGGAGAGACAGTTCATGAATTATTCAGTTTTAGAGATGAATCAACTGTTGAATTCATTGAAACATAAAATGTAGAATAATTAGCAGTACACTATACAACAAATGGACACACATTAGTGTTCATGGTACAATAAAACATTTACTCAGTAAGTAACAACATGCACATCATTTGTAATAGCAGAGATGTTTGTAATTAAACACTGATCATTGTCAGTATTTCTATATTATTATTTTATATATTACATTATAATAATTATATTATATTAATTATATTATATATTTTAATTTATATATTATATTATATTATGTTATATTATGTTTTTTCACTTTCCATTAAAAGTAACTAAGAAGCAATTAGCAACTTTTTTAGGGATTTAATATTATAATAATATTATATAATATTATTATTTTTTATATTTTATATATTATATTAGTTATATTTTATATATTATATTATATTATATTATTAAACTGTTGCCCATAAAACTGCTTACAAAACACTATGTATATAGTAAATGTACTTTAGAGATGAAGTAATTTAACCAGCTTTACTTACTTACAAAGACAGAAATTCAATATTAGCATTAAACAAAATAAGATTATGTAGGCTTGGTTGAATAATCTTAAAACGGATAACCTGAGAGGCTGCAATTGGTCGCCAGTGTTTTGTTTGCCTCCATTTTTCCCTCTAAAAGCACAGAGCCATAGCAAGAAAAGATGAAAGTTATTTTCTTCAAGTGAGAGCCAAAACTGAATGAGGTCAACCACAACTTAGAATGGAGAGACCCTCTCCACCTTATCCCATTGCTGTAGTTAAGAGATTTGTAATCGTACAGTCCACTTGAGTCACGGCTCTCTTTCAAGACAAGAATTCTGAATGACCAAAGCAAAGTATTTTCCTGAAAAAAAAGAGAAAAAAAAGATTGATGGTTCTTTTAAAAATGTTTGAAAAGGCAGAACCAGAAAACGTTCTTGAATTCAGGTGGATGTGGCCAAGGCGAACATTGTTATTCCATATTGTGCCACTTGAAAAAGTGTTTTTTTTTTTAATGGATGATTAAACGTGTCAGATCTATTAGCTTGAAAACAGACAAAATAAATTAATCTGATCTTTATTTTGACAATTTCCAAGCGCATTGGGATCTCGAATATTGGGAATGTTTGCTTTGTGTTCAGTAACATAACATTTAAAAAGAGATTTCCCACAGCTGCATGTCAATTTCAAATTAACCTTAACAAACAAACTCCAGGATTATGTTGGGATTAACAACACCCTTCTGCTATTGATTGTGTGTAATGCCTTTCATTTCAGTTTGGATTTATTTAGTTTAGTGGCCAGGGTTCATCAATCAGGCTATAGTATTGGACTGAAGGACTGCGAGGCCTTGGTTGTCTCAATCCGTTCCCTAGTTCAGTGTTAAGTGAACTACCCAGGGAACCAGATATTTCTATGGCTGCCTAATTGACAAAATCGACACAAGAATGAACTCCAGCGAGCATTGGATGCTCACTATACTCACTTCCTGGAAGTGACATTATTGTTTTCAGCCTGCAGCCCCAAAGGATGAGCTCCCCAAATGTATGTACTACATGTTTTTACAACCAAGTTATTATTTACAACAAACTGGTTGTTATTGTAGTTCATTCATTTTTCTTTTTTATTAATGGTACATTAATATCACTTGAAATAATAGCATATTGAAATTGAGATCGATTTATCTGTCTGTCTGTCTTTTCATTCATTCATTCATTCATTCATTCATTCATTCTTTAATGGTACATTTGTATGGCTTATTTAATAAACTAATATTTTTTCTATTTTAGTTTAAATTATAGTATTTTATTTTAATTAGAAGTAAATTATAAATAAAAGTATACAATAATATTATAAGTTAATGAATTTCTAGCATATTGGCACTGTATTTTATAACGCCTACAGCGAAGATGCATGATAAACTAATTAGATGACACCAAAAGTATATCAGTCATGGCGCGTTATACAGCTTTTGTTGGTAGATGCCAGCTGATTTAACGTGTGACCTCATGATCACGGCGGTAATTGAGCCATCAGTGTCCCAGTAGTTAGTAGATCAAGACCCTTACTAGTGCCTGAATTATAGTGTTCACAATATACTGATTGACGTCAGGAGTGGAATGAGACACACCCTCTGGATTGTTTTGTCTAGCTGCTGTCCAGTGAACTACTATTGATTTCCCCTGGCCTGTGCAGATCCCACTCCAACATGAGTGATTATCAAGCCTTTTCCTTGTGATGACACTGCACTTAGGTTCCATCAGCTCAGCTTCTCTTTGATGAATGTGCCCTGCGCTGCGACTCCCTCCCCCTGTGACATACACACTGGGTTGCAAGTGCTTGTTAGTTTGCGAGCTCTTGCTCTATGCGGTTACAATTCCACATCAAAGTAGTGGCTACACACTCTGTTCTCGTGTCTGCTAACCATGGATATACATTCTGTGCAATTATTCATGAATGCTGATGTCGGCCATGCCGGTGTTTAGAAAGGAGCATGCAAATACCAAAGGGTCAGACTCTATTTCGTGGTTACATAGACTTTGTAGTGTGGATATGAAGCCGGTCTGTAAGAGGTGTAAATAAATGGAAGTGACATGGATGGAGAGGGAGGCAAGAATAGTTTTGGTTTCCAAATGCCATAAAATTTCTCATTTCCTACTCTGTGAGTGAGCAAATCACTCACATGCTCTCTGTACAGTTGTCACATAGGAAATAATATGGTTGCAGACAAATCCTCTGTGGCTGCTTGTCCTCAGCTGAACTTGTACACACTGTTGTGTACATCTGTGCCCCAGACACAGTTAGATCCTGAACTTCTATTGATTTTTAGGGGCCACTATGGGTGAGAGAAATAGCACTGAAACACAAGGTGAATGGGAGTCCATGTTCTTGCCCTTGTGCTACAAGAACACCTAGTTTTACGTGTCTGTTGGAACAAGAGCTCTCCAAGGAGAACAGCAAACCAACAAAACAAATTAAATCAGAGGGCAAACCAGGAGCAGCAACTGAGAGGAAAAAAAAGGTGTTTAAAAAAAACTGTTTGGTTAAAATAAAATATGGTAAAGCTTCCATATACCGCATTGTCTCTGAATTATCATCATTTTAAGGCCATTTCTCAAAGAAAAGCTTGAGAAACGTTATTAATATGATACATGCATTATAAGCCCTACTTAATATGTAATTTTTGTGGCATTTCTTTCAGTAAATACAGCACCAGAATTAAATTGTGAATTTTAAAAAATTTCAACTGAATTTCTATTCATGCATCAGTCCGTCTGTCTTTTTGAATTGCAATTCTGCAAATTCCTGTTCATATTTCACCTGTGTGATGTGTAATTTAAATTCACACTCATGAATTGAAAGGGAGCCAATTATTCAATTCAAAATTTTGCCCAACTTTGGTTACTCGTATTAGTATTACTATTATTATTAATTTTACTTATGCATTGC
Source organism: Paracanthobrama guichenoti (assembly GCA_018749465.1). Taxonomy (NCBI): domain Eukaryota; kingdom Metazoa; phylum Chordata; class Actinopteri; order Cypriniformes; family Gobionidae; genus Paracanthobrama; species Paracanthobrama guichenoti. Next base: position 1,093,420 of record JAGHMJ010000663.1, read on the forward strand.
ATGTAATATGGACACTATGACTTTACTGTTTAAAAGACTCAAAATGCAGAATAAGAACAGGAAATTGTGAACATTGTGTCAGTGCTGTAGCATTTCTCTCTTTTAATCTGTGTGTCTACCATCTCAAAATTCTCTCGCATGTGTGTGTCTCTCTTATGTGCTTTGCATCTGTTATAAGAAGTATTGGATTGGGTTGCAGATGGCATTAAAGTACAACATGTTCACACACAAACTGTACTGATGTCTGCCATTCACAGCATCATTAGAAATGAGTCCCGAGTAGATGTATCTCCGTGACGTGTAAGGCATAAGTCTGAAAGTGCTTTTTTCCCCTTCAGTTATGTACATGACAGATGTAAAGCTAGGGGTGGCTTTCTCATATTACAAAATAGGATTTCCTCTTAGCTGAGGCTTATCAAAGAGTCATTAGAAAGAATAAAAACACACAGTTGACTGTGTATTCAAGTGCGTTCCACTTATAGGACTTAAAATGAATATTCCACAGAGCCATATTTCACAGTGAACTTTTGACACGTGAGAACAAAAATGGCATTGAGCCGAGGCTATACAGTGTGAAACAAAAGAGGAGGCACTGAAGGACAAGCGATGGGGCCCTTCGGCTGCTATTCTGGATTCTGGGAGCATGTGCCGCAGGTCCAATGACAAAGAGCACCTGCTGGTGTCACAGAGCTCTGGGGGAAGCTGGAATATGGTTGGGTGGTGGGGGGCTGGGGGTGGAGTTGTTGTCTGAGGCAGAAGTTTATGAGAGACATGGATGCAGGGGTTATTTTCAGTAATGTGAATTGATCGCAGCGACTCTGGGTGTTTTGAAGAGGACCACCAGCAGGTCTGTTTTTGTGAGCTGAGACCTTTACTTGTCATTCACTTTTTAAGCAGGTGAAAAATGGCAAACGGTGCCCCAGTTCCTCAAAAGGTGTAGGGCCTGCTGACACAGACTAATGGGCCCAAGTTCATGAGGTTAGTGCACACCACATGTGTGTTAGTGGAGATGTTGGCTCTGTCCAATTAGGCCTACATATAAAATATATCTTTCTTCCAAATGTATACTGCTTAAGGGATAGCTCACCCAAAAATCATAATTCTGCAATTATTTACTTATCCATGTCATTTCAAACCTTTTTCAGTAGAACTCGATTCCAAGTGTTCTGTAACCATATCATGATCTGTTAACTGTTGAGTCAGTGAGTTGAACTGAAGAATCGTATTGGACGGTTAAACAGTTTTGTTAAAGGGATAGTTCACCCAAAAATGACAATTCTGTCATCATTTAGTGACGCTCAAGTTGTTCCAAACCTGTATAAATTTCTTTCTTCTGCTGAACACAAAGGAAGATATTTGGAAGAATGTTTGTAACCAAGCAGGTCTCAACAGCCATTGACTACCATAGTGAAAAAACAAAACAAAACAAAAAAAAACCTATAGTTGTCAATGGCTGCCAAGATCTGCTTGGTTACAAACATTCTTCCAAATATTTTCCTTTGTGTTCAGCAGAAGAAAGACATTCATACAGGTTTGGAACAACTTGAGGATGAGTAAATGATGACAGAATTTTCATTTTTGGGTGAACTATCCCTTTAACTGGATAAAACGATTCATTGACAAGATTTGACTGATTCAATGAAATGCTACTCAAAAATTAATTGTTTATTGATCGCTACTCCTTTCATGAACATACCAAGAAGAATTAGTGCAAGATTTTATATGTTTCTCTCACAGAACTATTGTATGACTTGAGGACCAATTGTATGGTCTGTTTTGGAGCTCAACAGCCTCAGCTCTCATTCAATTTCATATATTGGAAAGATGTCATGAAGGTGAGTAAATGACGACTACCCTTGTAAAAAGAAGTGTGCTTAATTGTATGAATGTGAACGTGTATGTACTTCAAATCTTAGAAGTGTGTGTGTATATATATATATATATTTAAAAAACTACTTACAGAGCATATATTTATGAAATAAAAAGAACACTTAAGTGCACTTGAGAGTACGCACTTTCACACACTTGAGTACACTTTCATAAGATTTATTTTAAATCATGTTGTAATACTATACATTGCAATCATACCTATTTTGATGTTGAATTATAGTACAATTAGAGTACTTGAGGTTAATTTTAACTGTAGCATGTATGAATTTTTGCATGACTTATTAGTTTCAGTAGAAATTACATTTAAAGTATATGTTAGTTTGGTTAAGTGTCAGAAAACCTTACATTCTGTCCGCAATCAAGTATGCTTTGACATATATATAATTTCCATAATAAGTACTCTTTTAAAAGCACATTAAAGTGTGGTTCTTTTTCACAAGGCTATCCGTTTATGCTTACTGTGGTGTAATGAAGATTTGAACTTCTAATTATGAGTTTAGATTACGGCAACAAGAGATTGTTGTGGAGAAAGGCTTAAGTTGAACCAAGCCCCATTGTATAAATATTCCTACACTCCAGGCTGAGGTTTGTACTGTGGTTTTGGCAGTGTATCAGATGCGTTCATGCTTAAATCAATCTGTGGTTTAAAAAGAAAGAAAGGAAAAAGACACATGAAAAGTGACAGCTCAATCTCTGAATACTGTCTGGAGGCGTTGTAAGGGAAGACAGTGTCACTTTCTGCTTCTCTGTTAAATGGTAACCTTAGGTAGCATAGCTGGTGGCTAATGTTAACATATCATTTGAGCTTGTCACCTAGAGGTTAGAGTTACATCCCTGTTTAGATCTCAGCAATTAATAGTATATTAGTGGCACTGAGTCAACAACATACTATATACAGTAGGTGCGTCACTAATACAGTTAGTGTAGCTTTGCATGCCATGTACCATTTTTTTGTCGTTTGTTTTGTTGTTATACACTTACACAGTATGAAAGGCATTTTACATGGTGCATAATAGCCAGCAAGCCTTGCTTACAACCCCTCCACATCTCTCGTGTACAAGTGTTTCCTATACACACAAGATTGTTGAACATGTCCGTGCAAATGCAGTGATGCTAATGAGCGAAAACATGCTGCAGAACAGGAAGTATTGCATAAAAGTGCATAATAAAACTAACAAAATTAAAATCACCATGAAATCAAAATTGACTATTTTTATGGAATAAAAATGTTTTTTGTAAATGTTTTATTCATGAACGTAATTTATTTCATGTGCCCTCGTATTCTTTATCAAAATAAATAACATCTCTGATGACAAGTTTACTGGCACGAGGGCAGGACAATCTGTCACTTGCATGAAATCGCAGAAATAGCAAACAACAATGATCCAGTCAATTCCCAATGGGTAAAATCAAGCCCCACATTCACTATTCCCTTTGTAGTAAATGCAGTAAATAGAGAATACAGAGCGATTTTAGACAGTTTTTATGAAGCTAAATGCCAAGTGATTGGTTGTGATTGCATGTGCATTTTTGATTGGTCAGTGACTTTTCAATGTGCCTTTTATTCTGGCCTGCCACATCTTACAGCACAGTTACCAGGCCTAATAGCGTAATGACTGGAAAATACTTTAGCTTGGGAATTGATGGATTTAAATATATATATATATATATATATATATATATATATATATATATATATATATATATATATATATATATATATATATATATATATTTCTTAATTTTATTTTTGAGGGGAGGTGGGAGGGCGCTGGCACTGGTCGTCGGGGTGGTTCAAAACAGCAGTGGAAGTATTGGCTGCAAAATGAAGTCAGGCCTCCAGGTTTTTCTGGGAAAAAAAGTTCTCCATGGTCCAAGGTCAATGACCTGCTCTGTAGCACTCTCCAGTCCACCTCGGGGCACCTGCTAATGTCAGGCCTCTTTTAGATTCCCCAAATCGTGGCTCACCACTGGTTATTTTCAGCAGTGCTAAATGATCCCAGTGACCCTGGAGGTCTGACATGCTGCTTTTTTTTTTCTTTACCAGAAGTCAAATGCCATAGCATTGCCCCGGGATCAAAGCCTTCAAAGTCAAACTCTGCTTAGGCAGCCATTGAAATCAGACCCCTGAGTCCAGCCAAGGATGCGGATGGAGTCGGATCATGGCCTAGCTGTAACTCAGATGGTAGCCAAGTGGTGGGGGCAAATGCATTCTCTCCCCCCTGTGAAATAGTTCTTTTATTGGGGTCAAAGTATAGCTAACTGTCGTGGCTCAGAAGGCTCATTAAGTTGCACCTAATGGACAGAGTGTTGAATATTTCTGTAAAACTGTGAACACTATGTTTGCGTTTGTTTTCCATGGCCTCACGGCACATGTGGCTCTATTTAGGAAAATGTTTTTCGGGAAGTCTTGACAGTTTTTGTATTACTTTTCCACACTAACATGTGATGACATGCGGTCCTTGAACTTGAGTGTGCCAACTCATGGAAAATTAATAAATAGACAAAAATGTTATGACGAGTATGTGTCAGACCACAAATTATGGTAGCACACAAATGAGGGTGGCAAACAAACATGCATCGTTTTATAGCTATGTATTTTTTTATACTGCAATGAAACCTGTTTTTTCTTCCTTTAGATTAAAATAAATTAAAAAAACATACAACTATCTCACAATTATAACATTACTCATAATTGCAACATTATCCCCTGGTTTCACAGACAAGGCTTAAGCTATTCCCAGACTAAAATGCATGTTTGAGCTGTTTTAACTAAAGCAACTTGCGCTGACATATCTTAAAATATGTCAGTGCCATTGTTTTGTCTCAAGATGCACACCAGTAATATTTTTTCTAAAGGACGTTTATATAAGCAACTTAAACGCCCTAATTGAACTAAAGCCTAATCCTGGCTTAATCTAAGCCTTGTCTGTGAAACCAGGCCTATATCTCTTAATTTTTTTGTGGTTGCAAAACTTTTGGTACATGCCTCTTTCTCCTCACAATTGCGATTTTATATCTCACAATTATACCCTTTTTTCTCCTTATTACAACATTATAGCGGCGGAAATTTATTTGGGCACTGCTGAGAATGCTAGAGCCTTATATAAAGTAAGTAGACAGTATGTGAAGAAGTATTAGCGCGTTTGCCATGTGGTTGATGCCCAGTGTCGCTAGCTGAGCAGTTTTGCTTGGACCCCTCAAAGTTACGTTGTATTTTCTCCTTAACATAAAGGTTGAGAGGTCCATCTATCACTGTTTTCCATGTTCATAGAGTTAGTTTGTGGAGTAAATATATAGGCTATAAATCTGTGTGTACACATGGCTTTTTTTTAAAAAGGCGGGTGCTGGTGTTTCGTGTGCGTTTGGGCAATCAGCGTTCACTGTTAGTTCCTATTGTGCTGGGTTAGACGCTACTCTGAAGCAGGAGCTAATTTAGTATCCCCAAAAGGTGTTCCTAGGACTAAAATTGTTCACAGTTTTTGTAGTGTGAACATGACAAAAACCAGGTAGTTTCGCCATTAGTTCTAGGAACTATGAAAAGGTTCCTCCAGTGTGAAAGCCCTTTATATGTCCTAATATTGCAATTGTTGTTTCTTTTCATTAACATCTACATTTATGCATTTGGCAGACACTTTTATCCAAAGCGACTTACATTGCATTCAAGGTACACATTTTTACATTTTGTCAGTTCTTGCTTTCCCTGGGAATTGAACCCATGACCTTGGCATTGTTATCGCCACGCTCTTATTGTTTGAGCTACAGGAAATGTTCCATATTTGCGACTTTTTTACAGTGTGAATTTGTTTGTTATCATTATATCTAACATTATACACTCACCTAAAGGATTATTAGGAACACCATAATACTGTGTTTGACCCCCCTTTCGCCTTCAGAACTGCCTTAATTCTACGTGGCATTGATTCAACAAGGTTCTGAAAGCATTCTTTAGAAATGTTGGCCCATATTGATAGGATAGTATCTTGCAGTTGATGGAGATTTGTGGGATGCACATCCAGGGCACGAAGCTCCCGTTCTACCACATCCCAAAGATGCTCTATTGGGTTGAGATCTGGTGACTGTGGGGGCCATTTTAGTACAGTGAACTCATTGTCATGTTCAAGAAACCAATTTGAAATGATTCGAGCTTTGTGACATGGTGCATTATCCTGCTGGAAGTAGCCATCAGAGAATGGGTACATGGTGGTCATAAAGGGATGGACATGGTCAGAAACAGTGCTCGGGTAGGCCGTGGTATTTAAACGATGCCCAGTTGGCACTAAGGGGCCTAAAGTGTGCCAAGAAAACATCCCCCACACCATTACACCACCACCAGCAGCCTGCACAGTGGCATGATGGATCCATGTTCTCATTGTTTACGCCAAATTCTGATCTCAACAGAAATCGAGACTCATCAGACCAGGCAACATTTTTCCAGTCTTCAACTGTCCAATTTTGGTGAGCTTGTGCAAATTGTAGCCTCTTTTTCCTATTTGTAGTGGAGATGAGTGGTACCCGGTGGGATCTTCTGCTGTTGTAGCCCATCCGCCTCAAGGTTGTGCGTGTTGTGGCTTCACAAATGCTTTGCTGCATATCTCGGTTGTAACGAGTGGTTATTTCAAAGTTGCTCTTCTATCAGCTTGAATCAGTCGGCCCATTCTCCTCTAACCTCTAGCATCAACAAGGCATTTTCGCCCACAGGACTGCCGCATACTGGATGTTTTTCCCTTTTCACACCATTCTTTGTAAACACTAGAAATGGTTGTGCGTGAAAATCCCAGTAACTGAGCAGATTGTGAAATACTCAGACCGGCCTGTCTGGCACCAACAACCATGCCACACTCAAAATTGCTTAAATCATTCAGTTTGGAGTTCAGGAGATTGTCTTGACCAGGACCACACCCCTAAATGCATTGAAGCAACTGCCGTGTGATTGGTTGATTAGATAATTGCATTAATGAGAAATTGAACAGGTGTTCCTAATAATCCTTTAGGTGAGTGTATATAGCCTAATATGACAGTAAATTCTTTTTTCTGTAATATACTTTTCTCACAAATGTAACTCGTGATTTCATATCACACACTATGATATGGATGGGAGAGCTCCTGGGAAAATCTAGGATGCTGCTGGAAGAGGTGTTAGTGAGACCAGCAGGGGGTGCTCAACCTGTGGTCTGTGTGGGTCCTAACACCCCAGTATAGTGATGGGGACACTATACTGTAACAAGCACCGTCCTTCGGATGAGACATTAAACCGAGGTCCTGACTCTCTGTGGTCATAAAAAATTCCAGGATGTCCTTCTAAAAAGAGTTCAAATTTGCCAAATTTGCCCATTGGCTACTGTCCATCATTATGGCCTCCTAATTATCCCCATATACTGATTGGCTTCATTGCTCTGTCTCCTCACCACCAATAATTTGTTGTGTTTGGGGCATTCTGGTGTTATATGGCTGCTGTCGCATCATCCAGGTGGATGCTGCACATTGGTGGTGGTTGTGGAGATTCCCCCATTCCATATGTAAAGTGCTATATAAATGTAACAAATTATTATAAATAATAATTATTATTACTTTTTTCCTCTGAAGTGGAAATTAGCTTTCATATTAATATTTAATAATGGTAAGACTTTGGCTATGTTCTTGCTAACTTCAGTCTCTTCATGCACTTTGACCTTAGTTTAAATTGTGTTCTTACAAGCAGGCCATTAAACCTGTTTGCATTGTTGATAGACTCGAGTGAAACAAAATGACCCATCTATTGGAGCCAATTTTTTGATATAAAATCCTGGGTCGAGAAACATTAACTACACACAACCTTTCTCTGTTCTTCCCTCCCTGGATGTCAATCTGTGTGTTCTTTCCCTTTCCTGTCCCCTACCCACCCCGTCCAATATGCAGGAAATGGCGTCTGGCCTCTTGACAGATAATGTGACACACACGTGTGCGGACGGAAACTGGGGCTGTGAGCCACAAAGGGCCACAGTGGGTCCTGGCCCCTGATAACATCAGGGAAGGAGAAGAGAAGAGAGGTGTCTACGGGAAGTTACCAGGTTTGGGAAGGCCTGGAGAATCCCGGTTATCTCCCAGAGGAGTCAGGACATGGAGTGTGGCCCTCCCCGGCAGCAGGCCAGGCTTTGGAGTGTTGGGACCTTTGTTTGTCATCACCATTTCCCCTTCATCCTGTGTCATGACCTTACAGAGTTTATTTCAAACTGAGAAGTTATTGACTTCTTCTTAAACCTTTAGAATATGGAAGAAGTTGATCATCAGATGAATAGACTCGACTGCTTGTCATTATTGAATTTGTTAAGGAAAAAGGTGTGTTTGTGCAAGAGTGCTTTAGCTGTGGAATGCAAAGCGAGGACCACATATTGTCATTTCGACTGAGACATAACAAATATTTCCTCTACAACTTCACTTTCCAACAATGCTTTGTTTGGTGGGGTTGGGGTTGTAGAGTGATTCTGGTCCAATTTGAATTTATTTAATTGATTTTGTAACCAATTTAGGAGTTACACATTTGAATGTTGCAAATTGTCACAATATTTATTAAATGTTTTCTAATGTACACAGTTAATAGACTATTATATTATGCAACTAATATGAAATCTGAGATTGTTGTATCTATAACATTTTACAATAAGATTACATTTGTTAACGTTGGGTATCAACTAATAATGAACAACACTTTTACAGCTTCATTGATTTATATTAATAAATATGATTGAATGAATACAATATTTAAAGGGTTAGTTAATCCAAAAATGAAAATTCTGTCATTAATTACTCACCTTTTTGATGAAATTCGAGAGCTTTCCGACCCCTGATAGACTGCAACATTGTTATCACTTTCAAGGCCCATGAAGGTAGTGAAGACATTGTTAAAATAGTACATGTGACTACAGTGGTTCAACTTTAATGAACCCCCAACCCCCCAAACAAAGCAAAACGACTTTTCAACAGCTTCTTTTCTTCCATGTCAGGCTCAGTACACACATGCGTCGTGATGCTCACGTGAACAGCGTTGGCCAATAACGAGCCGGCGTTCTGACGTAGAACCTGGACGTGCTGCACTGTTTACTACGTGAGCAGCGTGAAAATTGTTGAATACATTTTTTTTTTTTTTTTTTTCGCACAAAGTATTGTCGCCGCTTTGAATGTTCATTTTTGGGTGAACTAACCCTTTAATAGCTTTAATAATTCAAATTATTTTATATTTAAAATTGAATTTCTTTAATTTATTAATCTAAGTTAATTTTGTACGTATACATTTTTAACATTTCAAGTTATACTAAGGTTTTGTATATGAACAAACATGAATTAACATAAAGCAATTGCATCTAGATTAAAATAATTCTGTAATTTAATGAAAACTTATTGTTACTTCATACCTAATGAATTTACTAATGCCAGCATATTGAACCTTATTGTGAAGTGTCACAATTATATCTAATACAAACATATGCATTAAGTCTATTAAAGTACTTTTTCTCTGTCCTGTGAGCATATCAAACCCAGATCTTGGCTTTGAGGTTAGCAATACAACATCTGCATCGGTTACATGCAAAATTTATGACTTTAGGATGCTTGGGTCCATTGCAGAAACCAAACTTCAGGAAACTTAGCCAAATCATTCGGTGGTTTGTTCTGAGTGCGGAAATTTTCATCTTGTTATTGTTACAGATAAAAACTTTGTACATCCCTTCCACCGCTGCTAGCCTTTCATTTTAAAGAGACAGCTCCCCTGTGCCCTTTAAAGAGCATCGCACCATCACTCGAATTTAAAGAAAGCTGTTTGCTGGAAGACACCCAGGTTCTCACTCTTTACTGGATCAGACTAATGTCCTCAAGAGCTTATTTCTGAGAGTGAAAGAATTTGATTAAGGGCTGTTTGCTGAATGATGCCTTACCTATCATAATCTTTTGATATCTGTCTATCAAGATTAATACAGTATTAAACTTCCCCCTCTTTTCCTTATCTTTTAACACTAAACGGGTCTTTATTGTGGGCAACTTGTGGCCACCTGGTGAGGGAACTCAACCAGCATTAGAGAAGTAAATCATGCTTGTGTTTTAGACGCAGGCTATAAAGTAAATCTACTGACATTTCCCAACTGAGTCCGTTTACATTCCTGCTTCCTTAATTCTGTCACTCCCCTAGTTTTCTAATGTGCCAGTAAATCTTTTAGGCAATGAAAAAAGCTAAGAGACTGATTCATGAGCCATGCAAGGTGTTGTGCCTCATCAATGTTTCTCTTAAAAATCTGGTTCCACTTGTAAATTTTAGCTAGCACAATCATTAGCGGTCTGCGAGGCATGGCAGCCGCAAGGCTATCCTTTTCAGAGGAGTTAAAGAACTCTCGAGCCGCCAAGTCAGTAAATTCAATTGACGTTTCGTATGTTTCTCTAGTTGTTTTTGTCATTCTGCCTGTCCTCCACTTTTAAGAAATCATGCCCAAAGCAACAATAGCTTGAGATCTTTTTCAATAAAGTCTGAAGATATAAGAACCGCCGTTCTCAGAGAAGCTTGATCTCATTAGGAGACAATCCTCTTGTCCACACTGCTCAGAGTTTGTCAGGAAGGGTTTGGGAGGGGGGAATATGATTCCGTCCCCTCCGGGTGTACATAACCGCAGTGGATGGGGCTGGAAATAAAGGTGGAGGTTAAAAAGTACAGCTGGTCTTTAAACTGCAGTACCTCTACCTTAAGGATGGCTTGATTTATGGAGGTCTCTAATGGTATCTCTGTCCTGATCTGTGCTGCCTTTCACCCTTCTCTCATCCCCAGCTTTAAACTCATCAGGTTCTTTCAGGGCCCCTCGTTAATCCTGGGGCCTACAAAGGAAGGTACGACTGCAGAGAATTAGGGATTTGGGTCCTCCACCCTCTGCTGTCCCCTGCTAAATGATGAATGATAAACTGATGAGCAGGCCTAATCTAGAGAAACCTACTCCCGCTGGCTGCCTTTACATCCCCCATACAGATGTACTCCTGGGTGGAAATTTGCCATGAAATCGGGAACTGGTTTGTGCAGAATTCCTTATATGACGGTTTAGTGAATGAATAGGTACAGTTGACCTTCAGTCCAGAGGCTTCAGAGTAACATTCCCTCTTTATGCTTTGCTGCAATAGTGGGTGGGCCATATTTCTGTCACTTCCAATGAAAGAGATCCTGTGTATTTTTATGAGACAGCTCTGTCTCTTCTGAATGTCATTTCTCAGAAATTCTTCTTGTTTTGTCTTTCTTTCACACTAAAGTTACAAAGAATTTAAATTGTTTCAATTGATTGATTCTAGTTTAAATTTAAATTAAAGGGGTCCTTGATTATGATTTCACTTTTTTAACTTTACTAGTGTGTATTGTTGCTGTTTGAGCATAAACAACATATGCAAAGTTACAACGCTCAAAGTTCAATGCGAAGGGAGATATTTTCTTTTACAGAAATCGCTTTTTAAGGACTACAACAAATGGTTAGTAGGGACTACAATAAGCTACCGGGAGGTTTGGTGACATCGCAAACCCAAACATTTACATAAACCCCGCCCCCGGGAACACGCAACAAAGAGGGTGAGGCCATGTTGGGCTGCTTTAGAGAAGAGGAAGAGTTGTTGTAGTAGAGCACATTTAGGAGTCTGCTCAAGCTGTCGCATCCGTCTTTTCACATTTATTGCAAAACAGTACGTAACACAAATGCAAAAGCATGTCATAAAGCAAGATGACAACATTAGTTATAACCATAATTAAACTAAACCATATTTGTTCCATCTCCGTGCAGCATATATTCTCTGGCTCAGTAGGCATCTTACAGCAAGCGATTTATAGATTATCATGACAGAATGTGTTAATCGACTTGAAGATAGTTAACTCCACATCAGCTACATAAATTCATCAACTACCCATACAGAAACGTCCTGTTGCATTCTACATGTCATTTCTTCTTGAGTCTCTCCATCATTGTCCGACTCAGGTTTGAACATAAAATGCTGAACAGTTTGTGGCATTTTCAGTGCGTGTCTGCACAAGGTGCTAACACAAGCTTTTGAAGCTCCGCCCTCTTCCTGAAAGGAGACCGGGAGCACCAGCTCATTTGCATTTAAAGGGACACAAAAACTGAGCGTTTTTGCTCACGCTCAAAAGTGACAATTTTAACATGGTATTAAAAAAATACCTTTGGGGTATTTTGAGCTAAAACTTCACATACACACTCTGGGGACATCAGAGATCTTGTAAAAAGGGGCATTATAGGATCCATTTAAGAATATTTTATTTATGTAACTTTTTCTATTTACTGTATGTTTAAAACTAGCAGCTACTCTCAACCTGCAGCTATGGTAAGGCCCCTTATTTTATATGTAGGTAATAATATAGTAAAGTTATAACATGTTATGTAATATGGTAATTTGAAGCTTTAGGAGAAACTTGGGGCACAGTATGAGCCAATGAGAGTCCTCTTTATGATATTACCTGAGGCTTACCACACACACTATGGCAGGTTTATAATTCTAATTGCATGTAATTATCATCTTGTCTTTGTAAATTAGATGATAATAACATGGTTGGGCAGTAAAAGTGACAAACCTATCCCCACTGTGTGTAGGGTCTTTTGTTAGACAATATGCTAAGTAGCAGTGATGGAAGCCTTGATGACAGCTCTGCATATTGAGTGATGTAAAGCCATGGCAATTTGCTGTCATCCCTAGATAAGCAGACAGGTACAAAGTAAAAGGGGGAACGAACCGTTGAACAGTCTAATAGACTAGGTGGCTTCGCTCCTCCGAGGACCCCTCTGGCTTTGCCATCAGGGAATGTTTTCTAATGGCATCTGAACTGGTGGTTTCCGTCATCTAGAGAAAGAAGAAAGCACCCTATACGTCGACTTAAGATGACACAGTCACTTTCGACAGCCAACTCTCTCCCTTTGTTTGCGTAGGGGGATATGAGAGCCAGACTGTGAGAGAGTTTGAACATATGTGGGAGATCAAAGGAGTGACCATCATTATTTTTTCCTGTCAACATCCCAGCATCCTGTTTAGCTGGTACTGATAGAAAACAACCCCTCCCCACTCACATCAAACATATGGAGAGACAAGGACATCAGATATCCTGCGTCAAAATGTGTCCTACGGCAGATTATGCTCGAATACTAAAGCTTTCCGTGATCGTATGTCGGCATACACCTCAGTGATGGGTTTTAGTCTGATGATAATGTGGTGCGGTGGCTTTTCTGCCTCTCGCAGACTGTAGGCAGCTGTGGCAGACAGACAGAGTGGTCGTGTTTCAGCCGTAAAGGGCTTACGTTTAATCCTCTGTTGTTGCTGTTCAGTGCCGCCTTTATTGTGTAAACCGTTTCAGAGCAAACGATGGCTGCCGCAGAGTAGAAGTGGCCTCCGTTCATCTCGAGTTCTTCTCGCTGGCGTGGTCTACAGCTTCTGGCTGTGTGCATGACAGTCTGTTGTGATCTCTATGACAAGATCTGCTCCCCAGGGGGTCTGTAGAAGAACACACACACGATGACACACATATGTGCATGCACACACATAAACCAACCCCCCATCTTTTTCTCTTTCCTGCACCTATCTCCCTTGTTCTCTCTCTCCATCTCCCTCTCGAATACAACCCCCCCAACCCCCCCACCCCCACCCCCCTCGATGTAACCTCTCTGGCTAGACACAAAGAAAGCGAGAGAAGGGCCCTTTAAGTTGCAGATTGAGATCTCAAGTGCTGACACAAGAGGAGGACCGATGGGGCTCTAGAGTGATATCTTTGTATTATGTTCATGGTCTCATGGTGCTCATGGCTGCTAGATTACACTCTGATCTAATGCTGACAAAAAAATAACCAAAACTAGCTGCACAGGAAACACAGTTTCATTTGTGGCCTGATTGTTTGGTAGCTGAAGAAATGCTACATAGTTAGTCATAGTCATCATAACCTATACCACCTGGTCCAACCCTTATGCGCTTGTTGTAGTCATTTCAGTTAATCAGCGTGAATCCCTCCTGCTCTAGCCACTTCTGCATTTCGATGTTGGAACATAGACGTGGGGAAATTTACAATCAGACTCGAGCATCAATGAGGCATTCCAGTTCAACTCAAAGGTTTTCTGCAGGCCAGTCAAGGTGTTCTTTTTTTTTCATTTTTTTTTTCATGAATTTGTTTTGATCACAGGGGCTTTGTGATGCTAGCATAGAAAATGACCCTGCATAAACTTTTGCAGCAGAAGTTATCTAGATTATCAGTAATGTAATTGTATTGTTTCTTTTTTAATATATTATTAAATATAATTTATTCCTGTGATGACAAAGCTGAAATTTCAGCCCCATTACTCTAGTCTTCAGTGTCACATGATCCGTCAGAAATCATTCTAATATGATGATTTTTTTCTTCCTTTAATGAATATAAAGTTTAAAAGAACAGCATTTTATATATATATATATATATATATATATATATATATATATATATATATATATATATATATATATATATATATATATATATATATATATATATATACACAAACCCCGATTCCAAAAAAAGTTGGGACACTGTACAAATTGCAATGATGTGGAAGTTTTATTCAGAATACAACATAGATGACATATCAAATGTTTAAACTGAGAAAATGTATAATTTTAAGGGGAAAATAAGTTGATTTTAAATTTCATGGCATCCACACATCTCAAAAAAAGTTGGGACAAGGCCATGTTTCCCACTGTGTGGCATCCCCTCTTCTTTTATAACAGTCTGCAAACGTCTGGGGACTGAGGAGACAAGTTGCTCAAGTTTAGGAATAGGAATGTTGTCCCATTCTTGTCTAATACAGGCTTCTAGTTGCTCGACTGTCTTAGGTCTTCTTTGTGGCATCTTCCTCTTTATGATGTGCCAAATGTTTCCTATGGGTGAAAGATCTGGACTGCAGGCTGACCATTTCAGTACCCGGATCCTTCTTCTACGCAGCCATGATGTTGTAATTGATGCCGTATGTGGTCTGGCATTGTCATGTTGGAAAATGCAAGGTCTTCCCTGAAAGAGACGACGTCTGGATGGGAGCATATGTTGTTCTAGAACTTGGATATACCTTTCAGCATTGATGGTGCCTTTCCAGATGTGTAAGCTGCCCATGCCACACACACTCATGCAACCCCATCCTGTCAGAGATGCAGGCTTCTGAACTGAGTGCTGATAATTTCCATTACAGTAGCATTCCTGTATGTGATGCAGTGCCGTCTAAGGGCTGAAGATCACGGGCATCCAGTATGGTTTTCCGGCCTTGACCCTTACGCACAGAGATTGTTCCAGATTCTCTGAATCTTTAGATGATATTATGCACTGTAGATGATGATAACTTCAAACTCTTTGCAGTTTTTCTCTGAGAAACTCCTTTCTGATATTGCTCCAGTATTTTTGGCCGCAGCATTGGGGGAATTGGTGATCCTCTGTCCATCTTGACTTCTGAGAGACACTGCCACTCTGAGAGGCTCTTTTAGTACCCAATCATGTTGCCAATTGACCTAATAAGTTGCAAATTGGTCCTCCAGCTGTTCCTTATATGTACATTTAACTTTTCCGGCCTCTTATTGCTACCTGTCCCAACTTTTTTGGAATGTGTAGCTCTCATGAAATCCAAAATGAGCCAATATTTGGCATGACATTTCAAAATGTCTCACTTTCAACATTTGATATGTTATCTATATTCTATTGTGAATAAAATATAAGTTTATGAGATTTGTAAATTATTGCATTCCTTTTTTATTCACAATTTATACAGTGTCCCAACTTTTTTGGAATATATATATTATTACACAGTACACACACATATATTATGTAAACAAACCTTTATTTTGAGTGTGATTAATCGATTTGACTTTATGAGATCTCAAATAGTCAAATCGATTAATCACATCCAAAATAAAAGTTTGTTTACATAATATATGTGTGTGTACTGTGTAATTATTATTATACACACTCATTAATTTCTTATTTTTAAGAAATATTGGCATGTGTATATATTATATATAAATATTCTATATATAAATATTATAATATATACATACGTGTGTATTTATGTGTATATATATATATATATATATATATATATATATATATATATATATATATATATATATATATATATATATATATATATATATATATATATATCGCTTATAGCCCTATATAACGTTTATTTCTCCTCTTTTTACAAAATTTCCATACCGCAACACTACAATAACTTTTATTGACACTAACCATAGATATCAATTGTTTTCATACACGCCAAATATAAAATATTTGTCTTTTATGACAAATATTGTCATTTAATGAGTAAATCATCTCTACTGAAGTGTCAAAATAATTTTTACAATTAAAAATCTGAGTAATAATTAAAATAAATCATTGCTGTGGTAATGACAGTTTGTGTTAATGGCACATGTTAATAATGTAACCTTAACAACAGATGACTGTAGAGAAATATATATACAAACAATAGCAATACAAAGTTTTTATGCTTTTCAGGCGACTCCCATTGACTCATATTTGTATGAGAGACAGTATTTTAACATTGAAAATGATACACACCATTAAATCAGCAGGCGCAGCACACTGGATCACACAAGAAATGTAAAAGTGAATTCTCAGAAGAAGCTTTAAAGGAACTATTCGAAATGAACCGGCTTTGTTGGCTAGCTCTACGAAAGACCATGTCCTCCATCAGGCTCTTTAACTAATTTGAAATGACTTCACAAATGCCTTTGTCAAAGCAGACAATCTTAAAGTAACTTGATGATGATCTCATGGGTGTAGGCACCCTTCTCCGTTCTGAAACGTGATTATCCATCGGAGACTACAAAAGTGATTTTTGTGGAACTCGCATGCATGGAATGATTGAAGCTGGCGTCAGGCATATAATGTCATACTCTGTCCATACTGTCACAACCCATTACTTCTAAATGGACTTCCATCTTCTTGAGTGAAACCTAACGAAAACAGTTGGGACAGCGAGCAAATGTGCCGTCCCCATATTTTTAGTAATGCACTGTACATTCAATTTTAAGGCTGTGGGTTAGTTTCCAGCCAAACCACAGAAGACTGCTGTTTGAGTCTGCGGCGAAAGCTGATTTGACAGAGATATCTGACAGCTGTGATTGTTGGCTACTCAGCCATCAGATCAGCGCTGCAAAATCAAGTTGAGAGAGATAGAACATAATGCGAGGAGAAACAAGCCGATCGCTTTAGAACTCAGCCAGGCGGGAACGGCACGAACAAACATTTAACAGTCATGTCCCCTTCCAGTCCCGTCACTCACGGATGTCTATACTGGTCAAGTATTTTGTTGACATTTGTGAGAAAAGTTAAAGGGGAAAGCAGTGCAGGAGTATTTGGAGTTCACGTTTCCTTTTCTGGCACGGTCAAAGTGGATAGCCTGAGGCATGCTAACCAAAGGCTGGACGCAGGTATAATAATTACCTTACCGTGGAGCGTATTATCCGCACACACCTCTTACGTCCTGATGAGGGCCTCTAAAGTCTTATCACTGTTTTAATGTAAGCACTCAGCAGAGAGAGCAGCGCCGCAGGCACAGACATGAAAGAGGCTCAGCTCCAGTACTCCACTCCTCCATGTTTACATTAAGCACCAGGCTAAGAGAGCAGACTGCAGAGCCGCTTTCACACACACATACAAACTCTTGCACTTTTCCATGGTTTTTTTTTCTTTTTGCTCAGAGTAGACGATTGTGTTCGCTCTGTCGAACAATTCACTTTCAGCAGTGTAAAAATCACTGTTGGCTAGATATGCTCTGATCTACAATTTCATGATTATTTCATTAATTACTTTGACAGAACTTTTCTTTTTGCAAAAAAAAAGTAATTCAAGACAGATATGTATGTATGTATGTATATATATAAATGTATGTATGCATGTATGTATGTACACGCTAAGAAAAAAAGGTGTAAGGTCACTGGGGCAGTACCCTAAAGTACAAAAGTGAAAAGGTACATCCTAAATAGTATATATTAGTACCTTAAAGGTACATATAAAAACTTTAAAAGTACATGTAACAGAGTTCATGGATACTGGAAGAAGGTAGCGGGAACATTAAAAAGATTTTAATTCAAAATAAACAAAAAATTTAAGTCCTCATGAAATCAAAATTGACCCTCTTTACTTTGTTAGCACATATTAAAGGTCTTAGGGTGAACAATTAATCCGTGGAAGTTAATACACAGAAAAAAATTGTTTGTCGCGGTAATCTTTAATCAAAATCTGAAAAGTAACTTCTGGTCTGGAAACGGTGTTCCTTCTCAGATGATGTCAGTTTGACGGCTTGGGTTTGAAAATGCGTGACCACTCCCCTCCAACCGTTAGTCTGTTGTGAGCCGAGAGATGGAGAGGAGGAGCGCTGAAATAAAACCCTGCCCTCTGTTCAATATTCCGTTTCACTTGGAAATGCGTCACAGCACTGAAGAAAACTCAGTTGCTACTTCCGGTTCACTGGGACTTTAAGTAAAACGCAGGCAGTCCCTCACGGACGGCTGCCACACACACATAATAAAACGAAACATTAACATAAAATCCAGGCCTGGTCCTTCACTGTCATCGCTCCTCCTTTAATGTGCCCGAGCTCCTCCGTGAGACAAGAGACCGGTGCGGCGCGTAGGTGGCGCTCATTATCACTCACCACCGGCCCGTTCTCATGGTCCCTCTGCCTCGTCCTGCTTCCCACAGTACATATTAGTACCTTTTTTTTATTTTTGTACCTTACGGGTACTGCCCCAGTGATGGCCTTTTTTTTTTTTTTCTGACTATGTATGTATGTATGTATGTATGCTGTAATTATAGTATAAGAATAAGTGTACTATATGAAGTGTATATATAGTATAATTATGTTAGTGGTGAGCAGAGCAGCCAATATCTGTATTAATATCCAATATTCTGATTAATGTGGATGTGGGCGGGGCTTTTATCAGGAAGATGAAGTTCTCAATTACACGAGAAGCCCGTTTATGTTCCCTTTATAGTTTTCATTTAACAAACTTGTATTGACATCATATAATTATTAAAAAAACTTCTTTTTTTTTATTTACTGAAGTGTCTTCTAATTAAATCAATAATACTAAAGGTTAAATAAAATGAAATGCACTATTTATTTATTTGTTTGTTTGTTTATTTGTTTATTTATTTATTTTCCAGAGGAACTTTATGTACAGAGTTATGTCAGGACAATCATCCACAACCTCAAATAAGAGGACTCTATATCAAATAGCTGATTAAAGAAGATGGAAGTAGTCAGTAGTTCATCAGAAAATTGCTAAAACAGCCACTACTGTGCAAATCTGAACAAATCAAAAATAGTACATAAATGCTTGCTATATCTGGGAGAGGGAAACAGAATCATATCATATTGTGCAAGCTTTAAAAAAATCCAAATTAAAACCATGAAGAAAATGTGTATGATGTAGTATGCCTATCTTAGTTGATATCACTCTTGTCAAAACTCTGATTTCTAAGAAACGCACAACGGCAACGCTGCTATTTGATTTGCGATCGCGCTGTCCTTATTGCTTTCATAAAGTTTACACTCATTCGTGTATCATATTGTACAAGGTTTAAAACATTTAAATCGACATTTCAAATAATAGAAAATATGTATGATGTTGATATCAAAGCCCCAAAACACTTTATTTTAGTGTTCTTATTGTTACATGTAGGCCTACTTATTACAGTAATAATGTTTGCATAATTACAAGCAAGTAACCCAATAAGTACATGATGTTAATTAATATTACTCCAAACTTATTTGTTTGATTACACTGTAAGGAAACCCTAAAGTAAAGTTTAACCCCAAAATTATATTTATTCATTTATATTAATGTATAAAAATAGACAATTATGCATTTTGATATTGTAGGTTCTCACAAAAATCCACATGCCCACAGCCTTTTTAAAGACACATTATTCTTGCAGAAGCCTGCGCCTTATGTTCCAGGGTTTTGGACTGAACACATCTTTTCAGATGGTTATGTTCCATCTGTTAAAGACATATCTTACCATTAGGGATCGGGGTGATAATGCCACCTCTGTTACTGAGCTGCTAACCTTATTATATGTCTTTCAGATAGAAGACATCTGTGAGCCACTCCTCTCATTAGCTATTTGATGTATGGATGACATGCCTGGGCTAGGACTATATAACGTCATATTAGAGATAAAAAAATCATCTTTCTGATCGACGACTATACTGCGAGTTATTAGCATCGAACAAGTATGAGCACAGAAGTAGGGATAAATCCTGCCTGTACACAAACATGCAACTACTATTATATTACTTCAGTTTATGCAATTTTTATCACTCTTTAAGTTCTTATTTCCTAGGATTGAACCAATTATTCAAGATGTGAGGGTACCAAAAGTGAAAACCTGATTGAGCACTTTTCTTAATATTGGTATTTATGGCATTGCTTCTTTACTCTCTGTTGTATCATCTATTATGTCAGCTTTTAACTCCTCCCACAGCTCCCTCGTTCTCTCTTTCTTTTTTTATAATTTTCCTCACATATTTTGCTGTCATCATACTGATGTTTTTGTCAGGTCTGGCCTTGGGGGTAGCAGAGCAGCAGGTTTGTCCTGTGCGTTTCGTTGTTTTTTTTTTCTTTCTATCCCATCTTGCAGTTTTTCATTATTATTGGTATCCGCCTTTGTATTTCAGGCAGGCAGAGGGCTTGTGCAGAGAGGAGACTAGAGAGGCAGTAAAAGTCAGCAGTGGTAACCTTGTCCGCCCATGGTCACGGGTCATTTGGCAGGCGCACTACGGAATTCATTTCACTAAGAAGGAGAGAATGCGAGGGAAGAGCGAACGAGAGGAAATAGGAGGGGATTGAGAGGGACATTGATGGAGCAAGAAGGAGATGATGAATTTGAATAGCAACAATTGTACGTTTACAACAGCCTGATGTCTCTTTTAACCTTTTTAATCAATATACATGGCAGCATTTGGCTGTTAAATTAACATTTTTAGCTATTTCTGATGGATTATCTTAGTAAACATCTCTGATCATGCTTTCAGCCACTTTTGCACTCTGCCAAAAGTCATTTTCAATGTGTTTTTTTTTCGGCCAAAATTGCCCAATGTCCACTTTGTTATTTGCTTTTTCAAGGTGTGTGTGTGTGTGTGTGTGTGTCCTGGTAAACGCTACATTATGGGGACAAAATGTCCCCATAAAAATGGCAACATCTGTGGGGACATTTTTTGGTCCCCATTCGGTATAAACAGCTTATAAATCATACTAGGTGCTGTTTTTTTTTTATGTAAAGATGCAGAACGTTTTCTGTGATGGGTAGGTTTAGGGTTTGAGGATAAAATAACAGATTTCGGATATAATTTGTATTTTTATTCTATAATTATGACATTAGCTGGTACATTTTTGTAGCTATTTCTGATGGATTATTTTAGTAAACATCATTGGTCACACTTTCAGGCGCTTTTGCACTCTGCCAAAAATCATTTTCAGTATCTTAATAATTGTTTGGCCAAAATTGCCCCAAGTGCGATTCATTGTTTGCTTTTTCATTCAATGCGTATTTGAAATATGCCATGATCTTTGATAAACACAAAATATACTGGCATTTGGCGATAACAGATTGAGTTATCGTAACTATTATGACTGCGTACCACAGTTTTTCCGATGCTAGAAACAAAAGTATCTTTTTTGTTTATAACCCAAGTCCGGTTCTGTCTAAAACTGGCCTTCCCAGCCTGCATGTGAGGCTATTGTTGAGACTACGCTGAGCTTTGACATGTACAACTCCGACAACAGAAAGGAATATTAGTAGACATTCTTTGAGAAATCAGAGAACACAATTCAAGTTGGGATATTGTGTATTTTATTGGCATACATGCACACATTCCTCTTTCCTCTCTCTCCGTGGCATAATTGAGACCAATAGGCTGAGACCCAGGTGTGTAATGAATATTACAGACAAGATAGTTACACAACATCTCAAGCTAGCATTGTGGCCTCCCTCCCTAAAGAAAGACAATGGCTTTTTGTATTTACTCCCATTTCCTTCCCTAATGAAGTCACAGATTAAAGTGAAGTGACACAAAGGATTGTCTGTTTGCAACGAGAAGCACCTATCCAAACACAGTGAATGGGGGGCAAGCCTCTGCAATTAACCCTCCGTTGCTGGAGAGGGCCGGGCAGATTAGCTTGCAGTATGTTACATTATGACACCGGTGTCATCCACAAAAGGTGCCGGTATCAAAGAGCAAAGTGTGACTGTAGTTTTGTACTTGCAGTGCATACACATAGCAATCTGTCACCTTTGAGTTCTTTGCACCTCAAAACAGAGCAACACATTGGCGTTGTATTAGAATGTTTTTTTTTTTTGTAGTTGCCGTCCATTGAGGGCTCTGATTGAGCTACAGTGGCAATGTTTTTACTTGTTCATATTACTGGACTGATTCTCTGGACTAGTGCGTTTTTTGCACAGAATTGTCAAGTCACCTTTATTTATATAGTGTTTTGCACAATACAGAATGTTTTAAAGCAGCTTTATGATGCAAAGTCAGTTAGTCAGTTAGAGTTGTACTCTTTCAGATTTGATGTACAAAAACACACATTTTCAGTTTGTCCATTTAGAGCAGGAGTTCTCAGCCATTTTGACTCCAAGGCCCTTCTATCTAAGCTGAAATGTACCTCTGTTGAAATAAAAATCTCAAAAATAGATGTCGTTTTAAATCTTATATTTTATATATTTTATATATATTATATATATATATATATATATATATATATATATATATATATATATATTTAGTTATAGTAAATAATTTCCTAACAGGGAAAAATAAAATGTTAAGTGTTCCCATGTTTTGGAATTTATTTATTTATTTGAACTAAATTATTGATAGTAAAAATAAAAATATATATAAAATGCAAAAATAAAGTCTGGGCCCCACAATAAGTCTTACAATCATTTAATATGTAGTTATATTAACATATTAAGGTAACTTATTTACTTTTCAACAGACATACCAGAGGTACATCTTATATAGGAGAGTCTTCGTCTTCAATATGTTTATATTATTTATTTAGTTATTTGTTTATTTATGAGATATGTCCAGTAAGGATACATTTCTGCAAGCTATTTCTGGGCTGATTGCGGTTGTCCTTGCTGTGTTAATTATCTGTCTTATATTTGTGACCTGCAGTATTTCAGTGTTTTGAGATCTCCAGTCACCATACACTGCTGCTCATGTAGAGCAGGGCGCTTAATTAAATTGCTGCAGTTGGCTTAATGTGTTATGATATGATACTGGCCTCCCTCCCCCCTGAACCTCCACTTCTAAATAAGATGTAGTGTTAGATGTACTGTAAGTCATCGCATTCTGTTTTGCGCGGCTCTCTCCCATTAGCACCTAACACTTAAGAGATCTCTGGGTAAATGATCGACTCTCGCGACAGTTATGGGTCTCGGGCTGCAGATGACAGAGCTTTTTAAAGACGCAGTAAATTATTTTGAAAGTAAAAGCAAAGTCTTGCTTTTTTTTCTTGTAGAATGTGTAATGCTGGCATTTAATTTATTCACCGTTCGCCTTTATGGTCGTATATTCGTGACCTTTGGAGTTTTTCGGTGCACTCGTGCAATAGAAGCATTTAATGTGCAGTTACGCTAGAGCTTAAGTTTACAGAGCTCACGCCTGGTGTTTTGAAATGGTTGGAATACATTTAATTGGAGCAGTATGGGGTTTTATGGAGGGGCTGTCTTTAGTTGCGTGCTTTCCCAACCTCTTGACCCGAAGGCATACACCTGGTATGGGGTCAGGTTTCAGCCTGGCTTCCAGGCTTGCAGGTCAAGACCTGGAGCTTCACACAGTCTAATCCCTTGCATGGCAACATACTTGACTGAAGGGACTGGTCCAAGCACTTCCAGTCATCCTTGAAAAATTACAGCGCGTGCACACACACACACACACACACACACACACACACACACACAACCTCTCTCCCTCTCCATTCCTCAGTTCCTTCCCCAAAGTGATGATTTAACTCTTTAAGGATGTTGAGGGTCTTTTGTGGGGCATTAGCCTGCTGAGAATTATGGGCTTAAATGAATTATGATGAGTGCATCTGTATGCACAGCCAGCCTGGTGCGATTTCAGGATGGCAGGGTGTGTGTACATGCGTGTGCGAGTATGTGTGTTTGAAAGAGACAGAGAGAGGGAGAGCGCACATGTGCACTTAACCCTTTGGGGAACGAGCAGCTCGACATATTTTAGTCTCCTCCCTGCAGTCCCTGAATGGGGTTTAAAGCATAAGGCACGCTAATGACTCATAATGGCAATCTTATGTGATTCACGGCCTTTGCTGTTCATGTATGCTGTGGACGTAGCTGATAGGTTTCATGCAGGATTTGATAATAAAAAAATAAATAAAAAAATGCAAATATGCACAGAAAATGTTTTATTTATTTATTAAATAATCTTAATAATAATAAAATGTGAGAACTATAATGAAAAATCTAAAAATATTCACGTTTCTGGGAGGTTCCTTTTGTTAGTGCTTGAAAAAATTATAAATATGAAATGAAATAAGATGAACATGCATTATAGAGATTATATTCCTGTGAAAACAACTAAGAATTTGCACAATTGTCATTTTTTCAAAACAAAAATTCCACAAAATTGACAGCGCATGAACAATAACAAATCATTTTGGCACGTCCAGTGTGAAACCGTGGGATAATGGAAGAGCAGACACATATTCCTCCAAATGGGTGAGACACTCTAATTGGATTCATTGAGCAGAATTAGTGTCTCCCAGCTTTCACCCAGCCATCTTAGAGCCAGCTGGGTTCACAGACTCCCCTCTGTGAACTGTGCCCCCGTCCGACTGCTACTATTAATGCACACCAGGGGGAGCAGTTATACTGCAGTTCCAGTGTCCATGTTCACAGCACAGCAACTCATTGTTTCCTGCTGTGAAAGCGGCTGCAAGCCATAAAGCACAGATTTTGTGTATAGTTTGAATAATAAATACTGCTATGTTGGATGTGCATCAAACTGCTCCTCTGTGACATGTATCAGGAGTTCTCAGAGGTGCGCTACAGTTTGAGAGCGAAAGGAAGACGTTAGATGTTGAACACACACACTGTCTGGTCTGAGATTTCCTGGTGTCTCCTCATTGTTCCCCTTGTGGAGCATTTTCACTTGACACTTGCTCAACATAGTATTTTTTTGTTTGTCTGTTGTCAGTTTAATTTATAATTTATTTTTTATTTTTTATTGTCATTTAAAAGTGCAAGTGTTTGTATTTTAAAATAATTTTATGTATTATATATTTAATTAAGTGTTTAATAATAATTCTATTTAATTGTTTTGTTTAAATGGTAATAGTAATTTATTAATAATAATAATTTATATATATATATATATATATATATATATATATATATATATATATATATATATATATATATATATATATATATATATATATATATTTTTTTTTTTTTTTTTGGGGACCAGATAGTGAAGGATGCATCTCGTGAACTTGGTTGAGAGAATAACCAGAGAAATTTTTGCTCACTACATAATTCTGGCGTTTTGTAATATTTTACAGTTTTGTTTACCTTTTTATAATAATAATATTTTTAAATTCAAGGGACATAATTATGACAAAGAAAGCTCCTTCTAAGAGAAAATAAGTCAAGAGCAAACCACAACAACCAAAGTCTTTGTTAATATCATCACTCGGGTAAAGTCCCTATTACTTGCTGTCAATCATGCTGGCTGTCATTTGATTGGCCGCTCAGTCTAGCAATGAGTGGCAGCTGCAGAGAGATGACATAAGTGGCCGGTTTAGAATGTTCTCTCTCTTTTGTACATGTTCTATTGTGGTGTGATATTGGTGCCTGTCTGCTTTTAATGCAGCAGGATTACTCAGCGCTTTCACCCTGTCGCTCAGCCTGGCTCAGAGACGCCCTGCTGAACTATGCTCTCCAACCATCATCTCCACCATGATTACCTGTTTCAACAGCACTGCGCTCATGGGTAGGAGCTCATCTACTCGGGTCTGCCTGATGACAGCAGCGGGGCTTCTGTTAGCAAATGAGTCTGTGAGAGGAATGTTCTCAGGGAGGTGACGGAGCTACACGTTGCAAACGCTGTATTAGGCTGCTGACTTTTGAGTGGGTTCTTATAGAACAGGACCGTCAACGATGTTTAGAGCGTAAACAGAAATTGCACAAGAATTGATCCGCTCCGCTAGTGAGTCGCATGCATCCTTTGTCCTGTAGCCCATTAGTGGTGTGAATTTTAATCAGGGGCTGACTTAGCACCACTATATTTCCTGGCACTTCTTCACTGGCTTCCTGTCTTGTCTCATCTCATGGGAAACACGAAAAACAAGGAAACGTGGCAAGACTGCGTGTCTCCGTCTGCGTCTCATGCTGTCTTTCTTCATCTGTCTCTCTCCCTCCCTCGCCTATAACACATCACACCTTTCTGCTCCTGATCGTTTTTTGAAATCCGTGGCCAGGTATATAAATTAGGTGGGGGAAACGTACGCAACAAAATAATGGAGGCTTCATTACTAAATAAAATGTGAGATTTTTCGTCTTTGCCATTTGTCAGGATCAGGTGAATGGCTCTATTACTTCACTTCTTAAAACCTGTTATAGCGCCATATAACTGACATATGGCATTGCTTCCATTTTGATCCCGGACATTTATGGGGCCATAGTGAGCGTGAGGAATCTCTCTGGTGCCCTTGGTTTAATAGAAAGGGTGTCATACTTCCCTGATATACAGTGACTACAAAAGAAAGAAATCCAAACTCTTGTGAAGTCTGAAGATATTTAGTATGTATTTATCTGAGGGTGTCCCATACAGCATTTCTGATGACAATTGTGCCGTAACAGCATACACGGGCATTTTATTTTATTTTAATTTATTTATTTTACAGACTCCTTTATTTAAAGCGACTTAAAAGGAACAAAAAAAGGACTTTTGTTTTGTTTTGTTTTATTGTTTTTTTGTTTGGTTTCAACAATTTCTCAATTTCAAAGTCATTTATCCAAAGTGACCTACAAGTTATTGGGAAAAATACAAATAAGGACTAACACATTATATTATTATAATTGTTTTACATTGTGCCCCTTTTACTCATTTTATTTGTTTAATTGTATTTTTAATTTTTTTTTTGTCAACTACAGCAGGACAACATAAGAACACAATTTTCAATAAAGATTAAGATATAGCCATGTTGTTATTAGTAGTTGCAGACCTTTTTTCTGGTGATCACTGAACCTCGGCTTTCATGATCTCTCTTCCTCACCCCTCACTTCCTGTCCTCAGTTTCCAAAGCTAAAGCTTCCAAAGCTGAACGCTGCAGCCGTTCACCCCCTCCGGTTTATTTAATTTTATTTATTTTAAGGACTCCTTTATCCAAAGCGACTTAAAAGGAACAAAAAATGACTTTTTTTGTTTTGTTTTGTGTTTTTATTTTGTTTTGTGTTTTTTGTTTTGTGTTTTTATTTTGTTTTGTGTTTTTTGTTTTGTCTTGTCTTGTTTTGTTTTGTGTATTTTGTTTTGTCTTGTTTTGTTTTGTGTTTTTTGTTCTGTCTTGTCTTGTTTTGTTTTGTGTTTTTTGTTTTGTCTGGTCTTGTTTTGTGTTTTGTTTTGTGTTTTTATTTTGTTTTGTGTTTTTTGTCTTGTCTTGTTTTGTTTTGTGTATTTTGTTTTGTCTTGTTTTGTTTTGTTTTGTGTTTTTTTTCTGTCTTGTTTTGTGTTTTTGTTTTGTCTTGTTTTGTTTTGTGTTTTTTGTTTTGTCTTGTTTTGTTTTCTGTTTTTTGTTTTGTCTTGTCTTGTTTTGTTTTGTGTTTTTTGTTCTGTCTTGTCTTGTTTTGTTTTGTGTTTTTTGTTTTGTCTGGTCTTGTTTTGTGTTTTGTTTTGTGTTTTTATTTTGTTTTGTGTTTTTGTCTTGTCTTGTTTTGTTTTGTGTATTTTGTTTTGTCTTGTTTTGTTTTGTTTTGTGTTTTTGTTCTGTCTTGTTTTGTGTTTTTTGTTTTGTCTTGTTTTGTGTTTTTTGTTTTGTCTTGTTTTGTTTTGTGTTTTTGTTTTGTCTTGTCTTGTTTTGTTTTGTTTTGTGTTTTTTGTTTTGTTTTGTTTTGTGTTTTTATTTTGTTTTGTCTTGTCTTGTCTTGTTTTTTGTTTTGTCTTGTCTTGTTTTGTGTTTTTTGTTTTGTGTTTTGTTTTTTTGTGTTTTTATTTTGTCTTGTCTTGTTTTGTTTTGTGTTTTTTGTTTTGTTTTGTGTTTTTATTTTGTTTTGTTTTGTTTTTTGTTTCGTGTTTTTTGTAATGTTTGGTTTTGTTTTTTGTTTGGTTTTGCAGAGTCCTTTTCTAAAGCGACCTACAAATTATTGGAAAAAATACAAATAAGGACTAACACATTATTATTATTATTATTATTATTATATTTTTTTTACTTTTGCTGACATGGTGGCCCTTTTACCCATTTTATTTAAGTTTAATTTTATTTATTTTTGTCAACTACAGCAGGACAACATAAGAACATGATATTTCAATAGATAAAGATTAATATATAGCCATGTTGTTATTAGTAGTTTTTTTCAACCTTTTTTTTTTTTTTTTTTTTTTTTTCTGGTGATCACTGAACCTCGGCTTTCATGATCTCTCTTCCTCACCCCTCACTTCCTGTCCTCACTTTCCAAAGCTAAAGGGAACGCTGCGGCCGTTCACCCCCTCCGTCTTCCCTCTCTCTCCCATTCTTTTCTCCTCTCCTGCCAGGAAAAGCTCTCGCTAGTGTCACATTTGACTGATTGCTTGTTAAGGCTTCATGCTCTGCTGTCTCTATGTAGACTATGGCCTCTAAGGATCTGCTATTCAACATCCTCTCTAAGTCTCTCTGATAGATGACATGAAATACTGTAGGAGTATTAAGAGGTTTTAGACTGGAATGCTGTCTCCCATCTCTCTGCATATATTACACACTGTGATTATTAACACATATTTTAAGGACAGCCTTGTAATTGACCTGACGGTTTCCAAAATATAAATCAATTTAATGCCCTGAACTTTGCTTTCCCCTTTTTATGAATTCAGTTTGAGTGGGAGTCTGAGGACTTTTTTTCCTTTTTTCTTCTTCCTGGTAACAGGGTAAAAATGGATTACAAATATAAATAGATGGAAAATATTTTAGTATGATCTCTTTCTGTAATGGTCTCATTCAGCAGGTCAGATCATTACAAATATGTGTTTAAATTAGTAGTAAATGAATGCTGACTTAATTGCTGCCAAATTATTTTAGATCACAAAACATTCTGAAGGAAAAACATTGCTAAATTACTGCACGTTTTTAATGGTCGCAGATGGATAATGTTTGAGCAAGATATCAAACTCAAGGAAATTCAGCAAATCTTTTTGAGTTTCTTTTTTTTAAGCTCAGATGTAATGTCTCCAAAATGTTAAACAAATAAAAGAGGTCTTTCATCAGAGGGTAAATGGCAAATTCTATTACAAACAATGTTATGTTGAACGTTGACAGATTTAGAAGTGTGCAATAAAAGGTTTCTTTTATTTTTCAAAGACACATTTGAACTTTTGACCAGTAAAATCAAACCAGAAAGTGTGATCTCTGATGTTTGCTAATGACAAACTGTTTTACTGATAAACAGATTGTCCAAGGAAAGTGCAGGATGAATGCTTTATTGTCAGAAAATATTTGTTCTTTAGTTTCGTTTCAGTTTTAAAGCCTGGGGTTTCGCATTTAGAGTTTTACATTTTAAAATGTTTTTAATTAAACATTATTTAAAAATAGGGGAAAAGTGCATGATTAATAAAAGGAACATACAAAAACATTAAAACTGGTCAATCTGTATTTCATTGAAGAAAAAAAACAGAACAGTGAATTTGTAAAAATACATTTGCTGTTTATTTTCTGTAATTTCGTCTTTTCAACTGGCTTGAAAAAAATGCACTTGTTTACATTTTAATTAAATAAAAACTTTATTTATCTTAAATGTTTTTCATAATTGATCTCTTTTTTTCTCTATCTATATAGAGTTGCAATAATTGCATACTAATATGCATATTAATCTAATAAAACAAATGAAATATAATTGTAGTAACGCTGTCTTAGGCATGGCAAGGCCGTTTGGCTCTGTTCGTGCACATTCCCACACCATAAAGCCCTGAGTAGAGGTATGTCTGTGATCATTTGACTGTGACTGCTGGAAAAAAGGGCCCAGTTTATCTTGGACTTAGACCCATTCCTCGTCATTGCCGGTGAGAGTTTGTCTTGGGCTTGAGGTGGGGGGTGGGAGCCATTTACACTTCTTATTTAGCCTTTTTCTGAAGTCTGAAATCCTAATGGTTAGTCTCCATTTTCTGCTCTGTGCCTGTACCCCCACCAGAGCCCCGTTCAGCAGCTCCACTGAGCCGTTTGTGTGTAAAAGGCCTTCCCTTTTCTTCGGCTCTTAACCACACAGGCTCGACTTCACAGGCCGGGCGACGGCCCGTGGACAGCACATGAAAAACTACGGCGGCATATCCTGCGCCTGCTAAGTCCTCGACTAATTAGCAAAAATGGTCTCTATTCTATTCTTTTTCCCTCCCCCTTTTAAGCATTTAGTCTCGGGGGGCAGTGAGAGAATATAAGGGAGTGAGAGCAGAGAGGCAGAAGGAGAGAGAGAGAGAGAGAGGTAGGGAGGGAGGAGAGGCATCTGAGCTCTCAGCTGGGCTGTTTTGAAAACACACTTTTGAAATCCTCTCCCTTAATTCATGCCTTTTGTTTTTGCTCCTTTTGTATTTGCCAGTTTGACCATATAACATCATACATCTGGTCTATAGCTTGTTTGGGGCTTTCTCACCCAGAGACCTATTGCCTCCTCCTGAGCTCAAATTCAAGTGATCGTGTAACATAAAAGAGTCTAAAGTGTGGGCTGAGAGACCGAACAGAGCTAGACAGAGAATGTGTACAAAACTTAAAAGCATTCCTCCACTTGTTTCTCTCGTTCTCGTGTATGTTTCTCTCTTCCACAGTGCCATCTCTTTCTCCCTCTATTTCGAGGTCAAAGGGAGAGTTCACCACGAATGAAAATTCAGTCTCTCGTTCTCATTTCCTCACCGTCATGTCGTTCCAAACCTGTTTGACTTTCTTGAAATTTTGACGAATTTACTAGTAGATCATTTCAATGCAGGTACAATAAACAGGAACTGAAAAAAGCACCTTTAAAATATAAATGACTAATTTGAAGTCTTCTATGATAGCTCTGAACAAAAATGGAAGTTATTCAGTTTCGGCCATAATTTTGTGTCCCATGGAAGAAAGTTCAGTAAGTAATGCAGGTTTTAAACAACACTAGGGTGAGTAAATAATAGCTACATTTTATTTATTTATGTGAACTATGACTTTGGCCATGTTACGACATTCATATTTATTGTTACTTGATTTATTTGTTTTGCCCAAACTTTAATGAAGTCAAATAGTTTGAGCTCACAAGTCTTAACTTATACAAACATACAACTATAAACGAAACCTCAATTTGTCAGCATTATTTTCCCTGCGGGTGAAGAGGGTCAAGTCCCCAAAAAAAAAACTGAAAATGCAAAATCAGGTCTTTCTTATCAATTGCAGGAAACTTCATGCGCAGCAAGAAAGCAGCTCAAGGGCTCTCAGAGGAAAAAGCATTTGTTTGCTTAGCTTTGGCTGTTCACAAAGCAAGTGAAAGGATACTTTTCAAAGATCACCAGTTGTTGTTTTTTACTTTGAAATACAAGTCCCAGAAAAAGTGGAACGGAAATGTAATTATGAATGATTACATCCAAATGGGGTTAAGACTTCATGTTACTACGTTGTAAAAAAAAAAACAACAACCAAAAAAAAAAAAAAAAAACCCATGAAAGTCTAGTTGAGCGTTGTCGGCGTCATGTGTGTATGACTCTCTGGGGAAATGTGGGAGACAGGGCAGGCCCCTACATGATGCCTTATATTTTGACTTTGTATATTTCAAGCTCTGTTTCCTGAATCATCAGTGCTGTGTGTGGGATTGAAGCAGCTCAAGCTCAGGGTTAAAATACTCACTTCCATTACAGTACAGAGAAAGATTTCTTATGAGCAGGAGTTATATTCTGTCTGGAAACGTGTTTCTGCCACAGATTAAAAAAGTTAATTGCTACTTTTTATCTCACAATTCAGATTTTTTTTCTTTTCGAAATTGCAGAAATTGTGTGTTATAAACCCGCAGTTGCTAGAAAAAGTTAGAATTGTTTATATCTAACAAATTGTCACAATTGTGAGATTAAAAGTCACAATTACCTCTTGTATTTTTTATTCAGCGGTGGAAACAAGCTTTCATAATTTTGCAAGTGTATTTTCTGAAAAATAAAAGTTACATTAAGCTTGTTTATGCTGAATAATAATCATAATAATAGTAATAATTATAATAATAATAATAGTAATTATTATTATGTTTACTCATCTGCCACAATGTAATGTATTTTTCTCTTTTCATTATATTTGAATGATCAATTGTCATTATTTTGATTACATTTTATCCATTGCAAACACACAAGAATCTTTTAAGAGTGTGTCTGCATATCCATATGTGCATTTATGCCCTGACATTTAATGTCTGCTATAAGGAGCTAATCGTACTGGGTGGGAACCAGCTCATTTTGAAGGGGATTTTACCAATCGCCCTATTGGCGGCTTTACTCTAATGAGAAAAGAGGAAAGAAAGAAACAGAAAAGAAATGGACTTATGAGGTTTCTCTCACAGTTAGCTGTCAACCACTGCACATAAAGGCCCCCATGATGGGCTGAGTTAAGCACCCCAATATTCACTCATTTGAAGGGTTTAGGCCACAATGGCAGGGCCTAAAACACCCATCACAGGCCTTTGGGACAGAAACTTTTTTTTAACACCCTTTCTTTTTTGTGTCCATCTCCCCCAGTGCATGAATAGCTTGCCAGCAGAGTAGAACAGCCCACCTTTTCTCATTAGTCTTAGTGGAGGGAATACCCTGTCTCCTCAATAGGAGAGCTGCTGGTTAAAATATCATTAGCCTACATCAGGATTCAAAAACGCATTGCCCGAGCTCAATTAGTGGACTGAGCAGGGGAAGGTGCCACAAAGCACCCACAGCCTATTATATCAGGCACAACTATATAAATCCTCTACGGTCATGGAGAAGTCTAAAAACATCATCTTTTTATGTGATGCTCTTTATTGCTTCCAAGCTATACAAAGGAATAGATCAGAATTGAAGCGTAGATCTCAAAATAAGTCTATTCGACCATTTGCAGAACCATTGGCATCTTTTACGGTGGGGGTGCCATGAACTTTCTTTTTTTCTTTTTTTCCTGTAGCCAACATTGTCCTCCATCACCGTTTTATTTATTCTATTTTATTTTATTTTGTTTATTTTTAACCTGCTTACCTCTGGTTTGAGGTTAATTCCAAATGGTCTGTAGATGATTTTAAAATAATAAATAAAATCAATATAATTGACAAAAAACTTGATTAATAACCATAACAATAAACAAAAATGAATGAACTGATTGTTTTAACATTTATTTGTGAAAGTGTTTTTGATGTCTCGCTTCAGTGACACTACATGTTTAAAAATTGATAAAATATATATATATTTTTTTTTTCACTGTACATATTAGCCGTAAACATTTCTGAATCTGGCCATGCATAAATACCCTTACTTTACTTGTAAATGCTGTCAATACACACTGTAAAGTTTCAGGAGTGACAACCGCATTTAAATACGGGATGAGACCTCTAAATTATCGTTCCATGTGTGTGCAGTTTCAGGAGTGAGTCGTGTTTGTGAGGTGTGAGTCGTGTTCCGTAATGACTGACACCGTGATAACCAACGCTCTTGCATCTTGTCAATTGTCTACTGAAATTTCTTGCAAAGGCATTTTTGCAGTGTTTCTTAAACAGAACCGTCCAAAAACATGAAGTAACAGTACAACCCACTGAAGAGATACATCTATCCTGCACAGCCTCTCTTGTATTCATTCATTTCATTCACTGCTGTGAATAAGGTCTATTCTGACCAAAGAAATATTACAGTGACTAAAGACTTTCAGCAATGTTACCTAAAGCACAGTTGACTAAGGTGTCGTGTTTTGCTTATGCTTGGAAAGGCGGCTTCAGCGCGCTCTTGCAGAGTTGCTATGTCTATTTATTCTAAGCGTTTTTGGGCTTGTTTAAATTTGGCTCATAAAGCGATCGACTTTACAGGGCTAGAACCATCAGGGGTCGTTGTATACCTAAATCCGCCAACGGGTAACATTTACCCATGCACATGACTACTGGTTTGATATGGCTAAAAAATGTATCATGCCACTGTATTCACAAGGTAATGTCTAGAGTCATGAAATTATTATTTTTAGTCATCAACTATGGTTTTGTCCTGTTGTTTTTATGTTCAATGCTATTTTAATCAGGCTACACTGATCACTGAATAGACGCTAAACCAGCCTGCAATGACAAAAGAATTAGAAGGAAATAAATACATATTTGGGTGGTATAATATTATCCATTGTGACTAAAACTGATTACCGCAATCTCAGTGGGTGAAAGGTGTTGCCTAGTAACATAGAACGTTAAAACATAAGCGGCGCGAAAATAAATGCATTATATAGGTAAATTTGACCTGTTGGCACTTATAGGTAAATGCAAAAAATCTTTTAATCTAAAATAATGATAACTTTCAGACTACTTTAAACTATATGTTGGTCTAATTGTTTTCCTTTAGATTTAGTGTGTTAGCTATTTTTTATTGTTTGTGGTTTGCCACCTGATAAAGAATCAAAGAATATTTTATGACTTACTCTAAGCATTGAATGCAGCACACTTCAGATTGGAACGCTTTCTTTCTGCACAGTGGTGTTATCTGGAGATCAACTCATGTGCAGGTCCGACTGATCTGTGAACATTTGAGAAGGGATTCAGTTGGGCCTGAGGCCTATAAAACCCTGAGCCTACACATGAAGAGATCCCCATAAATCAATAGGGAGGAACAGCAGCCCCCCCCACCACCACCACCTTCAGAGAGACACAGACCCTGAAACACTGCCCAAAACACACACACATGCAAGCAGACAGACTGATGCATATATCCGTGGAATGCAAACTCCACGTCTCCTCTCCATACACAAATGTACACATGCTCTCAACCTCAAAGAGGATCCCCCCAGACAAGCAGGGAAGGGAGAAAAAATACTCTCCACCCCGACAGAGGGGTTATAAATTAGGAGGTGTCAGTATTACAATGTATATTAATAGTCACACCTCTTTTTAATGAGTTTGGCATTGAGAGCTGAGAGGAAATACAAGTCATCATGGTGCTGCTCATGCACACCCCGATGAAAGAAGCTATAATAAATCTTGTGAGAGCAGGGCTCACCATAAATATGTATCGCATAAGGCATCTGTTTTACATTCTGCATATAAATCAGCAAGAGTGCTGAATAGCAATGAATCAGGCGGCCGACGCTTGATTTGATAACAAATTGACTCTGAACTTGGGAGGGAAGAATTTAAAGCTCCCCCATCCTAACTGAGGAAGAACAGGTAGAAACCCCAGAGTCCATTGCCATCCCTCTGCCGAACATGGGATAGAAGGGAAGCCCCTGTGGAGGTGATGTCAGAGAGCTGTGACCCGGCTTTCCTTTATCACCTTGTGAGCTGCAGGCTGGCACACCTCGCTGTTGCTCCTGAGCCAGATTCCAGGGCAGCGTAATGCCTCAGATATACAGCGCTCTCCTGAGGGGGCATCATGTTAAAAATCACACCGCCTTTATCTCAAACAAAACAACATGGTTTGTGGCACCCTTTTTTCCGGTTATCACATTGATTTATGCATAATTCATAATCGAAAACAGAGGAGACCATGACCTTTTTGTTATTTTAAAGAAAATATATGTTTAACACATATAACTTTGTTAGTTCAAATATTAATAAAATAACAAAAATTTATTATTCCAAACTTTAAGATGATAAATACAGTAAAATACTATAAGCTACTGAAATACTATGAATATAGGATAAATACTATAAAATGAAAAATACAGCAATACAGTATTACTGTTTTATTACAATTTTACAAATTTGTTAATAATAATAATATTTTAAAATATAATTTATTCCTGTGATGTAAAGCTGATTTTTCAGCATCATTACTCTTCATTGTCTTCAGTGTCACATGATCCTTCAGAAATCATTCTAATATGATGATTTGGTGCTCAAGAAACATTTCTTATTATCAGTGTTGAAAACAAAAAGTTTTTGCTGATTAATATATTTGTGGAAACAGAAACGTTCAAGTTTGAGTTACTTTTATTCATGAAGGATGCAAAAATGTATCAAAAGTGACAGTAAAAACATTTGACATAATACAAAAGATTTCTATTTAGTATTTATGCAGTATGTATAAATATTTTATATTTTGTTTCGACATTGATAATAAGAACCATTATTGATAATTGAGCACCAATTATTATTGATAATAACTGAGCACCAAATCAACATATTAGAACAATTTCTGAAGGATCGTGTGACACTGAAGAAAATGGCTGCCAAAAATATGTAGAATGTAATCCTTTGTTTTTATTATTATTATTATATATGTGAACAGATGAACAGATTGAATTTTGATTGGATTGTGAACAGATTGGTGCCTATAGTGCAGGTTTGACATCAATTTCATGAAATCTCATGACATCCAATATTTGATTTGGGAGTAAATAGGTTTGGAACGATATGAGAGTGAGTAAACAATGGCAATTTTTATTTTGGATTAATTACTCTGGTAACACTTTAGTATGGGGAACGCATGTTCATTATTAACTACAACTTTTGCCTCAGTAATCTCCTAATTCACTGCTTGTTAAAAGTTAGTAAGGTAGTTTTTGTAGCGTTTAAGTTCAGGTGTTGGGTAGGATTAAGTGATGTAGAATAAGGTAATGCAGAATGAGGCATTAATATGTGCTTTATAAGTACTAATAAACAGCCAATATCCTAGTAATATGCATGTTAATAAGCAACTAGTTAATAGCAAGAATTGAACCCTAAAATAAAGTGTTACCATTACACCTTTAAATAGTATATACTGTAGACAGTGCTAGCAAAAATGTCTGCTAATTTGAACTTGATCTGCTACATTTGAATGCAGAGTAGGTGAACACAATTTCTTGAGCGACTGTCTGATCTTGCAAGCTGCTGCACGCACCATCTTATTTTTGAACACTGTCTTATCGTATTACTTTGAATTACTTCATATTTCATTTTTTGTTGATCTGAAACT
Organism: Paracanthobrama guichenoti; assembly: GCA_018749465.1. Lineage (NCBI taxonomy): Eukaryota > Metazoa > Chordata > Actinopteri > Cypriniformes > Gobionidae > Paracanthobrama > Paracanthobrama guichenoti. The sequence goes on from JAGHMJ010000663.1 coordinate 1,130,661, forward strand.
TGACATAGTCATTATCTTGCAGTACATTCACACACAGTCACTGCAGTAGTTATCTGGGTTGGAGCACAGATTATCCCAAATGTGAACCCACAAGATTTAGTTCAAAGATGTAGTAACGGTCTAGGCATGTCGAAACAGAGTTCTCTCTCAGATAGACGTGTTAAATCCTTCTGACATGAGCACAATACACGTAAAATCAGGATGATTAGGAGGTATAACATACTACAGAGAACTCAAAGACTGGAATTATCTCACTACTACTGTAGGTGTTTATATATGTGAGTTCAAATGGAATCAAAACTGTCTAATCTAGGTTGTTACTCTTTCAAAAAATAGTTGAGAGATCGCTGCACTTCCAGCCAGACTCTTCCCTACTGATATAACTTACAAGACAATGAATGTATTGTGCAAGAGACAATTATAATCTAAGGTAACAAGTCAAGTACTAATCTTCAGTTAAAAATGTTACAAAAGATTTCTATTTCAAATAAATGCTGTTCTTTTTGCTATTCACAAAGAATACTGACAAAAATATAAGCATTCCACAAAATTATTTATCAGTACAAATGTTGACATGGAGAATAATATGAAATGTTTTGAAATGTAAGAACCAAATCATTTTAGAATGATTTCTGAAGGATCATGTGACACTGAAGACTGTAATGATGCGGAAAATTCAGCATTACCTTCAAAGGTAGACTATATATATATATATATATATATATATATATATATATATATATATATATATATATATATATATATATAAATACACTCACTCACCTAAAGGATTATTAGGAACACCATACTAATACTGTGTTTGACCCGCTTTCGCCTTCAGAACTGCCTTAAATCGACGTGGCATTGATTCAACAAGGTGCTGAAAGCATTCTTTAGAAATGTTGGCCCATATTGATAGGATAGCATCTTGCAGTGGATGGAGATTTGTGGGATGCACATCCAGGGCACGAAGCTCCCGTTCCACCACATCCCAAAGATGCTCTATTGGGTTGAGATCTGGTGACTGTGGGGGCCATTTTAGTACAGTGAACTCATTGTCATGTTCAAGAAACCAATTTGAAATGATTCGAGCTTTGTGACATGGTGCATTATCCTGCTGGAAGTAGCCATCAGAGAATGGGTACATGGTGGTCATAAAGGGATGGACATGGTCAGAAACAATGCTCAGGTAGGCCGTGGCATTTAAACGATGCCCAATTGGCACTAAGGGGCCTAAAGTGTGCCAAGAAAACATCCCCCACACCATTACACCACCACCACCAGCCTGCACAGTGGTAACAAGGCATGATGGATCCATGTTCTCGTTCTGTTTACGCCAAATTCTGACTCTACCATCTGAATGTCTCAACAGAAATCAAGACTCATCAGACCAGGCAACATTTTTCCAGTCTTCAACTGTCCAATTTTGGTGAACTTGTGCAAATTGTAGCCTCTTTTTCCTATTTGTAGTGGAGATGAGTGGTACCCGGTGGGGTCTTCTGCTGTTATAGCCCATCCGCCTCAAGGTTGTGCGTGTTGTGGCTTCACAAATGCTTTGCTGCATACCTCGGTTGTAACGAGTGGTTATTTCAGTCAAAGTTGCTCTTCTATCAGCTTGAATCAGTCGGTCCATTCTCCTCTGATCTCTAGCATCAACAAGGCATTTTCGCCCACAGGACTGCCGCATACTGGATGTTTTTCCCTTTTCACACCATTCTTTGTAAACCCTAGAAATGGTTGTGCGTGAAAATCCCAGTAACTGAGCAGATTGTGAAATACTCAGACCGGCCTGTCTGGCACCAACAACAATGCCACGCTCAAAATCGCTTAAATCACCTTTCTTTCCCATTCTGACATTCAGTTTGGAGTTCAGGAGATTGTCTTGACCAGGACCACACCCCTAAATGCATTGAAGCAACTGCCATGTGATTGATTGATTAGATAATTGTATTAATGAGAAATTGAACAGGTGTTCCTAATAATCCTTTAGGTGAGTGTATGTGTGTATATATATATATATATATATATATATATATATATATATATATATATATATATATATATATATATATATATATATATATACACTCACCTAAAGGATTATTAGGAACACCATACTTACTTATACTGTGTTTGACCCCCTTTCGCCTTCAGAACTGCCTTAATTCTACGTGGCATTGATTCAACAAGGTGCTGAAAGCATTCTTTAGAAATGTTGGCCCATATTGATAGGATAGCATCTTGCAGTTGATGGAGATTTGTGGGATGCACATCCAGGGCACGAAGCTCCCGTTCCACCACATCCCAAAGATGCTCTATTGGGTTGAGATCTTCTGACTGTGGGGGCCATTTTAGTACAGTGAACTCATTGTCATGTTCAAGAAACCAATTTGAAATGATTCGAGCTTTGTGACATGATGCATTATCCTGCTGGAAGTAGCCATCAGAGAATGGGTACATGGTGGTCATAAAGGGATGGACATGGTCAGAAACAATGCTCAGGTAGGCTGTGGCATTTAAACGATGCCCAATTGGCACTAAGGGGCCTAAAGTGTGCCAAGAAAACATCCCCCACACCATTACACCACCATCACCAGCCTGCACAGTGGTAACAAGGCATGATGGATCCATGTTCTCATTCTGTTTACGCCAAATTCTGACTCGACCATCTGAATGTCTCAACAGAAATCGAGACTCATCAGACCAGGCAACATTTTTCCAGTCTTCAACTGTCCAATTTTGGTGAGCTTGTGCAAATTGTAGCCTATTTTTCTTATTTGTAGTGGAGATGAGTGGTACCTGGTGGGGTCTTCTGCTGTTGTAGCCCATCCGCCTCAAGGTTGTGCGTGTTGTGGCTTCACAAATGCTTTGCTGCATACCTCGGTTGTAACGAGTGGTTATTTCAGTCAAAGTTGCTCTTCTATCAGCTTGAATCAGTCGGGCCATTCTCCTCTGACCTCTAGCATCAACAAGGCATTTTCGCCCACAGGACTGCCGCATACTGGATGTTTTTCCCTTTTCACACCATTCTTTGTAAACCCTAGAAATGGTTGTGCGTGAAAATCCCAGTAACTGAGCAGATTGTGAAATACTCAGACCGGCCCGTCTGGCACCAACAACCATGCCACGCTCAAAATTGCTTAAATCACCTTTCTTTCCCATTCTGACATTCAGTTTGGAGTTCAGGAGATTGTCTTGACCAGGACCACACCCCTAAATGCATTGAAGCAACTGCCATGTGATTGGTTGATTAGATAATTGCATTAATGAGAAATTGAACAGGTGTTCCTAATAATCCTTTAGGTGAGTGTATATATATATATATATATATATATATATATATATATATATATATATATATATATATATATATATAAACGATGCACTGTGTATTCTGACACCTTTCTATCAGAACCAGCATTAACTTCTTGAGCAATTTGAGCTACAGTAGCTCATCTGTTTGATCGGACCACACGGGCCAGCCTTCGCTCCCCACGTGCATCAATGAGCCTGCAAAAGAGCTGCAGTTTTGGAGATGCTCTGACCCAGTCGTCTAGCCACCACAATTTGGCCCTTGTCAAACTTGCACAAATCCTTACGCTTGCCCATTTTTCCTGTTTCTAATACATCAACTTTGAGGACAAAATGTTCACTTGATGCTTAATATATCCCACCCACTAACAGGTGTCATGATGAAGAGATAATCAGTGTTGTTCACTTACACACACACACACACACACACACACACACACACACACACACACACACACACACACACACACACACACAATAAATATATATATATATATATATATATATATATGTGTGTGTGTGTGTAATATCTAACACTATGTACAAAGAGCTAATGTGGATAATTCTTAAGTATGTGTGTAAGAGTTTATTTACAATTTTCTTTTTTCTTTTTAGCAATATTTTACAAACCCGATTCCAAAAAAGTTGGGACACTGTACAAATTGTGAATAAAAAAGGAATGCAATAATTTACAAATCTCATAAACTTATATTTTATTCACAATAGAATATAGATAACATATCAAATGTTGAAAGTAAGACATTTTGAAATGTCATGCCAAATATTAGCTCATTTTGGATTTCATGAGAGCTACACATTCCAAAAAAGTTGGGACAGGTAGCAATAAGAGGCCGGAAAAGTTAAATGTACATATAAGGAACAGCTGGAGGACCAATTTGCAACTTATTAGGTCAATTGGCAAAATGATTGGGTATAAAAAGAGCCTCTCAGAGTGGCAGTGTCTCTCAGAAGTCAAGATGGGCAGAGGATCACCAATTCCCCCAATGCTGCGGCCAAAAATACTGGAGCAATATCAGAAAGGAGTTTCTCAGAGAAAAATTACAAAGAGTTTGAAGTTATCATCATCTACAGTGCATAATATCATCTAAAGATTCAGAGAATCTGGAACAATCTCTGTGCGTAAGGGTCAAGGCCAGAAAACCATACTGGATGCCCGTGATCTTCAGCCCTTAGACGGCACTGCATCACATACAGGAATGCTACTGTAATGGAAATCACAACATGGGCTCAGGAATATTTCCAGAAAACATTGTCGGTGAACACAATCCACCGTGCCATTCGCCATTGCCGGCTAAAACTCTATAGGTCAGAAAAGAAGCCATATCTAAAGATGATCCAGAAGTGCAGGCGTTTTCTCTGGGCCAAGGCTCATTTAAAATGGACTGTGGCAAAGTGGAAAACTGTTCTGTGGTCAGACCAATCAAAATTTGAAGTTCTTTTTGGAAAACTGGGACGCCGTGTCATCCGGACTAAAGAGGACAAGGACAACCCAAGTTGTTCTCAGCGCTCAGTTCAGAAGCCTGCATCTCTGACAGGATGGGGTTGCATGAGTGTGTGTGGCATGGGCAGCTTACACATCTGGAAAGGCACCATCAACGCTGAAAGGTATATCCAAGTTCTAGAACAACATATGCTCCCATCCAGACGTCGTCTCTTTCAGGGAAGACCTTGCATTTTCCAACATGACAATGCCAGACCACATACTGCATCAATTACAACATCATGGCTGCATAGAAGAAGGATCCGGGTACTGAAATGGTCAGCCTGCAGTCCAGATCTTTCACCCATAGAAAACATTTGGCGCTTCATAAAGAGGAAGATGCGACAAAGAAGACCTAAGACAGTTGAGCAACTAGAAGCCTGTATTAGACAAGAATGGGACAACATTCCTATTCCTAAACTTGAGCAACTTGTCTCCTCAGTCCCCAGACGTTTGCAGACTGTTATAAAAAGAAGAGGGGATGCCACACAGTGGGAAACATGGCCTTGTCCCAACTTTTTTGAGATGTGTTGATGCCATGAAATTAAAATCAACTTATTTTTCCCTTAAAATGATACATTTTCTCAGTTTAAACATTTGATATGTCATCTATGTTGTATTCTGAATAAAATATTGAAATTTGAAACTTACACATCATTGCATTCTGTTTTTATTCACAATTTGTACAGTGTCCCAACTTTTTTGGAATCGGGTTTGTATTTTGCTCCAGCAATCCAGTTATGCGATTTACAATGGCAGTTTTTTTTTATTATTTTATTTATTTTATTTTAAAGCTCAGTCAGCTGTGTAACTCCAAAAACTGTACAAATAAAACATATAGATATAAATCCTTACAAAAGCACTAAATCATCCTTCTAAGATGCAGTTGCATTGCGAATATCAGTAGAGATGAATGGTGTAAAGCCTTAGAGATACCAAGCATGTACATACATGGAAGATAATAGGACATCCTGATCTCACCGCTGCAGGGTGGGCCTGAAGTACAGTAAAGCCATTGTTGTTTTCACAGAATGTGTGCGTTTGCGTTAGTGTCCCTTTCTCTGTGTGTATGTGCATGCGAGGAGATGAGAAAGAGGAAAACACACAGCTATGGAGCTGTAGGAAGATTATTGTGAGAAGAAGGGGGGAAATAATCATCAGAGGAAGCCCAAATGGGATCCCGCTCCTCAAACATACAAATGATCTTGTGTTAACAGCTGGGCTCCAACATCTGTCTGCAGAGTCACATGCCCGGAGAGCAGATGCTTCTGCTGCCTGAGCTGTTTGTTATTGTGCTTTGTGTTGCCCTTGGGCTGGGCAAAAGGAAGGTGGGCCTTTTTGTTACATGTTGTATAGCTGCAGGGCTCAGACTGTACATGTGAGACAGACACAGCAATCAAGTTACGATCAAACATTCTTTGAATCGCGGGCTTTAGCGTTCTGCAGGGTTTTGGTCTTTGTGCTATGCTATTTTATCACTATGGAGAGATTGAATTATTGGATTCCCTGCATTCCTTTATCTTGTTGCTTTTCAACAGCCAAAATGACTAATTCAGGGCTGAGTCAGTACTTGCGTTTTTGTCTATTTTGATCATTGTTGACACAGTTGAGCTTCCAGAGAACAGATAGCGGAAGTCCTCTAATGAAAAAGATGCATGTAGGTGGACGATATCGGTCGGCGACAGCTGTAAGACAATTCGGCAAGTGTCTGGGTGTGAATTTCACATCCTACCTTCTAACATGTCACGGTAGGGTGTAATGATATGAAGTGGGCAGCGAAATACCTCCCCTGATAGATGGTGAGGCTAAAAGTTGACACGCATAAAGCTGCCCTATAATCAGATAATAAACATCTTTCTCATCAAGCCAAGCAAAACAAAATCATTAGGCAGGGGACTGCAATTTACTTTCCTTGACCCCCGTATCGATTACGCAACGGCTTCTACACAAATATCAAAGTAATTATTGATTGCTGAAGGAGAGGAAAAACATAACAGCTGGATCCGAAATAGCTGAGTGTGGGAGAGAGCAAGAAAGTGTGGAAAGAAATACGATGCTGGTGCTGTGGTCAGGCCATCACAATAGGAGCAGCGCAGGGACGTGATTAGGTGTATTAATTACCCATGCTGGCCCTAAAGTGTGTTTGGACACAAGGGCTCAGTGGGGAAAGAACCAGGAGGAAGTTTAGCGGCAAAAACATCAGACGCCGTAGAATCCGTCGAGGGATTCTTCTCCCAGCTCCGTTCTCCTTCCTCTGGTTGTTTTCTTCAGACGTTCCACATGCTGAACAAGCCTCAGGGTTCTTGTCTGGATGCTGGAGAAAGCGGGTTTATTTCTATTGTTGATGAGGATCAGCTTCTTAGTTAAAAGGTGAATTAGAGGGTTCAATAACACAAGAGGACTTTGAATAAACACAAAGATTTTAACGTTGGCCGCGGTCGAAGTGTCAGAAGAATTCTAAACGTCTGTTTGAATTGGAAACAGTTGTGGAAAGTGCAGTGGCATTCTTGTAAATTATATTGTGTTGCTCCTTTTTAATCTCTAGTGGCATTGTCAACAAGTTATCAAACTGTTCCTATTATCTTCCATGAAAAAAAAAAAAAAAAAAGGATAATGTTTCTCCTATAATTCATCAAAATTTTATAGCTGACTACTATTGACAGTTTAGCCTCGACCTCATCATGTTCAGGCTAAAGCAACAAAGGGTATAGATTTTGCAGCTCACTAAAAGGCTAAACGTTTTATAACGCATATTTCACCTAAAATTAGCATAATGTCTATCATGTCAATCTAAACTCATATTATTCCTCTGTAGAGCATAAAAAAAATGTATCTAGGAGTTTTCCACACAACAGTTCATACTATCCACCTTATTTTTATTGTAAATAGTGGATATGGTAATTTGTAACTTGAATGTGCGAGGCTTCCAGTATCATCCGCTTCCAGTTATTTTAGCTTTAGTGAGCTGTGCTGTGACCAGATCATCGAGTCCAGATTTATGAACAAATGATTCAGTTAATGTTGGGAGCATTATCAACGTCTTTTTATTCATTAAAAAGATCTGATTCAAAAGAACTATTCATTGAATGTTTTTGAGCCTAACATATTGTCGCTGTCGGCAGAAAAATTGTATCTCCATAATCTTTAAGAGCTTGTGACTAAACCTTGTAACTCCATTGGATCTTCAAACTGTTGGTAAAACCCCACAATGCCTCCCCGCCTCTATTGTGAATGAAGTGCTTCATGCAGTCTCTGGTTGTTTGCAGTGCAAAGGAACAGTAAATAAAGAACTGGTTCTTTGAATAAGTACAGCCTTTTCTTTATTCAAGAAACACGATACACTGCCTGATCAAAAAAAGTCACTGTTTGGATTTAAATAGACAAATGCTTAAGAGTCAATGGTTGGATCATTATTGTAGTCATTATTATGGATCTAGCATGTTATATGTTTGGCAACATGCAGTTTGCAGCACAAATTTCCATCAAGAGGTGCATGAATTTTTGGTTAAGATATTCAATGCAAGAGTCCAGCACTCTGTAAAGTCTCCTCCAGCACATCCCAAAGACTTTCAATGAATTTAAGGTCTGGACTCAGAGGAGCCGATTCATGTGTGGAAATGATTCTTCATGCTCCCTCCCAACCATTCTTTCACAATCTGAGCCTGATGAATTTTGACATTGTCATCCTGGAATATGGTCATGATGTGTCTTCCTACATGTTTTTTTTAAGAAACGTAAAGCTACGAGCTCCATCAATTAGGGTTAGAAGAAATGTTGCCACACACAGTATAACATTATAGAAACATAATCACTGCAATAATGATCCAATCATAGACTCTTAAGCATTAGCCTATTTAAATCAGTGTATTGAGGCTAATGTTTTATGTATTTGTGGAATAGAGAAGAGTTCCTTAGTCTAGCATTTGTTATCGAGCCATAGCCTGTGCGTAGCACTTCATCTTTTAGAACATGAGATTTTGGCAAATTACAATAAACTGAGTGCCCACATTGCTAGAGTAAACTTAATAACCTGTAAGGTGATGAAAAACTTATATCTCTATTTGATAGGAGTACCTTTCCTTTTTTTTAATGATCCATGAAAAATTGCCATTTTTGTCTGCTCGCTTCTCGACGACTGGTGCTTCCCTTCAGCACAAGTTTGGTATTGTTGCAAAACGCAGCATTCCAACTTTGAGAATATTCATAGCGAATTCTCGATGGCATGAGTCTGAACCAATTAAATGTGATTTTCAAACTCATGCTGATGTAAACGATCTCACTTGCGCTCACCGACTCATCAGAAGCATGTGCATAAAGACGCCTCTCAGATAGCATGCAATCCAGACACATACACAGAATTACAGTATTTCAAGTATTCACTGTTACTCTGGAAACGCCCCCTCATCCTGACTTGACAGCATTAGTCAACAACTCATGCATTATCTGTTATGTCTTAAATTAACATTTGGTTAACTGTTGGGGGAAAACATCTGATGTGTAAAAGTATGTTTGATCCGTGCATTACAGTAGGTCTTAATATATAGGCTGTCTGTCTCACTGATGTTAATCAAATAAGTGTAGTGTAGTGGTTTTGGAGATATGTGACCCTGGACCACAAAACCAGTCATAAGATGGACATGATTTATACATCATCTGAAAGCTGAATAAATAAAATAAATAAATCAATAAATACATAAGCTTTCCATTGATGTATGGTTTGTTAGGACAGGACAATAGTTGGCTGAGATACAACTGGAATCTGGAATCTGAGGGTGCAAAAAAATCTACATTTTGAGAAAATCGCCTTTAAAATTGTCCAAATGAAGTCCTTAGTCCTTATATAATACATGTTTGATATATTTACAGTAGGAAATTTACCAAGTATCTTCATGGAGCATGGTCTTTGCATAATATCCTAATGATTTTTGGCATAAAAGAAAAATATAATAATAACGATCATTTTGACCCATACAATGTATTGTTGGCTATTACCACAAATATACCCGTGCGACTTATGGTTTTGTGTTCCAGGGTCACATATGAGGTTTACTCCCAACAGCAACAATATAGTCTTTATGAACTGTCGCTGTATGGAAAGAGTAGTCTGAAAATTTTGGTCTTGTTTTGTGTTTCAAAAAATACTAGCACAACAGCATGAGGTTAAGTTAAGTTATCTTCTATAGGTCAATAAAGATCTTGTATCTTTGACCCCAAAATGTGCTCAGGAAGACATTAAAGATGTACTATATGTTCAGTCTACATAGTTTTATCTCTCTTTGTGAACAAAGAGGCACTATATACAGTAAAAGGTCTATGAATATGCTTAATAATCCATGCATTTAATAAAAAGAAATATATATATGTAGCTACGTACAGTACATTAACTTGGTAATGCATTTGCTGGCATGAAAATAGCATGCTCTAAAGACTTAAAAGTGTATCAACGGTACTGTCTTCCAGAGCAATGCATGACTACATTTCAAGGTCATTCGTAGATTGAACTTTACTGAAAGATGAGTAAAAAGATAGATAGGGAATCACAAAAAAGAAAGCACTGACTTGGGAAGAGTTTTTCAAGCAACTTGATTCACACCTGCACTCTCTCCGTGGCAGCACGTCGGACTGGGGTCGTCTGTTGCACGGCAGGAGGATTTGGGGATGATTAATTGCGCTGTCTGCTGAATGGAGCTCTCGAAACAGCGGGATCCTCTGCATATGTAAATACAAGCAGTCTCAGCACAGCACCGAGGAGCAGGATTAACAAAACGACTCTGCTCCCGGATTCCGACCAATTCACCAATCTTTTCTATTAGCACTGACAACCCACAGGCGTGTGAGAAATCCCACAGCCCTTTCATCTTCCCAAATAAAAAACACATTAAATATCAGGCAACCCTTGTCGTGCACAGTCGAGTGGCCTGAGAAATGGAAATCCACAGCTTAGCGCACAATCATTTCTGCACAATCTTGTAATGAGACTATAATGTCAGGGACTGCAAAGCAAATATGTGAGTAATAATAATAATAAGTTGTTATTATTACTACCACTACTGATACTAATACTAATAGCAGTTATTATTTTTATTTAAACGATAACCTTCTGTTTGCGAATTAGAAAATAAGACTGATACATAGTTCTACTGTTAATACTGGCGATATTGCTCTGTACTATTCACTGAATTTAAGGCACATTGGGGACATTTGTAAATTGTTTTACATCCTAATTTAAAAGTCATTATTGCACCTTTGTTTTAACTTAGATAGAGAACAGACTATTATGGATTATTATTCACAACTTTAATTAGGACTGTAAGTTATGAATAGAGAATACCGTGGAGTTCCAGTCAATAAATTAATCCTAACAGCTTCTGGTCTCCTCTTAACCTGCTCTTTGTTTACAGAAAATCCACCTCTTCCTTAAGTATGAATTAAGGGATTTCTATATTCCCTTAATAGCCCATTCATTTCTTTTCTATTCATCCCCAGGGTGCACATCACCACAGAAATTATTCATTTTGACCAAATGTCACAAAAATATAGTTAGTCGATGCAATACAAGAAGGAGATTCATCCGAAGATTTATTTTGCATTACTAAAAGTGTGTGTGTGTGTGTGTGTGTGTGTGAGATTATATAGAGTGAAAAAAGAGTGCAGGAGGTTGAGAATCTCTTTAAATAACCAGTGCACATTTTACCTTTCATGGTATTGATTGTACATGGAAGGGATCATTTAGGTTTGAAGTTTTTCGTTCTTCTTTCTTGTCACTGGATCCTGGGGATCTTATAAATTCTGGGCCACTTTCATCAGAGGAATATACTTTTCCCCCTCATGGTGACCTTTAGAAATCCCTCTGAAACTGCAGACACCCCCAGAAGTCAGAGATATCACATTATCACGTTTTCGTTTTTCTTTTATTCTTTTCCCTTTTCCCTTTTCTACTGGAATCTATACTTTTTCATGGCATTTGGAAAGGTCAGACATGTGTTGAACATCCAAGTTGCTAATGTTTGCAAAACTTCTCTTTTCATTGACGGAGGGGAATGTAGCTGGGTGGCTCCTTTAAACACAGTCAGTCAGTTGTTGTGAAGAGGTTAAATGTAGAGTTGTAGAGTTACATGTAGAGTTAAAGTCATTATCCCATACTGGCAGGGCTGTATCCACCACATTGAGATGGACAAGTCCCCTTAAATAATTAAAAATTGCCAAATTGTTTCCCGCAATATTTCATGTTCTCCATGCAGCTCTGCTGCACTCCATTACGCACAGATCTGGTTGACATTAGGATGACAACAATTTTTTAAATATATGTTTTTATAAACTGATCGGAGCATTCATCAATGTCAAAATGATTGAGATGGCCAATCAAATCAAAAGAGGCGGGCCTGTTCACAGAAGACGAGTGCAAATTCCAGTACAGCGTTTTACTTAGTGAAAGAGTGCGTGGTAAGTTGCAAGTTGCTAAACATTACATTACATAACTGTTTTATGATAGAATTGTTTTAATTTATTTATTCCCTATCATTTATATACCTTTATTCCCTTAAATCCCCTTGAATCCTTAAATGTAATTCCTTAAATGTAGTTCAAAGCATGGTTACGGCCTTGCATACTGGCACTTTTTCTATGCACTAAAATATCATTTTAATCAGTTGATATATGTAACATGCAATTATACAGTATTCAGATAATTTATTACATTTTTAAAGGCTAAAAATCTACTTAGACTGAATAATTGTTCGCAGCAAATGAGGCCGTATGTTAACTCTGAAGCAATTAGCGACTCAGCAGTGGTTTGGTCTTGAAGTGGACATATTTGAACCTTATATTCCCTAATATCCTCCAGAAGCCCAGCACAGTGACTCCCAGATGATCTCACGGCCGTCAGCGCCCTGAACAGTATTGCTTGCAATGAGAAGGCTATGAATTACTGTACACTGCGGATTTCATTTTCTTTATGGTAACAATTAACCTCTCACCAAATTCACCCCTTACTCTCAAGGTCAACAACCCATATGCACAGCCTTTGTTCCAGCCCTGCTAACCCGTCCTTTACCTCACACACATGTTCATAAAACTATTCATAAACTATTAATAAATTAATACTTTAAGTACTTAAACTTATTAGCTGAAAATCATATAACACTTTAGATTATTTAATATAAATTTTTAAATAAAATAAAATGTTAATTTATTATTCATTATTTCGTTATTACATTAACAAACAGTACTACAAACTTTAAATTATGATCATGAGTTATTGCATGTTTATAATAATATAATGTAATTAATATAATATAATATGCTAATATAAAAAGTTGCACATGCTTAAGAGTCTATGATTGGATCATTATTGTAGTGATTATGTTTCCAGCATGTTATATGTGTGGCAACAGTTCTTCTAACCCTAATTGATGGAGCTCGTAGCTTTACATTTCTTAAACAACCATGTAGGAAGACACATCATGATCATATTCCAGGATTCATCAGGCTCAAATTGTGAAAGAATGGTTGGGAGGGAGCATGAAGAATCATTTCCACACATGAATCGGCTCCTCTGAGTCCAGACCTTAAATTCATTGAAAGTCTTTGGGATGTGCTGGAGGAGACTTTACAGAGTGCTGGACTCTTGCATTGTCAATACAAGATCTTGACTAAAATTGATGCACCTCTTGATGGAAATATCATCACAACATTTATTTCCATCAAGAGATGCATACATTTTTGGTCAAGTTCTTCTTCGTTTGGTCAAGAAACTCTTTAAGAAATGAAAAGCTACTCTCCATCAATTAGGGTTAGAAGAACTGTTGCCAAACATATAACATGCTAGAAACATAATCACTGCAATATGATTCAATCATTGACTCTTAAGCATGTGCCTATTTAAATCCAAACAGCGACTTTTTTTTTTGGCCAGGTAGTGTATAATACAAAATATATTACATATTAATTTATATATTGACTTAATTTTTAATACATGTTCATATTCATATTTGATCTGTTAATGATTATGCAATGTTTCTTAATGACTCTACTAAAATACTTTTTATTTAATCTGTTATTATCGTAAAGTGTTGCTAACTATGTAGTTGATTTAAAGCCATCAGCATTGAGCAGAATTAGCTCATTTACAGTATTAATCTTTCCTTTTGAAAAAATTGCTTTACAAAATTGGGTCAACGAATGATCCTGGGCATAATATACGTTTTATAAAGAAAATATTGTGTTTAATATTTAAATCTAAGATGCCAACACAATACAAACAGCAGGTATGTGTGTGGCATGCATGCTGGGAGCTTAATTAGTTTAGTTCGGCATTCATCTTGGAGAAAGCCATGGTTCCTTTGACGCACCGAAAAAAAAAGGCACACACATATGCATGTGCGTGCACACACCACCTCTCAGTGTTGTTAAATCACTGCTTCACCATAATTTGACAGTTTAGTATTAATTAGTGAAACACCCCATATAGTTTAACACACTATTATTGATGACCAACCTCACTTAACTCGCCCTCCCTGTGCAAACCCCAGTTAGTTAGCCGCTCTCTGGAGTATCTCCTACTTTAGCAGACTGCCACTAAATGCATTATATTCTCACGGCTCCATCTCTCATACACCCGCCTCGCCCTGGGAGTCTGAACCAAATGCATAATTTAAAAAGTCCTTAATCTGCGATGGCATTCCCATTTGGTCGCCAGCAGACTGCACTTTATGATGTCAGCTTTCTTCCACAAAGGTCAATAGCAGTTTTCTCTAGCCCTTCACTCCCTCCCTCTCTTTCTCGCTCTCTTTCTTTCTCTGAGGTCTGGTGTAATACGCTTTATGGGCTCGAGTCCTGACACCTGGTGACATGATAACCTTCCCTCTGCTCCAGCCTCGGCTTTTTGCTGCTCTCTTGTCACTGTTCTTTCAGATGTTGAAGCTGGGTCATTGTACACCAAAAACAAACCGAACACCTCTTTTTTTCTCCGTTTAATTGCAAAGCACTAAAACTTGGGTGCATTTTCTCATGTTTTATAAACTGCTGAGCTATTTATGATACACTTCAAGCTGATTTGGTCTAATTTAAATACATTCTTCTATCTCAGTTTAGATTGATTTTCTCTAGCCCTATCAAAACATTGCTCAACATAGCAATGTTGACTTGACTAATGAGTAAATTTCAGACTGGTTTGGGTATACCATTGCAGACAAGGGTAATCTTTGGAAAATCCTGGTAGGAAACAACATATCTATTTTTTTTAATTTCTTATTTATTACTTTTTAGTGTTTTTAGTGTTGTAGCAACTTTAACCCTAGTATACATCATGCCATCCATCCATCCATCCATCCATCCATCCATCCATCCATCCATCCATCCATCCATCCATCCATCCATCCATCCATCCATCCATCCATCCAGTGTTGAACAGATTCTTAAACACCTCCGATTGGCCATTGTGTTCACACGCTCAGCATATATGTCTCTGACTGGCCGTTGTGTCCTTCGGATGAATCTCCTTGTGTCCATGACGCACAGAAAGACCCAGTATTGTGCGCACAGACAGCGCATCGGAATCGAGTTCTCTTTCGCGCCTGAACGAACAATAACACACAGAATTATACCAAAATGTCAGTTTTGTAGATTATCCTTATAAGAGTAGTCTTAAATTAGTTAAATAACATCGTAAATTATCATAAAGAGTGGTGAGGAAATTAGACGCGTGAGATCCGCGTTATGTGCAGCAGCAGAAGATCTTAAAGTGACAGTAACCACTTATTATGTCATTAATGTAAAGAACAAAAGGAATTACTAAATTACTCACTGCTCTTGACTAAAGAACATATGTAGCTTTATGAGGATAAATCCATATATAATTTATAATTTATGCTGTACAAACTGTTTGATAACAGGTAAATATGAAATTTATTATGGGTTTATGTGAGGATTGTTGTTAAGTTCACTTAAACTTAAATAAAGTTATATTTTTTTGAAGCCTAATGAATGTTAATTTATTTCATTGAGACATCAGTAGCAATATTAGTATCAGTGATACTGGCTTTTATTCATAGAAATTAATAACTAACTAACTCCGTCTATCAGAGAAACTGGCTTTTATGCTTCAGTGTTTGAAAGGGAGGTCCATCAGTGGATCCCTGGTATATCCACTGATAGACGGATCTGCTGATAGACTCAAACGCTCCCCTGTGTAGACATGTATGTTGAGCGTGTGAACATAATAGCCAATCAGAGGTGTTTAAGAATCCATTCAACAGTGCTCAAAATGATAGAGGGAAATGCTGGTATTTGACAACACTCCCATCCATCCATCCATCCATCCATCCATCCATCCATCCATCCATCCATCCATCCAAAGTATAACCAATTATTCTCATTTTCAGAAGTCAAAAAAGTACCAAAGTAGTTCACCTTAAACAAGCTTTTAGGCAACCCTACCAAACACCTAGCCGTAAATCTACTGAGAGTCAGGATCCTGAGAGAGCAGCACATTGGGCTCCACTAAAAGGACATCAGATGATACCCAAACTCCATCACAGAGAGAATAAAAAAGACATCACCTCGCAACAAGCTGGTGATAAAGGGTGCCTGGGCATGGGCGAAAATTAAGACTCTGTAACAAGGTCCCGGGCTCCCAGCCTGACAACCATTTTCCCCTGTATTTATCATCCCTCCATGCCATTGGCTATTACATGTGAACCTGCTGTCTTGCGGTAGACCTGGAATTTATGGATGCTCCATTATTAGGGGATTGTAGGTAGAGGGGGAGGGAGGAAGGGGATGCAGCTCTATGGTTTTCTGAGGATGTTACGATTGCCTCTTAGATTATGCCACTTGACAGGTTTGTCATCCCTGTGCACTGATGTGCTCTGCAGAGTGCTCTGATATCATTAGCTTCATTGCTCTTAATGTGTCTGCTCCCCTCCATAGCAAGACAGGTCATATATTGTGCAAATAGGTGGACAGGAACGGAGAGCCGGGGATTATGGAAGGGAAGAAACTGTCGGCTGGTTTATTTTCACTCACTTTAGTGAGACGTTGAGTATTATTATGGATACTATTCTAAGGTCACGAGTTATAAAACAATGTCATTATTCGGTAGGTTTAACTGTATTTTTTATTTTTTTTTCATAATATCATCAATAATTTAGAGTGTGTTCACGTTGGCATTTTAACACTGAACCTAAAGATTCAAAACCTAAAGGCATAGGGATATGTTCCCAACCTGATTGGTCGGCTTTTATTGCATATATTTTGTGACGGAACTGACTGAACATCCAAAAACATGCTGTGTGCTGGGCTAAATGCGCTTGTTGTATGTGCGTAGCCTGCATATGACGGTATTTTGACCAGTTGAGAACTCGTGAAGAGCTTATAAAATGTGTAAAGGAGTCAAAACTGTGGCAGGGATCCCTCCGTCACACACACAAACGAAGATCTGCCGCGAGTAGACGCGGTTCTGTGATGACACAAAACAGGCATGCTTGAGCATTCTGTCCTTCTTGGGGTCACATCTTGTGTCCATTTTTGGTTTGTTTGGTTTGTTTACATGTCTTTGGTCCGTGTTCCGTTCATATTTCTTTCGAACCACACCAGAGCTCGTTTGGAATGGATCGAGACTCATCCTTTTATCAGTCTCGGCCTGCTTGTTTGGTGCGCACCAGGGTTCGGATGGCAGGGCTCACACTTATTCAAATGAACCGCACTAACAGAACAGTCAAAGCAGACAGACATGCCAAGTGTGAACACACTCTTGTTTAGCATTTCAGTAACTTAATATTTTAGCATGAAATTATGAGGAGCATAAAAGAATCCATGTTCTTTTGATTTGAATCTGTGTTTTTTTTTTTTTTTTTTTAATGGATAACTGCCTTGACATTTTGCCACAACGCTGCCTGTATCTGTGAGTGTCGGAGCAAGCGCTTGTCAAAACCAAGTCTGTGACCTTCACATCCTTTATATTTTCACATTAGCATCAGGCTGTTTTTCCAAAACTGAGCTAAGTGCTAATGACTTATTACTGAGCCCATGTGAATACATATTGGACCACTTAACAGCTGGATGCAACTGGGCAATTAGGACGTATAAGAACAGCTTACCCACAGTTTTGTTTTAAAAGAATAATAATGAAAATAAAAGATTAATTGGATCATTGTTGAATCAAAAATAGTAACATTGTGAATTATTATTACCATTTAATATAATTGTTTTCTATTTTCATTCTAAAATTAAACTAAGGCTTGCAGTGTAAACATAGACTATGTTTCACACTGTTTATTTGTGTGTCCGATTGGAATCTGATAGGCGTACCCTCATGTCACGATTCAGTACATATTACGATACTGAACTCACGATACAATATTATTGCGATACTCCAAGACATATGGTATAAGGTTAACAAAAAAATGTACTGTTGATTAAAATGCTAAATTTGGGATTACATTGAGGAGGAAATGAATAGTTTTGGACTTGGTGCTGGTAACTCAATGCACAGGACAATGGTGACACCAGAATAAAAATATTCATGATTCTGAAGCTGAAAATACAGAATTATTAGACGAATATGCTTGCACTCTGTCACTGACTAGATATATTTAAAATAATGTTCCACTTTTTACTGGAAACATAAGACATTTGGCATTATCAGGACCTACAAATATTCCCCCACTGCATTATTATACATTATATATAGTAGTTTAATGTAGTACTGACAATAAAACAGTTATTTTTTGAGTTTTTTTCTCACAGTAATTTTCATTTTGGGTGAACTATACACAGTATATATTATTGCATTTGTGTATTGCGATATATTGTGACACGATATATTGTTACATCACTAGAATCTGATCTAAATTATTGACTGTCCACAGAGTCTATCGCAAATGTTCAGATCTGATTTGTGTGTCCCGTGGCGCTCCGGAATACCTACATTCGTTTCTATGGCAATGGCGTTGCGTTATGCCAAAAACAACAGCAATATGGAGGGGTTTGCAATACATATGTTTCTTATTTACAACATGAGAATGTGTAGCCGCCGCGCTGGACTAATGCATCTATTGAAGCAGCGGCAGAAACGTAGGAGGCTGGCGTGTGTGGCTTTATTACGTGCTGTCGTCTCCAGATTTATTTTATTTAATTTATTTTTTGCTAAATCTGATCGTGTTCCAATTGGATATGCACAAAAATCTGATTTGTACTGACAGTCTGAATGAGGCTTAAGTCTCATAGCAAAGCTGAATTTTCAGCATCATTACGCCAGTCTTCAGTGTCACATGATCCTTCAGAAATAGAAAATGTTTCCGATTTTTACAGCTAAGCTTAAATTAGGCTGTCATTCTTTGTTTAAAATGGAAATAATGCCTTTTTTGAAGTTGCTCTTGTGAAAATAAATAAATATGAGAAGGTAAATATTCTACCATTGTAATAAATTCTATAAATATTGTGTAAACTCTCTATAAACAGTGTAGTAAAAGATTAGATTTTACTTCCTGCGACTCAGGGACATTTTTGTCCTCACAGAGTGCTGTTTTGATTTGCCGTATACAGTAGGAGCTGCCAGAGTGGCGGGTGGATGGGGATGATTTGTGAATTCAGGACATGTGGTCAAATGGCTTAAAATGCAGAGCCGCATGAAATGGGTCAAGTGCTGGTTATGTAATGAGCCATGCTAAATAAGAGTCCAGTGTAACCCCATCATCAACACAGCATACGAGGGCTCGACCACAGGCAGTCGCTCACTTATGAGGTGATGTCATTCGGCTTAACTCTCAAAAAGGCTGTTTTATCATTCCAAAATGTGATGTATGTAACAAGACTGTTGTGTTAAACCTGCCTGTATATAATGAGCTGGTTGCACAAGGTTAGTTGGAAAAGAACAGGCAGTCTTCGGTACGTAAGCGAATATCAATCCATAGTTTATTGTGCCGCTCCAGGCTTCCTTTTGGCCTGTGCTAAGCAGACTGGGACGCTCCCATCCGGGCCTCTCTCTCTCTCTCGGGTGATTCCACTGGCAAGGTCCTGTAGACCTGATGGAAAACGCAAGATAAGGATCAGCTGAGGCCAGGAGAAACGGCCGTCCAGAATCTGGTGAGGGAAATTAAACCAATTGAGGAAGTGGCTATTTTTCTGGGCCCAACGTGAGTTATTGGACCAAGACAGGGGGTGTATATTTTTGTTCGGATGGAGAAGGGAGTTGAAACGAGCGAATATTGCTGAAAGAGCGCCGCTCGCATTCAGGCCCAGACAAAAGCTGGAAATGAAATAACTTCCTTTCCTCAGGAAAACACTGCAGCTCCTGACAGAATAATAGCTTCGCAGGAGAGGGAGAGGGGGCCGACAACGCTCGCTCACAAACACAGGAAACCGTCCGGCTGCCTGCTCAAGCTGTTAAAAGCGCACGGACACACACGTACGAACACACACACACACACACACACCGACACATGGCACAGTGACAGTAAGAGGAGCTGGCTGAAAGTCCTTGGAATGGCAGGACATTTACCTTTGAGTCAATGATAAACAATTCATCTCTGACCTTCATAAATATTCACAGCTCTCCCTGGACCAACTCAAAAATCTGTCCCTTTACCACTATCTAATGTAAACCTCTCTTTTACTGTACAATTTAATTTTTTCAAGAGGAGCTTTTACACTTGACAGAAGAATATAATAATTTTAAGGTCAGTGTTAATAATAATAAAATAATAAATATTAATTTGGTAATATAAAAAGTACATAAACATAAATAAACAGATAAAAAAACCTTGTAGTTCCTGTATGCTTTTGACATTTAAAAAAGTACAAAATCAGACTTCAAAGCTCAAGGAATTTTGAATGCTTTAATGCTTTGAGTAAATATATTGATTTGGTGCATTGTTTAATGTTTTGAGAAAACAGGGTTTTTTCATGCAATTCACAACAGGCAAACTGCAATAAAAAAAAAAAAAAAGATTTTTGTATCCCTTTGCGTTTGTGTTTCTGTGCATGCTCCACTTCGAGAGACAGGTTATATTTGGCATTTCATTGCCGTGGACCTTTTTTCTTTAACCTTTGTGACCTCAACTTGGGCCTAGACCTCCTCAGTCAGGTCCCTATTAGGCAAATAAGGTCTGATAAATCTTTGGCACATCTTTAATGAGGACTCCTGAGCCGAGTGATGTTAATTAAGAGAGGTTAACCAAGATGTGAGTCGCTCTCTCCTCTCATATTTCACCCAGCTAATTTCTCCTCATTGCCCTGGCCTTGATGATGTAATGCATTTATCTGGGCAAGAACACACCCTGTTCATCTCGTCTCCAGTGCTGCTCCTTAAAATAAAAAAATGAAAAACTCGCAGATCCTTTTATTGTTATTATCTTTTTTATTTTAGGTACAGAAACGGTTTAAAAGGGCAAAAGTTTACAATTATTACAAACTGAGATATTTCAGTCATTATTTTTCATATTTGTAACACTTTCTCTTCACACAATATTCCACGCTTTATTAACTATAGAATTATTCAACTGTGACGTATCAAAATGCATGTTTAACTTATTTTATTTTATGTTTTAGTTTTGTTAAATGTCCTGCAATGTTTATTTTTTCAATCTTTTTCTTTGTATTAGTCATTCACCTGTTTATAATGTTTATTTGCACCTGTTCTAATATTCAAAAATGCCAATAAATATATTTTTGAAAAAAACAACTATACAATTATTCTTTAGACATTTTTATTTTATAAACAGCTGCGTACAGTATATGTGTCATTTGCTTGTGAATGTAAGTTTTGCAAACAAGATAGGTAGAGTTTTAAAACGTAAGAAGAAATACAGCTTTAATGATGAGTGAATGGTCTGAGGAATCCATCTTCTTTGTGTGTTTGTGTGTGTGCATAAGTGTGAGTCATGTAAGTGTTTGAATGCACGGCGGTTTCTTTCGGCATAGTCTTTAAAAGCTGTTTTCAATCAAGCAAATGATTCCTTTCTTGCAATATGTTAATGCAGGACTGATTTATCAGTGTAGTAAAAGTTAATTACCATATGTTTGTGACTGGTGTAAGATGATGTATTTAATGTTTATAAGTGGGATTATTAAAATGTCCTGACTCCTGATTACAGGAGACTCTATTCAAAAGACGACAGCTAATTATGTCTTTAGATCATATATTTTAGTTCTGAACTGGACCGACATTTAAACTTAGCTTACATTACTTTAAATAAGGTAATTCCTTCTAGTTTTTTTCTGACAAAATGACATACAATTTATTTTCCTGTGAAACTTGGGTTCTTTGTGGAAAGTAGTTCACTGCCAAAAGCCATTTAGAGAAATAATCTTCCTCAAATATTTCACCGTGAGAAGGGCCCTGGTGGATAATTTTAGCTCCGCTATCTAACTAACTCGCCTGTTTGTTCTTTTAGGTGGGTTTTAGCTGGGAGTTTTAATTGCAGCTCTGTTTATGGACGCAAAGGTTGATTCTTGACCTGTGTGGGTTATCATTTTCGCATAGCCGGTTTCCCCCCGTTCCAGCGAATCAATTGTCTGGTAATCTCCCACCTTAGCCTTCAATTGTGAGAAAACATATCCATTACAATATACCCAGTTTAATCACTTGACCCAATGCTGCTCTCTCTTATAAGAAGAAAGGAAAGGTTAGGAGACAGAGGGGCCATTCTAATATGAAGGAAGGTTCACACATTTTTCTCTGTAAACTACTTGCGTAGTTGTAGGATGCATGTCTCCAGAGCCTGTCTTGTTTTTGTTAGAACGAAATGCAATGGGTTTTATTGTTTATGTGTGAAAAGCATTAAATAGTGCTGTCTAATATGGGAACTGCACTGCTTTTACAGCATTAAAAGATAATGATCATGATACTAAGTAAATACTTTTTTTTTTACAGCTAGACCATATGCAGACTCCATGCAGCTGCTCTGTTATCGTAAGAAGATTTGTTGCATATACTGTAGAGTGCTGAAGATCACTGTATTAGTTGTACGACAGAATGTGGTTTGCTGTATAGTATCAGATATCACGGCCTGTCCTGTGAAACATAAGCCTCATACAGTGGACACATTGTGCTTCAGAGCAACCGAAGCACTAGAGCAGCTCCGGTGCTTTTGTGTCCCACAAATTGCTGTAGTTCCATCCACTTGTGCATTTGTAGGCGTTTGAGTCCCTGTGCTCCAATCCAACATGCGTGTGAACTGTGAATGATCCAAAATTGCAGCAGCATGTCCGTAACTTTGATTTGCTGATATTTATTTACTCGTGTTATTTTGTTTGCTTGTTCATATTTGTCCATTTTAAATAGCTTAAGCTTCTTACTGACCTTAAAGTGAATCAGTAGGTCTTTCTGATGATATTTAGCTTTTTTGTTTGATTTATAATTATGCATGCACCTAGAAAAGTGCCTATATTACATATGTATGCCAAACAAGATGTAAGTCTGAAGACTTGCATTATTCAGATTGTCAGTTGTGAACAATTAAATTATTTACAGATAACAGCGATATTCATGCCTTTGTTACTTTAAAGCAGCAGTTTAAGCAGGTTTATTTAGGTTAACTGAAACAATGTAACTAATTAAATTGCATTATTGAAATGAATGTGCATATTTACTTTTATGTTACCCTATATAGAACTTATTGGGTAATATACAGTAAGTATAGCAAAGTAGTAGTAGAGCAAAAACAATTATTTTATTATTTTAATTTTGTTTTGTCCACCTCAAATAACAAGTACAACAGAATTCCACTCACACACTTGGATTTATTTTTATTGATCAATAGAATTTTAAAGTTTTTCAAATGTAAATCTGAAAGAAAATGTTGTGCTCTGCAAAAGCATGATAAACTCTATACTAGTGTTGTAGTACTCCAGACCAGTCCATTTGTCTCGGTCTCAGACTTAGAGGACTCGGGATTTTTGTTTCAAGACCGGTCAAGACCACAACTGCTGGGATATTATTAAATTGCTGGTGAATTGTTTGATTTATTTATTAACATCATTAATGTGATTGGATGTAAAGCGTACTGCTTCAGATGCAATCAATAACTTATTTCTAATTTGATTTATTTATTGTGCCGGTTCAGAAATGAATGAGGAATTCAAAATTGTCACCAAAATGAATACAAATGCTCACAAAATTCAAGATATTGTTGCAAAAAGTACTTGTATGAGAACTGGATTTTTATACTATAACGTGATATAATTAAACAGTATCACAAGAGCAAGAGAACTGTTTTCACAAATTTGAACATGACTGCAAACAAGATATTGCTTTTATGCAAACATTCAATTGGTAACAGCTGTAGTGTCTTATTCTAATTATATTTATTGTAAAAAGTAATTTCTCTGGTGGCAATGTGGATCTTTATGAGTTTAAGGTGTGCTGGTCTGGTTTTGGTCTCGGATTAGGTGATCTTGACCACAACACTATACAAATACACATGCTCACACATACACTTTAAAACCTGAATAAGTTTGCAAAACCCAATAATTTTTTAATTTTAATATTTAAGTAGAATTTTGTATACCTAATTCATACATTTAAAATTATCACGTAATCTCAGTTTATTTTTTATTAATTTTTTTCTAGTGGAAACTTGGCAATCTTTAACCATCTAACTCAATAAGTGCTACCTTGCTAATTGGTGACACAATGCTTTAATAGCATTATCATAGCATAGCACTTGCTGAATGAGTACAGCAAATAGAACATATATCTGTTCTCAGACTAAGCTTGTGTTCCACTCGTCACCATCATGGTAACCCTAAAAAAACAACAACATAATGAAACTCTTCTAACAAAATGTTAAACACTATCTCCCAATTAACATTCATCTTGCACCAAAAACATTATATGACACTTATTTTAGCATTTACTGTCCCTTTTGAGTGTTATGGCAAAGCATGCTGGGAAAGAGAAATCTCAGTCAAGTTTCAGATAAATTTAAGTTTGTCTAAACCAGTGGTTCTCAAACCTGTCCTGGGGACCCCCACCAGTGCACATTTTGCATGTCTCCCTCATCTAACACACCTGATTCAACTTATCAGCTCATTAGTAGAGACTGCAAGACTTGAATTGGGTGTGTCTAATGAGGGTGACATACAAAATGTGCAGTGGTGAGGGGTCCCCAGGACAGGTTTGAGAACCACTGGTTTAAACTAAAAGAAACAAGTTCATAAAACTCTAAGCAGTGAAACAATTCAGATTACTTAAAATGTGTTAGTTTCATGAACTCAAAAGAAAAAGTTCTAAATACTCATAAATGTTAATTTGATTCTACTCTAACCAATGAATTATTTTGAGCGTTAGAGTTTACAGTGAATTATTTGAAAAAGTAACTTGGATATTATAGTTTACATACTGTTCAAAAGTTTGGGGTTGGTCATATTTTTTTATTTTAAATGTTTTTGAAAGAAGTTTGTTAGAGCTTTTTTTAACAATGTAAAAGACTTTACAGTCATTTTCCATTAATGTAATGCATCCTTTCTGATTTAAAAGTACATTTTTAAAGGTAGTGAAAATGTGTCTCTATGCATTTAACTTGATAAACATGACTTGTAACGCTATGCGCTAACACTGTCTGATGCCAATTAGAACTTTATTCAAAGCTAGCTGAGTATCTATAGCAGCATCATATGGTGTTTCTTCCCTCAACCTTTGCATTCAATCCCTTCGTCTGTTTGTATCACGTAGGCGGTAGAATGATGAGCTGTTAACTTGGTTAAGAGGATCACTGAAAGCTTAAAGTGATCTATAAACTGAGGGATGCCAAGGTTCAGGCTTTGGTCAAGCCTTGCATATTTAATTTGCCCTCTAAGAAAGAATGTGAATACATTCTGTTGCCATTCTTAACTGATGCAGGTTCCATGTTTTTTTTTTTTTTTTTTTTTTTTTAAACCATATTTAACTATTGCAACCTGTTTCTGTCAATTTAAGATTCTTTTATATAAAACACACAAGATTCTACTCTAGAACACTCTACGATTTCATGGAATTCGTGTATACACCTTGAGATCAGAATGATGTAACACACATGCAACGCAGCATGATCCCTACCTAAAGTCACTCGATTAGCTGATTGCTGATATTTCTTCAGTTCTGCTTTCGCCAACGTAATGTTGAAAAACCCTTTATTTTATCTAATTTTAGCCAACTAACAACTAGCTAATTCCTTTCCTAAAACGAGTATTTTTAAGCTAACTTAAGGGTTTGAGTAACAATAACAATGAGGAGTACGTAACTGCCTTTGTTTTGATGTTCAAAAAATATGTTATCACAGGAAAAATGATTTCAAATATCGAACCAAGTATTGGATTTTTTCTCCAAAGTCTGTTTCTAATTTCTCCTCCCAAAATGTAATATTTATAGGCTATTTTTATTTCAGTGTAAGTGTGCCACATGCAAAGTACTGTTCATCCTCTATGGCTGAGACTTGATCTGTCTAATGAATAAATGTATATTTTATGCAAATCAGTCCTGCATTGAAGATTGATGATCTCAGCATATTCAGTGGTGCCTCTGGAAACCAATCAGACAACACGCTTTTAATAAGACACGCAGTGTTTTCCTTGAAGCCAAGGAAGGTGAAATACAGTTATATTGAACTGGCTTCAGGATGAATGATTTAGCATCTAATAAATGAGGAACAAACAGCTAAAAATGTCTCATGAAACCTTTTGGTACATGTTTTCACAAAGGAAACCACCTATGCTTTATAAAACAAGAAGTATTTAGTTTTTTAGACTTCTTTAAGACTCTGTTTCAGTGACTGTATGTATTCAAATATTTGGTTATTTAATGGAAATGCAGAGTAAAATCACAGCAAAACCTTTTGATGCAAAGCTATGTTACAATGTTGTGTTTAACTTACTAGCTGTTAAGCGGAATCTTTGTAGTATGTTAGTAGTATAAGAGTTTTTGGTTGTTGACTGAGTAATCATTGTGCTTAAGTGATTACGGAGTTGTCAAAACATTTCTGTCTGATTTGAGCTATTAAATATACAGGGGGTCCTAAATTCCATACTGAAATCTGCTTAATTTAAACCTGTAAATAAATGTAGACTAAAGTTAAAATTAATATTAATATTTGTCTCTTAAATTTAATCGATTCTCATTTTTATGAACCGATATGGAAATCCCAAGAATCGAT
This sequence comes from Paracanthobrama guichenoti, assembly GCA_018749465.1. Taxonomy (NCBI): domain Eukaryota; kingdom Metazoa; phylum Chordata; class Actinopteri; order Cypriniformes; family Gobionidae; genus Paracanthobrama; species Paracanthobrama guichenoti. The sequence goes on from JAGHMJ010000663.1 coordinate 1,157,604, forward strand.
CTTTCAGTTTATGCTGTTTTCAAATGATGAATGAACAGAATATTGTAGTGTGCCTACCATCCATAAATCACAACAAGCTTTGTTACGCTTTTTAATATGAAACAAAGTCAACGAAATTCAATAAATACAGTTTTGGCACTCTTTAATGTGGTGTGACAGATCTCTGAAGCCACCTCAGATCAAGCGAAGAGCACGTGAACGTATCATCTCCTCCGCTTTACTTCTAGTTACAGCACAAAATAAACATGAATCAGAAGGTATGTTGAAAAATGAAGTGCAACTTACCGAAAAGCGTATAATGTCTCAGGTAATCGCTCAATCAGTGTTTCAACCGCAGAAAACAAACGTCAGTAAAACAGCCTTGTGTAACAATATGTCACATAATGTTACATTTACCTCAGAAAAGCCATTCAGTGACCATAAACTTGTTATTCAGCTAAAAAAGTAACTCTAGAGAACAGAATGTTGCTAAATATAGGCTATGCACCCATATTACATATTCTTTACTGTTCTACAATATTTAATATGTTTGAATAAATCCATTTTTGACAGCCACCATTTAAATGTTTATATTTAAAAATTCTAATTGAGTAGAAACATAATTTTGTAATTATAAAGTTTAGTATTTTGACTTTATTATTATAAAAACTAGCTTGTGTGTATTTGTATACAAATCAGTTCATTTTAACCTTCAATATTATTGTAAGTACCAACTGCCTGTATTAATTTTCCATATAGCATATAGTATGTTCCTGATATACACTATATTGCCAAAAGTTTTGGGACGCCTGCCTTTACATGCACATGAACTTTAATGACATCCCATTATTAATCTGTAGGGTTCCATATGGAGTTGGCCCACCCTTTGCAGCTATAACAGCTTCAACTCTTCTGGGAAGGCTTTCCACAAGGTTTAGGAGTGTGTTTATGGGAATTTTTAACCATTCTTCTAGAAGCGCATTTGTGAAGTCAGGCACTGATGTTGGACGAGAAGGCCTGACTCGCAGTCTCCGCTCTAATTCATCCCAAAGGTGTTCTATCAGGTTGAGGTCAGGGCTTTGTGTAGGCCTTGTCTTTCCATGTCTTTATGGACCTTGCTTTGTGCACTGTGTGTGCAGTCATGTTGGAACAGGAAGGGTCCATCCCCAAACTGTTCCCACAAAGTTGGGAGCATGAAATTGTCAAACATGTCTTGGTATGCTGAAGCATTAAGAGTTCCTTTCACTGGAACTAAGGGACCAAGCCCAAGCCCAACCCCTGAAAAACAACCTCACACCATAATCCCCCCTCCACCAAACTTTACCCTTAGCACAATGTAGTCAGGCAAGTACCGTTCTCCTGGCAACCACCAAACCCAGACTCGTCCATCAGATTGTCAGACAAAGAAGCGTGATTCATCACGCCAGAGAACACGTCTCCACTGCTCTAGAGTCCAGTGGCGGCGTGCTTTACACCACTGCATCCGACGCTTTGCATTGCACTTGCGATGTAATGCTTAGATGCAGCTGATCGACCATGGAAACCCATTCCATGAAGCTCTCTGCGCACTGTTCTTGAGCTAATCTGAGTTTAGAGGTGAACATTCACAAATGTTTGTAGATTCTGCATGCCTAGGTGCTTGATTTTATACATCTGTGGCCATGAAAATGATTGGAATACCTGAATTCAATGATTTGTTGGGGTTTCCCAATATTTTTGGCTATATAGTGTATATCCAAATTAATCTATATTGAATCTCAAGCTTGTGAATCAAATAAAATTGTAAAATTTGTGTCAACGCCCAGCCCTAAAAATAATGCATTATAGCAAAATGCAAAATAGAAGCTGAAGTGATCTCTGCTTTTAGGGTTTTCACACTTAGCAGGTTTGGTTCGATTAAAACGAACCCTTGTGCAATTGTTCTATTAGTGTTCAGTTGATTGTGAATGCTGCTATAGCAACACATCCCTGAAAAGGTGCGGTTTGGCTGAAATATGAACGCAACAAGGACCAAAGACATAAAAAACTAAAACCAGGACTTGATGTCTCAAAATGTGACCCTAAAAAGAATAGTCGGGTACAGGTGTCGGAACTGTGTTTTCTTGCAGCAGATCTTCGTTTCTGTGTGTAACCAAGGAATTCCTGGTGCTGTTTTGACTCCTTTATATATATTTTATAAGCTCTTTGTTAGTTCTCAGCTGTTAAAAATACAATCATGTGAACCAGGACTAAGGGTGTGTTCACACTTGTAGTTCGGCTTGTTTGGTTAGTCCTAGTCCGCTTATCGTTCACATTGTCATTTTAACTCTGAACCTGAAAGCCTACTGAACCTAAAGGTACAGGGATATGTTCAAAGCCTGATTGGTCAGCTTTTATTACGTATATATGTCACGTCAGAACTTACCTAACATCCAATGAGTGCTGGGCTATATGTGCATAGTCTGCATATGATTAGGCTGTCAGTATTTTGACCAGCTGAGACCTCGTGAAGAGCTTATAAAATGTATAAAGGAGTCAAAGCAGTGGCAGGAATCCCTCCGTCACACACACAAATGAAGATCTGCTGAGAGGAAATGTGGTTCAGATGCCTGTACCGAACTATGATGGGCAGCATTGCGACTATGACGAGAAAAAACGGGTATACTTCTGTCCTTTTTAGGGTTGCATCTTGTGACATCATATCCCATTTTTAGTTAATTTACCTGCAGTGCATCTGCATGAACTTGTGTAAAACCAGATGGTCATGTGATCCAGCATGATTTGAGAATGTTTTCTTGTTCATTTTACATCATAACATTTCTTTGTTTTTAAATCCCCAGGCTTCCAGATTTAAACATCTTTGTATATGTATTTGGGTATTATCAGCCTGCCAAAGTATATTTTACCATATCCTGAAATCACCAACAAATTATGGTTATATTGAGAGCACATTGATCCAAATGTGCTCTCACACCATTAAGATTGTAATACTGTTGGTCAGCATACCCACAGGTACACTTGTAAATTATTGGTAAAGAATGAAGTAAATGAAAAAAAGAGAACATGAAACCTCTATTTAGTGGGCTTAAATCTTTTCCAAAGGTCTCTCTGCTTAGCACCAGCGATGTGCTATTACAGCGGATGAGCTGCTAATTGCAAGCCGAATTATTGCTATTGATCTCAGCTCAGCCAGAGCCAAACAAACAAAGGCCTGAAATGTTAAAGGGGAGGGAAGTCTAAGAAATATGAGAGGTGACATTTCTGTTCAAACACGTATTTCCTTCGGTATTTGGCAGCGGTGTGGAGAAACAACCACCTTTCTATTGCTATTTGCATCGTTATAAGGCCATAAGGCCAATGTTAGCTATGTCATGCAGTTTTGTAGGTTGTCAATGGTTTATACTGTCAAGGCGGGAACATCTTAAGTTATTTTCATGGTAATTATCACCTATCTGTTGGTTTTGAATTTTGACCTTATGCAGCTAATTTTGTTTTTTTTTAAAAGTTTCCTGAGAGGATCTACTAATAATGACTCTAACACATGCTAATGTTTTCAAAGCACTCCAAATTAGCTGACATAGTGACATTAAATATTCTAGCATATGAGTTAATTACATCACAGTAATTCACAGTCATAAACTTCACACAAAATACAGTATATATTTGTTTTTCATTAGATCAAGCACAAATTTATCAGATACAATACTACCTCTTCTTATCTTTGTATTATATTGTGCAATTTTGATATTATCAGGTACACACAATTTTTGTTTGTGCATGGATAATCTCTTAAAATTTGCAGTCCCACAATTCAATGCATGACTTGTCCTTCCATTTCTTGTAGGGAGTGAACGGGAAGTAATATCAGCAATGGGTTTTATCTTTTTCTTTTTATGGACTATTGCGACTACCAAACTGTACACATTTTTACACAGAATTTGATTAAAATGTACAATAAAAGGACAATAAAAGTCAATATTTATTTATTTTAAAGATAGCTACTGCACACTGCTTGCTAAATTATACAAGCAACACTGAAATGACGGTAACACTAGTATGTGTTACACACTTTAGTATGGGGAACACATTCGCTATTAACTGTGACTTTTGTCTCAATAATCTCCTAATTTACTGCTTGTTAAAAGTTAGTATGGTAGTTTTTGTAGCATTTAAGTAGGTATTGGGTAGGATTAATGGATGTAAAATATGGTCATGCAGAATAAGGCATTAATATGTGCTTTATAAGTACTAATAAACAGCCAATATCTTAGTAATATGCATGCTAATAAGCAACTAGTTAATAGTGAGAACCCTAAAGTGTTAAAACAACTTATGTTTAGCCTTAGCTTTTTGCTTTTAGTTTCAGCTTTTGCTTAGCTCACATAACGGTTATAAAACAAATATAGTGTTCCTGATGTGTTATATTCCACAACATACAGTTTTGAACTTTACATAATTTTTATACTATTAGTGGGCAGTGTATGCACACTTGTGCTGTATTCAGTAGTCACTGCTTTTTTCCCTCTCTCTTTTTTTTTTTTTTTTTTTTTAAATACAGCCTAAACTAGGACATTTCTAGAGGATTACATGTCCCAACCTTTTACCATAGGACATCCAATTAGCCATATACAAGACCTGGTTTATAAATCCAAAGGGATTTTTTCTTTTCTTTTAAATACATGTGGTGCCCAGTCAAGCTTGGGAACACCTAGGGTGAAGTATCCCATAATGAAGACCTATTATACTGGTTTCTAATTGTGATCTGGTCAGAGCAGACATTGCCCATTGTCTTTCTACTGTCCCTAAGTTAATTAAATTAAATGGCTTGAGAGACAAAATATATGTTAGCTCCTATAATACCCAAGGGCAAGATATTTTATTCTGGGATTGTTGACCTCCCCCGTTTTTTTACAACCTAAAAACTCCTCATTAATGCAATTGCAGAAAAATATATTCCCATTAGTTTTCATTTGTATGTATTAGGTATAGTTCCAAAGCATATTTGTGGTTTCACATAGGAATCATCACCTGGAAATCATCAATCTAATGCATCTAGCAGCACAAAATGGTCATTAAACTGTATAAGATACTACTGTATTATAACCTTACCCATTTTGATGACAAGGTTAGCTTAACATGCTCTGTTTGTTGTGAACAGCATGTGTACCTTTGCAAGATAATATCAAACACGTGCCAAGAGAGAGGTCGTTTGACCTTTGGCAAATTGTGCTTTACAGCACTTAAGATCTCTCAGTGATACAAAGTGAGTTAATGAGGATGTGGTCTCACGGTTTCTACACCTCGTTCCTTTAACCACTCCTCTCCTATCTTTCCCGTTCTTTTTTTTTTTTGTCCTCTCAAGCCAGAGACAAATCCCCATGCCTTGCCTGCTGCTTTTATTAAATTCTCCTCAATAAAAAAAGCTCAGACAGGATTTATTAGGTACTCAGCACAGACGTTTAGTATTTCCCCCCAGTTATTAAGTGAAAATCAATAGAAAGCAAAGAAAATGGAAGTCATACAAGTGTTGTCGCCCTGATATTATGTCGGCTGTCGGGTTAGATTCATGACAGGGCCTCGGAGCGCTTGTGAGGTGGACTTTCTGCTTACATTGCAAGACCTAAAGTGGAGGTTATTCATTAGAGTAAGCCAGCGGTCAGATACATTTCCAGGCCATTTCACTCATCTATCTTTGAGAGGCCAGTATGGAGTGGGGAAGGATGCTGATATACCCTGATAGAGATGTCAGGTTTTATGCACCAATCCTCCGATTTATCGTTATTTTGTTCCCAAGACCTCTTTAACGGCCCAAGAGCTCCTAATATGAGGTGTAAACTCTAGATGTAGCCATATGTTCTCGCTGTATTTGTCACAGGCAGAATGTAATTGATACTTTTCGTATTAAATCCCTTTTGAAAATGGAATAAAATTGGATAAATATTTTACTGTGCACTAATTTGCCATACATTTATGTTCATGAAGTGTAGGGCATGCTGCGTGTTTAATGCAAAATAGCTTCAAGTAGTGTATTTAGGGAAAATACATATTGTAGGATTGGATTTTATGGCTTAAAATGGTTGATTCAACAGCTAGCCGTTATGTCTTTCATTTGCACATTGAAAAAAGCGCAAAGAACTGCTCCTCCATTTAAGTAGCACTCTGTGCCAATGAAATTTATCACATGGAGACAAAGCCTTTGTCTCTGTATGTTAGCTCCTTTAGTCAAAGTGAGTATAGTTAATATACATTCAAGAGAGGGGAGAAAACCTGTGAAATAAAGAACTTAACCGCCGCACTAATTTAATTACTCTTAAGACCTCCATGACAGTAATGTAAATATTCTAACGCCTGGACCCGAGACACTTGGAGTAATTACTTAAAGCTTTCCCTCAGATCTCTCCCGACTTTTTTATTATCCAAAAGCTTTTTAACATTAGCACTGTCTTCCTGACAAATTAAATGAAATTTCATTACTCCAGCCATCCTAATGGCATGAAACTGTCTGCCGTGGTGTGGCGGCCCTCCTTGCAGACTACCCAAGCAGATTAATCAAATAGTCAGCTTCAGAGTCAAACTGAAGAGAGCATCGATCCGGGGGTCTGGGTGCATTGAAGGATTCAAGGGAAGGGAAGATTTGAACTTTGAATGAGAGACACCCACTAACTATCGATCTCCATATGTTAAATACAGAGACAAGTTCGGGACAATTATTTAGTGTCAGACTGGAACCCAAAATAAAAAAGCTTTATCATTCAAAGTAAGCCAATTATGCAAAGTATAAATTAGGGCTTTCAATCCAATAACACAATACAATGTAATGTAAAGTAATATAATTCAAAGCACGCTAATTATGCAAAGTGTAAATTAGGGCTATCAATCCATATATATTATATTATATTATATTATATTATATTATATTATATTATATTATATTATATTATATTATATTATATTATATTATATTATATTATATTATATAGGCCACACAGCATAAAATGTTTTTTTAATCTTTTTTTTTTTTTTTGATTAGCATTTATCACGTTTAATTAATTATTACCTTTTCATTAACTTGCGAACCCCTTGCAGTTTCTTTACAAACCCCAGTTTGGAAATCCTGACGTAGTCTAATGTTTAATGCACTTAATGTTATTGATAACACATTTTCAACATATTTTTTTCTCAAAAAATATTCAGACATTTTATTTAAGAAGGCTTTAAATTTGTGTATATGAATTGAGCTTGTGTGAGCAGGTCAGTTTGGTTTGGCTGTAGGGATGGGATGGTATGAAAATTTCACATCACGATAATAGTGACTCAAATTAGATATTGATAATTTTGATTATCAATATTCTTATCAATTTTGTTAAAATGAGATGAAAGTGTTTTTGAAACAGCTTTTTTAAACCAAGATTCTATTCTGTGGCATTTCCTTCTTTATAATAACCGTTGTCAATAGCAACGCATTATAACACAGCTCACATCCGGTGCATCACATGTATCACAACATACACGCTCTCTCGTTTCATTCAAATACAACCTGCGTCTCTGTTTTTGATTGTATTGAAAATGAACTTTACTATTAATAATATAATTATTACTATAATTACTATAACTTGTTGTGATCATTTTGTCTGACGATTGTTTTGTACGCTGTACTAGTGTTGTAGTACTCGAGACCGGTCTTGGTTTTGAGACTGGTCTTAAGACCATTTTTTGAAGGTCTTGGTCTTGTCTCGGTCTTGACCACATTTGTACTCGGTCTTGTCTCTGTCTCAGACTTAGAGGACTCGGGATTTTTGTTTCAAGACCGGTCAAGACCACAACTGCTGGGATATTATTAAATTGCTGGTGAATTGTTTGATTTATTTATTAACATCATTAATGTGATTGGATGTAAAGCGTACTGCTTCAGATGCAATCAATAACTTATTTCTAATTTGATTTGTTTATTGTGCCGGTTCAGAAATTAGGTCAAAATGACATCAAAATTGATACAAATTCTCACAAAATTCAAGATATTGTTGCAAAAAGTACTTGTATGTGATTTTTATACTAAAACATGATATAATTAAGCAATATCACAAGAGCAAGAGAACTGTTTTTACAAATTTGAGAATGACTGCAAACATTATATTGCTTTTATACAAACGTTAATAATAAAAAAACATTATTCTCAACATTATTTATGCATAATTTACCATTTCACAGGCATCTTCAGTACCACCTCTGCAGTGCAAAGGTGAATTTTGGTGTTAATGATTTCATTTGATTGGAATAACAGCTCTATATATAGTGTCTTATTCTAATTATGTTTATTGATTAAAATAAGTAATTTCTCATACAGTAGGCCTAATGTGGATCTTTATTCATTTAAGAAGTGCTGGTCTGGTCTTGGTCTTGACTCGGTCTCGCCCTGCTTTGGTCTTGGTCTTGTCTTGGTCTCAACACACATTGGACTTGGTCCTGACTCGAATTAGGTGGTCTTGACTACAACACTACACTGTACAAAATGGATTTATAAACGGGTACGATTTAAAGCATTAATCTCAATTCAATACGTCCCTGTAATTATTTATGTGGTAAAGAGTGAATATAAATTATTATCCCTTAAATGTCACCCATAGTCTTGTTTGAACTTGTACGTTCGTCTTTGGCTCAAAGCCACTTGATGCAAACTTTTCTTTGCGGAAGCTTCACGTTAATTACAAGATAATGAGATAAAATATTTAAACTTAAAATTTTGTGTCTAATTATTTCCCAGACGTAGTTTTAGTATTGAGGTCAAAGTAACTTGCCTTGCGTTCGCTGATTTGAAGTGTTTGCCCCTATTGCAGCGACTTTCTTTTTGCATGTTCTGTAGACAGGGTGACCATCCTCGATTGAGTTTCCCTCAGGACTTTTGTAAAAGCCAAAATATGACCACATATGATTTGGTCCTTTTAGAAGGCTGAACAATCCCCTGAGCACTGTCACTACCTTCCGCCATTTCTTCCCATTCAAAAAAACCACGGTGCGTGCTGCGCCTGCTCCAGACTGATGCTGACTGGACAGGATTTACAGTGAGTTTTCAAAATTGTGCTAATCAAACGCGGTTTTAATGATAATTACATTTTAAATGATATTACTAACAATCAGTACATTTTATCGTGGTTTATCGTGAAACCGGTAATTGTTCCATCCCTATCTGGCTGTATGGTCAGTCCCCTCCTGCACCTACTGTACAATCATAATATTTTGTTAAATGTGAAATGCCATTCACAATAGTGATTATGCTCATTTCTATAATGATAATATAGAGAGAAGAAACATTAGGGGGCAGGTGAACTTATCTTGAATGGAACTGTGTTTTGCCATTAGTTGAAGATGTTTAACACCTTTAGGTTTTGTGGGGGTTAAGCTGCTTGGCCTTTGATCTCTCTGGGGTAAGGTCCTGCCAAAGGCCCTCTCCCCCTTCGTGCGGCCCTTCGGGGACTTTCAATCCAATTGCTGGCTCGCAATGGATGCAGATCTCAAGGTTACACCTGAGTGTTCAAGGGCAGGTCCAAGTGTAATCGGCACTTAGATCATAGATTAATCTTATTTGCTATCTATTAGGCTTGATTCTAGCTTCCCTCGCTCCCCCTCCTAAAGCCAGGATTACGGTGATAGTTTAAGATAATGGATTCTTATGGAAGGGGAGGTCAAGAAGGCTTCGTGTTTCAGAAGCAACAGATAATATGATTAATCTAAAAGCCTCTTTCAAAGGGGGTCCCACCTTCACAGGCCTAATTGCCAAAGAGGAATGGAGGAGAGAATAAATCTGCAATGTTGCCCGCAAACCCGCCGGACAAGATGCTTTAAATTCAACTAGAGTGTTTCATTAATTAGGGCTTTATTGTATAACCCATGTGTGGGTGATGACAAAGACTTTTTTTGATATTTGAATGTGTTCTTCATCCACTTATTTTCCATTACGGATAACCCATGGAGACAGATCTTCCCATACAAGACCGATTCCTAGACGCATTGTGGGTAATTTTCATTTAACCTCCCGCAAAATGAAAATGTTGTGACCTGGTTGCAGCAAATAGCAAATAAAGGACTATGTGTAGATGAATATTGACATTATTAAGGGTTTTTTACGTGGGTGCCATTGACATTTCCTTAATACAACAAAACAATAGCAGACATGCTTTGATGGAGAGCTTTCATTACTATATTTACTCTGGTCTCAAAATTCACTATTAACATTTATCCAATACGTGGCTTGGGGGAAATGCAATGCGTAATCATTTCACTGAGATACTCAAAGGTTATGTCAAGTCGCATGGATTCCCTCCGCTACAGCTTAACTCCAGGGGGGATAAAGTCCTGTTCGTTCTGTGATTTCTATAGGTAGCCACTAGCCAAACTGATAAAAGATAAATAGTGATAAAAATATCCTAATGTGACAGCCCAGCAGATAACCTCAGGAGACACATCGGTTATCGGAGCCAGTCATCAGCAAGTGAATATTTATCACAAAGAACAGACTCATTGCGGCATCACCGCCTGCATGTTTACTAGCTAATACAAGTGGGAGACATGTAATCTTTTCGGGATAGAACAATTCCTGCTTCAATCTTACAGAAATACAGGGGGCAAATACATGTAAGCACAATACACACAAACAAGAATCCACAAATGCTCCAAATGATAATACACTATATTCCGCTGTCTGTATGGATTGTCTTTTCACTGTGGCGATGTAAATAACAGTGTGTGTGTGTGTGTGTGTATATATATATATATATATATATGAATACGATATCATAGAGTACGTAGTCTGAGAGTAAAGCCTGCTATCATCAGGCATTAGACAATCGAGCTGGTGAAATTCTCTTTTATAAACATGATGGTGTGTTTATATGCATTTTATGAGAGGCTATTTATAACCGGTATTTTGAAAGAAAATCTTTTTTTTTTTTTATTCTGAAGGTCACTTATAAATAATGCATAAGTTTAATCTATTATTAAACTATTGGGAAATACCTAAAAAAACATATTCTAAAATATCATTACCATAAAGCAGGAATGATGTATGGCAGATCATGTCTGTGCCTTATTTAATGTTTCCCACACCATTTTATAGAGAGGGATAAACAATCAAAAAAATATAGACATTCTTTTATTCTGTCAAATCAGTAAGCAGCTCAATCATAAATGACTGACAAATCCAGCAAAGGTCTCAGAGTGTGCCCTCATAGGCAGGAGAGCTTTTTCTTGTCAAACATAAACCAAATTAATGTTAGACCTTGTGGTGCCTTTAATATGAGGGCTTTATATAGTCATAAGATGGGAGGGAAATAGCATGGAGGTGCTATCGCTCTGAGATTTACTATAGGTTAAATGACAGGGCTTTTCAAATCACCGCTGACATGCTATTTGTAACACATGACATACAGTAAGTGGAATAGCAGTATAGACTACTATGTTTAGCATAGAAAAAGTGCTTAAATTACAAATGTAGTACCTTTTTGTTTCAAGGGCCTTATCTCATTTTAAAAGCTTTTGTTTTATATATATATACACTCACCTAAAGGATTATTAGGAACACCATACTAATACTGTGTTTGACCCCCTTTCGCCTTCAGAACTGCCTTAATTCTACGTGGCATTGATTCAACAAGGTGCTGAAAGCATTCTTTAGAAATGTTGGCCCATATTGATAGGACAGCATCTTGTAGTTGATGGAGATTTGTGGACATCCAGGGCACGAAGCTCCCGTTCCACCACATCCCAAAGATGCTCTATTGGGTTGAGATCTGGTGACTGTGGGGGCCATTTTAGTACAGTGAACTCATTGTCATGTTCAAGAAACCAGTTTGAAATGATTCAAGCTTTGTGACATGGTGCATTATCCTGCTGGAAGTAGCCATCAGAGAATGGGTACATGGTGGTCATAAAGGGATGGACATGGTCAGAAACAATGCTCAGGTAGGCCGTGGCATTTAAACGATGCCCAATTGGCACTAAGGGGCCTAAAGTGTGCCAAGAAAACATCCCCCACACCATTACACCACCACCACCAGCCTGCACAGTGGTAACAAGGCATGATGGATCCATGTTCTCATTCTGTTTACGCCAAATTCTGACTCTACCATCTGAATGTCTCAACAGAAATCGAGACTCATCAGACCAGGCAACATTTTTCCAGTCTTCAACTGTCCAATTTTGGTGAGCTTGTGCAAATTGTAGCCTCTTTTTCCTATTTGTAGTGGAGATGAGTGGTACCCGGTGGGGGCTTCTGCTGTTGTAGCCCATCCGCCTCAAGGTTGTGCGTGTTGTGGCTTCACAAATGCTTTGCTGCATACCTCGGTTGTAACGAGTGGTTATTTCAGTCAAAGTTGCTCTTCTATCAGCTTGAATCAGTCAGCCCATTCTCCTCTGACCTCTAGTATCAACAAGGCATTTTCGCCCACAGGACTGCCGCATACTGGATGTTTTTTCCCTTTTCACACCATTCTTTGTAAACGCTAGAAATGGTTGTGCGTGAAAATCCCAGTAACTGAGCAGATTGTGAAATTCTCAGACCGGCCCGTCTGGCACCAACAACCATGCCACGCTCAAAATTGCTTAAATCACCTTTCTTTCCCATTCTGACATTCAGTTTGGAGTTCAGGAGATTGTCTTGACCAGGACCACACGCCTAAATGCATTGAAGCAACTGCCATGTTATATATATATATATATATATATATATATATATATATATATATATATATATATATATATATATATATATATATATATATATATATTCTGATTAATCGAGAAGATTGATAATTTCAATAATATAAATTTCACATTGAATCTCCAAATTAATGTAGAAACAACATAAAGGCGGTTTATTTAAATGCATGTTTAATGGCATCTTTTTTTTCGAATGAAGGCCTACACTGCTACTGATGTCGCTATTCAGTTTATTTAATTTTTTTAAACATTTTATCCATTAATTATAAACATTCAGCATTACAGTATAAGTGACTATGTTTACAAACCTGATTCCAAAAAAGTTGGGACACTGTACAAATTGTGAATAAAAACAGAATGCAATGATGTGGAAGTTTCAAATTTCAATATTTTATTCAGAATACAACATAGATGACATCAAATGTTTAAACTGAGAAAATGTATCATTTTAAGGGGAAAATAGGTTGATTTTAATTTCATGGCATCAACACATCTCAAAAAAGTTGGGACAAGGCCATGTTTCCCACTGTGTGGCATCCCCTCTTCCTTTGATAACAGTCTGCAAACGTCTGGGGACTGAGGAGACAAGTTGCTCAAGTTTAGGAATAGGAATGTTGTCCCATTCTTGTCTAATACAGGCTTCTAGTTGCTCAACTGTCTTAGGTCTTCTTTGTCACATCTTCCTCTTTATGATGCGCCAAATGTTTTCTACGGGTGAAAGATCTGGACTGCAGGCTGGCCATTTCAGTACCCGGATCCTTCTCTATGCAGTCATGATGTTGTAATTGATGCAGTATGTGGTCTGGCATTGTCATGTTGGAAAATGCAAGGTCTTCCCTGAAAGAGACGACGTCTGGATGGGAGCATATGTTGTTCTAGAACTTGGATATACCTTTCAGCATTGATGGTGCCTTTCCAGATGTGTAAGCTGCCCATGCCACACGCATTCATGCAACCCCATCCCATCAGAGATGCAGGCTTCTGAACTGAGCGCTGAGAACAACTTGGGTTGTCCTTGTCCTCTTTAGTCCGGATGACACCGCGTCCCAGTTTTCCAAAAAGAACACAGTCCATTTTAAATAAAATGTAGCTTCTCTTCTATTGTGAATAAAATATAAGTTTATGAGATTTGTAAATTATTGCATTCCTTTTTTATTCACAATTTTTATTTCAGAATTTCACGTATCAACATACAGTTCATCTTCGTTACGGTATCATATACAGTTTTGGGAGTTTAATTTTAAAATCTTACGAAAGCTTCAAGTGCAGTTAATTATTTGTCATGCTATACATGCAGATAGACGATGGCGGATACAAATTCTCCAGCAACGGGCCTCCTCTGCCACAGCAACAAACTCAGAGGTACTGATTGAGAGTACAAAGTAAGGACTGGTGGGAGAGAGTTGCTTGAAACCAAGCCATGCTCTCGTTTGCCGTCAAGTGGTTGACCACTGCTGTGTTCTTATGTGTCCTGCTGCAAAAAATGAAAACACCTACACAACATTAATTCATAGTTTTCACGTGACATCACACCCTTATAGGAACAAAACAAGGCTTTCTCCCATTGACCACCAGTCATTTTTACCAGGTTTATGTAAGTACTAATGTAGTAAGACAGTGATATTAAAAGACCAAATTCAACTTTCTTGATGACGCATATTTTGTACAGGCAAGCAGATGAACACAGAATATAAATACACACAAGGTTTCTTGTTTTTTCTGTCGAAACCCATTATAAATCACCTGTATATAGCCTAGTAAGCATCATTAAAATGGTGTAAACTGAATTTGATCTGTTAATATCACTGTTTTACTATATTAAGGCACTTTAATTATAGGTTGCGATGATTAAGCATCATAGCCTGACGTCGGTTCACCCTCCGCCTATGCTGCATGATCAGCCCTTTAGTTCTAACGATCTTTCTACGTATTTAATCTGTGTTTAAAATTAAGTGGTGCAACACAACTCGATTTCAAATAAAACCCAGATCAACATATCCTTAATTAGCGTTAAACTAAACCAATCTAAAACAACTGTTTTAAACTAAAACAATCTTCACATAAACACATTATAATAAATGTGACATTTAGCTGTGCCTTTAATATATACCCGGGCTCAACGCTAAAGGTTTTTTTCTATTGGCCCGGTTGGTCTGGTTCAGATTTGTGGTTTGCTTGCCCTGACAAAAATGTTACTGGCCCCGCCATAAAAAAAAAAAAAAAAAAAAAAAATTGTTATTGTTTTTAATGTTTTTGATTTATGTAACCCTGTAAACTGTGCTTTAAGATTTTCAGGCAAGTATAACAGCAATATTCAGGTTAGAAATGTACAGAAATTGAATAAAATAAATGTAAAATAACACTACACAGTCTTCACTGTATAGATTAATCCTTAGCTACAAAAGTTATCATTCAAGAGCAGCGAATTTTCTTTTTTTCTTTTGTTCCTTGAGTAACATTAATGACAGACAGCGGCAGCTTTATTAGGCTGCTGTCACTTTAAGACCTGACATGATTCAGATCTGACAAATATCCGATTTTCACCCAAATCTTTATGCTCATTTAAGACTTTTTGAAACTTTTAAGACTTATGCTTGGATACTCATCAAAACAGACATTTTAAAAAGTATATTTTGTGTTTTTGTCCGTTTAAAGGGTTAGTTCACCCAAAAATGAAAATTAGCCCATGATTTACTCACCCTCAAGTCATCCTAGGTTTATATGACATTCTTCTTTCAGACGATTAAAATCTGAGTTATATTTAAAAAGTCCTGGCTAATCCAAGCTTTATAATAGCAGTAATTGTTGCTCTGTTTTTGAAGTCCATAAAAATGCATCTGTCCGTCAAATAACGTGCTCCACATGGCTCCGGGGGGTTAATAAAGGCCTTCTGAAGCAAATCGATGCGTTTGTGTAAGAAAAATATCCATATTTAAAACTTTATAAAGTTCCGGCCGATCGCCTTCCGTGGAAAAGTGTTGAAAGTGCCTTCTCGCAATTCAAGTAGCTTATGCTAGGTCGGACGAACATACCTGGTAGAGTAAGCCTTTTGAACTGCAGAGGCACTTTCAACACTTTTTCCATAGATTGAATACGGAAGGCGATCGGCCGAAACTTTACTTTATAAAGTTTTAAATATGGATATTTTTCTTACACAAACGCATCGATTTGCTTCAGAAGGCCTTTATTAACCCCCCGGAGCCATGTGGATCACTTCAAAAACAGAGCAACAATTACTGCTATTATAATGCTTGGATTAGCCAGGACTTTTTTAATATAACTCGTCTGAAAGAAGAATGTCATATACACCTAGGATGACTTGAGGGTGAGTAAATCATGGGCTAATTTTCATTTTTGGGTGAACTAACCCTTTAAACGTGATAGGATGCAAAAGACAACTCAATGCAGTACTGGCACACTGTCTGAGAAGCATATTTCTTTGTGTGCGTTTTGGGTGAGCGTTACCGAGAGCTGCTAAAAGCTCCATAAAAGAGGTCCATATGACTCGTATACTATTTTGCAAGTCTTCTAGAATCATGAGAGTTTGTGTGAGGAACATACTGATTTAAGGCTTTCCCTTTCTATCTGCGCTATAAAGGAAGAAGTCATGTCCGTTCATAATCTTTTCTTTTGAGTTGGATTTTTTTGGTTGACAAACCAGTGTAAATGATTTATTCACAAATTGAACTGGTTCAACTTTTGAGTTCAACCTTCAATACGATCATAGCTGTCAACAGATCACTGGAAGATTATCAGTGAATAGTGACTTCAAATTTCCGCTTGGCTAACAAAAATTTTAATTTAAATTATTACAATTTAAAAAGAAAGTCATACAACAAGTAAGTGAATAAATATTTTTTGTGTGAATTATCTCTTTAAAAACCAAGGGCCAAAAACTTTTCCTCCACAAATGGTGTTTTTTCCTTCTGCTTCCATAAATCACACTAAAGAACAGAAGGAGTACCTGCAATGATGCAGCTTTCACATAAACAAGAGACTGAATGGAAATACATCACAACTATAGGTCTTGCCCTTGAGGTTTTCTATGAGGTTGACTTCTGTGAATGGACATCTATGATCAATTTAGGAAGAAAGTTTCTGCAAAGCCAGCATTTTTTTTTTACACCACCAAGTCAAGGCAAATGCAGTGCTTTTGATATTGCATATCAGACGATGAAACGTGTGAGTGTGCGGGACATGTCCAGACATTCAATTTCAAAGCATTGTATACTTCAACTCAGTTGACATATTCTATTATTCTAAGCCCTCATCAGGCCATCAAGCCACACTGGAAGACATCTTCACTATGATCCATGGTTGCAATATGGAAGGATAACCTTGGCCCACCAGGCTATTCTTTGATATTAGTACTTTATAATAATTTGCGCCAGCGTTTATGTTGCAGGTTCAACAGTTCAGACCTCTCCAAAAAGAGTGTGATTTGGTAAAATATATGTTCGCTTAAAAAACATTTTAACCCTGAGAATATGCACACAATTACAGCGGATTTTATAGGAGATATATTTATCCTTGGGGACGCCCATTTGTATCAATAACCAAGTCATGTACTGAGCACTATTTTTACTATTAAATCATCTAAAATGGCCAAATGGGAAAATTCATATATTACTTGAATGTGTAAGCTTCCTTTTAGTGGACTGTGGGAACAAAAAACATAATTGAGACCATATTTAAGATAACAAACTGTGTGAATGCTATTTATTTTAGTTTATTTATTTATTATAATATTATTATAAAAATATTTGTAAATTTAGTTTTTACAATAAAAAAAAAAAAAATATATATATATATAAAAAAAAGTTTAATTAAATTATCAATTTATAATAATTATAAAGTAAGTTATACAATCATTTTAATAAATAAGTAAAAATTATACATTGTATGTGAATGCATGTACTATCTGTGTATCATTCTAGATCTGTGAATATCTATATTTTCACAGGCCTTTCTCATATTGCTTATCTATTTTTCTCACTGATAATTGATAGATGCATCAGCTATCATGTTCAATTGCTTTACAAGGAATGGTTTGGAATTGAATAGCTCAAAGATATTAGATTTAGCGGCAACCTCGCTGCTTGTTAGCATATTCATTTACCTATGGGAGTCCCATTATGTTTTGTTAATACATACTGCTTTAGTCATCCCAGCTCCCCACAAATTGCATTAATGTTTCTGCGTTATGTAGCCACAGAGCACAATAATTTGATTGAGTGCCTATGTTTGATATAATTAGATTATCGCTTGAGGCGGGGGTAATTGTCATGCCTTGTCACAACCAGATCACTGTAAAAAGAGGAAAAAGAAGCCATATATTACTGCCTTAGCCTTTTAGTGTCGCAATGGTGACACTCTAGTGTTACTTAGAGCTGACTGTATGTCTTCATCTCCTTGTTATCACATTGTGCGATGTGAAAAGATAAAAATGGTGAAGAAAAAAGAGGACTTTTATTCACACAATGTGGCCCCTCTTTCTCGCTGTCACTGCAGAGGAAGATATGACTGTTGAAAGCAAATTATGTGATGTGTAAATTCGAACCTGTTCAAAAAAAGGAAAAAATCAATTAAGCAGATATGATTGTCAGGTGAGCTCTTATCATCAACAGTTAACTGCGTTGTTAAGAAAAAAGGACATAACCTTTGCAAAGGTAAAACTAGGCCTCATTTCCATCAGCACCTGACACTGTCACACTGCTGCTCTCATTAAAACCTGTCAGTCACCCCCCCACCCACCCACACACACACAGCCTGGCACCATCAATGTAATTTATCAATGTCAAAACTGTCACCGGCTAATGTGAAATAAAGTTTCACACATGAGGAAAATGGACAATTACTAGATGCACACTTTGGATGCAAAATAACAAGACAGTTGGCTGATGTGTTATGGGTTATGTAACAGTTGTGGGCGTCATTGTATGAGAGACAATTGAACATTACTATATATACGCATACAAACACACATATATAGAGAGAATGTGAGATAGCACGTATGATTCACAGGTAGAGGCCAATCAGGAGGCAGCTGTTGTTCAGAATGCGTGAACCAGCACCAAAAATATCTTAATTTCCAAAACAAGGTCACTTGGAGGAATATCATAGATGCTTTTAAATATATTAACAGCAAGTTTGGGGAAAATATATGAAACGGTATGCTTTGCCGAAGTTGCTCTGAGATGACAAACTTGGCCATAGGAGCCGAAGGGATGAATCTTTTATGCTGGTCATTACAGCGGCTTGGATTTCTCACAGCTCCTTGCGTAGTGTCACACAATCACCGGGGCAGAATGAAGGCTGAATATGCTAATGACTCTAATTGGACTACTAATAGAGCATGTCTCTGTAGTTTTTAAGCTTGCGGATGGCTGTGTAATCAGAGCAGACAGTCGTTAAGAGAATGAAGAGGCAACTAGCAATGTCAGGAGAGGGCCTGGCGGTTCCAGCTGACACTACCCCAATCTTCCAGGACCCATTAAATGGCTGTTTCAACGCATTACCTACCATAACATCCTTGAATATCACTGATTTTATTTGCAGTATCAAACATTTCATTTCACGCGCCATTAATGGAAAAGTGCTGAGGTTCTAATGCTGCCAAAACATTTAGTAACTACCTGGACTCTGAGAAACCAATTAACTCCTGAGACAATATGGCCAGTTACACACAAAAATAGGTAGGTCCGCCATTGCTTTCTGTTTGGCGATTCATTGAGTTGCTTCGAACAGCAAAACAGTCATGCAAAGAAAAAGAAAATGCTGATGGAGTTTTTGTTACTTGCCATTGTTGTGCCACTTTAGTGTATAATGTTGCTGTTTGAGCTTCAAAAAGGAATGAAAAGGTACAAAGCACAAAAGCCGCTTTTACTATCCAGCCGAACGGTTCTACCGGTTCTGTATCTCTACTTGGTTCGAGTTAGTTGTGTGTTGACGCCATGTCCAAGAAGCTGAAATTTACAGTTATTGTAAATGGCGTGACTTTTCCGAAACATGCTCAAAGCGGCTGACCAATCACAACACACCAGTCCAGCCAACCAGTAAGAGCCCATCACACTTTTTGGAAGGAGGGGCTTTTGAACATTCAAGTAGAGACCTGCGTGGGACAGATTTTTCAGTCCCCCTCCCACCC
The DNA here is from genome assembly GCA_018749465.1 of Paracanthobrama guichenoti. Taxonomy (NCBI): domain Eukaryota; kingdom Metazoa; phylum Chordata; class Actinopteri; order Cypriniformes; family Gobionidae; genus Paracanthobrama; species Paracanthobrama guichenoti. The sequence continues at coordinate 1,177,420 of JAGHMJ010000663.1, forward strand.
GCTCCCTCAGGATTCTATCCCGCTCCAGCAAAAATATACGTTACCTTCTCCCGCTCCTGCCCGCAACATTCATGTTTTGTCCTGCTCCCGCCCGCATAAAAGTATAAATATCATTTTTTTCTGTACGTCCATGAAATAGTAATTTAACATAAACGCAAGCACGTGCATGGTTTGGCATGTCAGAATGATCGCAAAGTGCCCTCCCTTAATAATTCATAAAAAGCTGACATCTCACTTCAGCACAATCTCACAAAGCTCTGCACAATGAATATCTATACATTTTCCTTGTTATAATCCGTGCGGGAATTCAGCACTGAACAAAAACTCACTTTGAGTGGTGACTGGATTCTATCTTAAATGCATCTGATTGGCCATTGCGTTCAAGAAATCAACACAAAATAGAAACTGCCCATGCTTGCGCCTGTAAAGAGTTTTTATTTAGTTTGAATTGTTCTTGTTGCTTTTGTGCAATAGATGAATAACAATCTATTTGTTTTTAGATGTTTTGTAGTCCCGGAAGTGCAGGTCTCTACATTTCAAGCATTTTAAACAGCCAAGTCTGAAGCCTGAAGGGTTTATTCTGCGATGACAACTGGCTGGATGTATGTTATCCCGCATATTACATGGCTACTTGCCACATAAGTAAATAATAAGACATGACATATTGAGTCGAAATATTTTATATATCTCCACTTCCGTGGAGAGAGAAGTTGCTAGCAAGTGGCAAGTTCAAACTAGACAGACATTTAAGGGATACGGTACACATCATACCACTTAATACACAGCATTTCGTCACACAAATAATTATGGGGATAAAAGATATTAATTTGAGATGAAGCTTTTAAAATTCATATCTGTTTGTTATCTTATAATTCATTACAGTATACAAAACAATCGTCACAAAATGGCAGCAACAAGAGAGCGAGACCGCGATACTGGATGACATAAATCAATATTTTGTGTACAGTTATTTATTTGAGTTTTAATATTGTATTAGTTCACCAAACACAAAACTTCCACATGGAAAAACTGTGCAAGCGTATAGTGCTGACTTCGGTTACCCGGATGTTATTAGTTTTTACCGATTGTTATCGGAGAATACAATATGGCATGATTGACCAATCAGAATCAAGTATTCCACAGAAGTATTCCACAGAGCCATGCAATAATTAGTAATATTATCAATTTGACTGCAATGAGAAGAAACCTTAAAACCTTAAGAAACCTTGAACTGAATTGAATAAACACTGATTTAATATACAACACTATTCTGCTCTAGATCTGCTTATAGCTCAATTAAGCTTGTTTCATAATTGGACTTGAGCTGAAAAATGACACTTATCTTCTGTAGAGCTGCTTTATATGTTGTTTGATAACTGTTCTGTTAATGCTGTTTGATCACACTTGTTGATTCAACTTAATTGAATCCACATTACCTAAATTGAGCTGAATAATGACACTATTGTATTTTTAAAGCTGCTATGAAGCTGAAATTGCATTTGTTTCATAATTAAGAACTTTGCAAAAATGAATACTGTTATTTTCAATCTGTATTGCATAAAGCACTACATAAGTAATTGAGACTTGACTTGACTTGACTTGACATTAAGCTAAAAAAAAAAAGTGCCCACTCTATGCAGACTGTCTCTCCGTATTCTTTAAAAATCTTTGGTTGGCACTTCAAAATGGATAGCAGAGCTAAATTTAGTGCTATTCTTTGTCGCCTTTGATAGTGCTAGACACATTTCAAAGGTCAGATTGGGTCACCCGTTCTTGCTTTGTTAATGTCGATCTAAATTGGCGGTTAAATTGATCAAATCTCCGTATCCCAGGATTTCTTATTACCATTAGGATCTTTTCTTTTTATTTCATCACATTAAAATTATCCATTTGCTCTGCTTAAAAGATCGAAGGATGAAGTAATTCCATTTTGCAGCTTTAAAGTCACTGCTAACTACCAGAAACACTTAATGAAAAGAGTCTTGGCTACAGAATGAAGTGATGAGGAGATCACCATTACCCATCCCTCCTCTGACCCCTAATGTAGTTATGCCCAACAGAAAATTCAAGTGGCACTTCAAGAGATGGGAAATAAGCAGACCTTCCTCAAATCAATTACTTTATCCTGTGTGTGAGAGTGTGTGCACACGTGTGTGTGTGTGTGTGTGCGCTTGTGGTTGTAATGGTGGTAATACCAGCATTTCTTGATCTTAATGGGAACATTTTTGGTCCCCATGAGGAAAATTGTTTACAAATCATACTAAATTGTGTTTTTTTGTTTGTTAGTTTTTTGAAAATGTAAAAGTGCAGAAAAGTTTCTGTAATGGTTAGGGTTAGAGGATAGAATATACAGTCAGGGTCTGTTGTGCATGAGTTTATTGTATTTATGTTTGAAGTGTTTGTTCTTGAATAAGCCTCTTTATTTAACTTATTTCTCCATAAAAGCCTATTAATGATTGGATTTTATATTATCCTTTAAACGAGTCTCTATTAAACAACACATTGTTATAGATCTGTCACTTACTGTACATAAAAGTAAAATTAATGGACTCAGTGATTTAAAATCTATCCTATAATGTTCATATTCAGGGCAAAAATATTTGTGTGCATTTAATGGGGCTGTAAGGGTCATTGAGTGTGTCTACATCACGGCCTCAATCCTAATAGTTAGTGGTCACGGTTAAGGCCTGTCTCCCTCATGTAATCTAGCATGTACAACCTGCCCTCAACTGTGTTTACAACACACCATCTCTGTCTTTGTGTTTTGAAGTTCAAAAAAGCACAGGTGTTGCTCTGTGAACCTTGCATATTGCCCACTAACCTCATAACCCCACCCCGACCAGCTAATCTTATTCCTATTGATTTTCCAACCAGCTTTCAATAGGTCCTGATGGAATGATGTCAACATGAAGCTAATGACTCTAACACGCAAGCAAAGAGAAACATAAAATATCATTACTGTTGCTTTCTTCATCAACATCCTCTGATTACCTTGTGCCATTATATTGAGATTGTAATGACCTTGTTCACAGGGAAGGTGAGAGAATATGAGTGAGAGATGCTATAAACACTACTGAACTGCAAAACCCCTTTTAACATTTATTTGCAGGGTGATCTTAGTGAACCATATGCGTTCTATATGTACTGTGTGTGTGTGTGTGTGTGTGTATATATATATATATATATATATATATATATATATATATATATATTTGAATTTATATAATTCAATTTAAATTAAGATGTTAAACTGTTTTCTATTTTAATGTTACTTTTTTTGATGTGAATTTTCAGCAGCATTACTCCAGTCTTCAGTGTCATAATTCTATTATGCTGATTTGGTGAAGAAACATAATAACACTTATTTTTATCATTGTTGCAAACAGTTGTGGTGCTTGAGACAGTTGTCACTGAACTTACACACATTTTCCAGTTAAAATGTTACATAAAAATAATATAAATATTCTTGATATTGTGTGTTGTCTCCTGTGTCAATGAATGTTTGTAGCCTTTTGTGATATTAATGCGCAAGTCTCTGGTTTGTTCTGAGCAGTCAAGCTGATCACTGTTATTGGAAAAGAAAAAAAAGCCTCCAGGTCCTGTACGTTTTTTTTTTTTTTTTTTTGGTTTCCTTGGTCTCATGCACAACTATTACAAAAGACAAATAAATAAATAAATAATAATTAATAATAATAATTTATGCTTGAGCAGGCAACACTCGAAGAACCACATGTGTGTAGTAGAAATATTTGTAATTTGAATTATTATATGGGATATAATATACAATATCCTACAGTTTTTTTTTGTTTGTTTTTTGGCAGCACAATTGCAACCATTGCATCATGACACCCTCTCTTTAATAGTTTCTCCTGAATAGCATTTGATAACCGTGAGAGTACTTTATTTTTTATTTCTTTAAGATCATTGGATGTGGGAGGGGCACAATGAATCAGTGAGCTCAGAACTCAGTGGGACGACCCGTGTAAAGCATATAATTTGCTAAGACACTGACCTTTCTTTGTACCTTTTTTCCGTAGCGTTCTCATGGTGTTCTTTTAATTAAAATGAAAGAGACCACATACTCGGATGCCCAAGCCCTGCAAGGTGATTGCACGTTTCCCCGTCTGTGCTGTTAATTACTCCCCTTGTTTCACAATACAGGTGTCCAATAAATTTATCGTCATCGGGTTATAGGCACGTATCGGGTGGGGTAAAAAGCGTGTGTTGGGGGATGGTCTAAGACTAAACTGCCTTTGATTACTGTACCTGCTAATGTATGCCTGATCCACAAAAAGGTAGGGTGTGTGGCTGCATATTTCAGAGAAGACATCCCACCAGGAGTCTAATGCGCCAAATCACTCTTCTGCCAGCCTGGCCTAGTTTTGCTGTTGCCTGGGCTCCTGTACACACCCCTGCCCCTGCCACCTTTCCCACATTCATTAATTGGCTGGATTAAAAAATTTGGTCACATCTTAAAGGGTTAGTTCACCCATTAAATGGTTAGTTCCAAGAACCAATGAGGTTCATTCTTCTGTTACACAGCACTTTTGAGCTTCCACAAGAACCAGTGAGGTTAATTCTCGTGTTACGCAGCACGTTTGAGCTTCCACAAGAACCAATGAGGTTCATTCTCGTGTTAAGCAGCACGTTTGAGCTTCAGCAAGAACCAATGAGGTTCATTCTCATGTTACGCAGCATGTTTGAGCTTCCACAAGAACCAATGAGGTTCATTCTCGTGTTACGCAGCACGTTTGAGCTTCCACAAGAACCAATGAGGTTCATTCTCGTGTTACGCAGCACGTTTGAGCTTCAGCAAGAACCAATGAGGTTCATTCTCGTGTTACGCAGCACTTTTGAGCTTCAGCAAGAACCAATGAGGTTCATTCTTGTGTTACACAGCACGTTTGAGCTTCAGCAAGAACCAATGAGGTTCATTCTCATCTGTTCCGCAGCATGTTTGAGCTTCCACAAGAACCAATGAGGTTCATTCTCGTGTTACGCAGCACTTTTGAGCTTCAGCAAGAACCAATGAGGTTCATTCTCATCTGTTCCGCAGCATGTTTGAGCTTCAGCAAGAACCAATGAGGTTCATTCTCGTGTTCCGCAGCATGTTTGAGCTTCAGCAAGAACCAATGAGGTTCATTCTCGTGTTACGCAGCACTTTTGAGCTTCAGCAAGAACCAATGAGGTTCATTCTCGTGTTACGCAGCACTTTTGAGCTTCAGCAAGAACCAATGAGGTTCATTCTCGTGTTACGCAGCACGTTTGAGCTTCAGCAAGAACCAATGAGGTTCATTCTCGTGTTACGCAGCACGTTTGAGCTTCAGCAAGAACCAATGAGGTTCATTCTCATCTGTTCCGCAGCATGTTTGAGCTTCAGCAAGAACCAATGAGGTTCATTCTCGTGTTCCGCAGCATGTTTGAGCTTCAGCAAGAACCAATGAGGTTCATTCTCGTGTTCCGCAGCACTTTTGAGCTTCAGCAAGAACCAATGAGGTTCATTCTCGTGTTACGCAGCACTTTTGAGCTTCAGCAAGAACCAATGAGGTTCATTCTCGTGTTACGCAGCACGTTTGAGCTTCAGCAAGAACCAATGAGGTTCATTCTTGTGTTACGCAGCACGTTTGAGCTTCAGCAAGAACCAATGAGGTTCATTCTCACACGTCAAGCAGATTCTGTTGAGCTTCTGTTTATGTTCTCAGATCATTATTTATATGTGAATAAAAGCCTAAATTCTATCTGTTCATCATATAAAGCTAGTGTTTCTAATGTTAAGAAAATTTTGACTAAATCACTCAATTCATATGGATTATTTTTACAATCTCTTTATGAATTTTTTGAGGTGTCAAAATGGTAGTTGCGTAGCTGTCAATGGGACGTAAAGAACTGACTCCAAGAAATATCTTCATTCTCTTCTCTTCTCTATTTGAGATTACAGTAATAGCAAAATCACAACAATCCAATCAATTAAGTCCTGTTTGATATATACAGAAGCTTGGATATACGACACAATAGGGAAGAAAAGACTATCACAGTGCAAGTTGCATGTCGACTTTAAAGGGATAATTCACCCAAACATGAAAATCATGTAATCACCCAAATGTTGTTCCAAACCTGTATGACTGCCTTGTATGGAACACAAAGAAGATATTTTGAGATTTTCAGCTTATGTATGTAAATGTAGTTGGATTAGAGTGTGCTCAAATTCTCTTGAAACTCAGTTATTGATTTCGACCAGCATCTGCTCTGCCCATGTTCAAAGGCTTCCATTGCACCTAAACCCTACAGCAAGTGATGGCCAAACATGGGCTTCATTCATCTAGCAGCATCCTGGCTTATTGTTCGGGTGCAGTGGGGTTGCTATGAGGCACCTCGCTTGCATCAGTCTGGTGTATTCCTCCATCCCACAAGACCCCAGATACAAATCAAACTGCTCTGACCCCAGTGTCCTCTCCACACTCTCAGTCCCCTAAAGGCGGTGTGAGATCCTGTCTTGCCTTTATTTATTTTCCCCTTTGTGGTTGTGCAGCTAAGGGCATAAGGCATATATATTTCCTTGGGTAAACTAAACCTACGTTGAGCATCCAATGCCATTTTCATTTTAAATAATGTTTGCTAATAATAATAATACCTGAATATCACAGGTTTGAAGGCTATTGGAAATGGGTGCATGGGTAGCAGTTTCTTTCCATCAACTGAAAGAAAACACAGAAACAGAGGAAATAATAAAAGTACCTCAGACAGCGATTTGCATTAAGATCAAAGAGCTTGAGCCATTGTACAAAAGTACAAACATGTTTACCCGTGAAGCAGATGGCCGTAGCTTGCAGCCTCAAGAAGAAGCTGTTGTCGAGTGAATAATGACATGGTTAGTAAGCCCAAGTGTAAATACGCAAGTAAACACAGGCGCCTAGAGAGCAAAGCAGCCGCGCTAGCACCAATGAAAACGAATCCCTTTTTCATGTCACATTGACCTTTTCCTGGCCAGATGAAATCAGTCTTGGCTTAAAACAAATAGCCACATTTCATCTGCTGTTACCCTTCAGACCGGGCCGCATGACCTTTGAACTTAATTTTCTATCTAAACCCATTTCCATGTGCCGCATCCCCCGCTCCGCTGTGATAAGTGTCTGGGGTTCTGCACCGTAGAACAGTGATGTTTAAAATAGTGTTTGCAGGGGGAGGCTAAACTCTACCTTTAAAGGGATAGTGTCATAAACATTGATTCCAAACATTAATCAGCAAACATAAACAGAAGCTGAACCGAACCTGCTTGAAGCGCGAGAACAAACCTCATTGGTTCTTGCTGAAGCTCAAACATAATGTGTAACACGAGAATGAACCTTATTGGTTCATGCACGTCAAACGAACATGCTTGAGCTTCTGTTTTACCACAACTGATGTGTGTGCCAAATTGTAAATAAAAGCCTAAACTGTATCTGTTAAGCATATAAAGCGATCGTGTCTCTTCAGAAGATTTAGACTAAACCGCTCAATTCATATGGATTCGTTTTAGGATCTCTTTATGAACTCTTTGAAGTGTCCGAGTGGTAGTTGCATAGACTGTCAATGGAGAGTATAGAACTGGCTCAGAGTTTATAAAAAAAAGAAATATTTGTGACCCTGGACCACAAACCAGTCATAAGGGTAAATGTTTCTGAAATTGAGATTTATATACATATGTACATTATGACAGCTGAATAAATATGCTGTATGGTTTGTTAGGATGGGACAATATTTGGCTGAGATACAACTAATCTGTGGGTGCAAAAAAATTTCAATATTGAGAAAATCTCCTTTAAAGTTGTCCAAATTAAGTCCTTTGCAATGCATATTACTACTAATAATACATTTTTGATATATTTGCGGTAGGAAATTTACACAATATCTTAATGGAACATGATCTTAATATACTAATGATTTTTGGCATAAAAGAAAAAACTGTAATTTTGACCCATACAATGTACTGTTGGCTATTGCCACAAATATACCTGTGTGACTTATGACTGGTTTTGTGGTCCAGAGTCACATTTGTGTTCCGAAGATAAACGAAAGTTTTACGGGTTTGGAAGGACATGAGGGTGAGTAATTATTGACAGAATTTTTATTTTTGGGTGAACTATCTATTTAAGTGAAGTTACAGGGTAGTTCTTTGGTCATTTCTATCATTTTAAAAATGGGAAACGTGCTATTATAATAGATGTCGTAAAAACTGTTCATCTGATGATGTAACACTAGATATATTTAGGCATAAATTGGCGATTTGCATATAGAAATTACCATCAATTTGGATTTTCCAGTTTTAACAAACAAATAAACTTAAAGGATAGTTCACCCAAAACTGAAGATTCTGAACCTCAAGTTGTTCCAAACCTTTATAGACTTCTTTACAAAGCTGCAAAATGTTAGTAACCAAACAGGTTATTGTTATTACAGGACATTGACTTCCATAGTATTTTTAATTTATTTTTTCATACTAATGGAAGTCGGTGGGGCCCGCCTCTACTGTTATAACTGTCAAAATATCTTCTTTTGTGTTCAGCAGAGCAAAGAAATGTATACATGTTTGGAACAACTGATGACAGAATTTTCATTTTGGGGTGAACTATCCCTTTAATGCGATACATAAATAAATCAGACAAGTACGAAACGGGTAAGATTTCTTTAATAGTACTAATAAACTGAATGTGTTTTAAAAAAACAAAACAAACAATAAGGTATACATTTATCATCAGTAAATCTAATTTATTTAAATCTCATACATTTGTCTAATTAAATATTGCTTATTCCACAGGGTTTTTTTCATACTTTTTAACTGAATAAATGTAATTGTTTTCACAATGAACAGATTTATGATAACTCTAAGCAATTTAAATTTGTTTTGAAAATAGGATTATTTAAATAAAATCAAATAGCATAATCAATAATAAACCATGCCATGATTTTTTGAGGGCAGAAATCTTACTTGTTTCTTTGCAAATATACATCATGGGTAGAAATTTGATACGCAGTTCAGTTACATAAAGGTTAAAATTAACTTATTTGTTTATAAGTGAGTGTGTTTGATTTATTACCAGTTCTACCAGTATCAATTGTGCAAAGATATTGTGAAGAACTGTAGCATTTTGTCTTGCTAATCATTTGAAACAGTAGAGCTTATTCCCGCTATTGCTGCTACTTTTAGTTAGGTCAAATTATTGTACATCATAATTCATAATCTATCAAATGGCATGGTGGCAAAATAATCTTTCCTTTTTTCTGTTAGCATTGTTGGCATGGAAATAATTTAGTACACAGTTGATGTGTATGATTCTTAGAAAAGCAATGACCTTCCAAAAATGTAGACAACAAATATAGACATTTCTGTTGCTAGGAATGATAAAAGCTCAATTCTAGGTTGCTGTATTGGTATTTCAACCTAGAAGGAGTTCATGGATAAGCATGTATCCCACACACTCTTTGACCACATATTCACACCAAACAATTGAAACCATTCTAACTATCTACTAAATTTTCTGTACTTCACAAGAGGTATGAGCTGGGTGCAATTTTGTGCTACCACCCGTGGCAAATGCTAGTCCTACATTCATAAAAAGAATATGAATTTATAGAGAGCATTGTGGCAGACAGCGCAAGCCTTAAGGTTTCCAGAAGCGGCTTGAATAAACAAACAAGGAGAAGCTATCTGTCCCTCTATCTCTAAATACACAGACAGCCACTTAGGTCACTTGAAAGGCTAATTTTCTGGAAATGTCACGTTAACTCTGAAGGCCTCACAAGGCATGAGAAAAAGAAGATTAGCCCAGATGGAGACATTTGCAACACCAATCGCAAAGGAACTTGGGATTAGGCAAGCACCTTGTCTCATCTTCAAACATATGCACACATTCACAGACACACAAAAAGGTCATTTCATACTCATTTCCCCCAACTCTGGTTGCACTTCAGTAAAAGCGAGGATGCATGGGCTTGAATATATTTGACAGACACAAGAGGATGCTTATCGGCACTCTTAAAAGTGCTGCGTCAAAAGCCATTTCATGTCACCACGGCTTCACTCCATCCTTTGAATTTGTTTGATTGTCACACTTTGCATTCGGTTTTCTCCTCTGAGATGGCTGTTGCAATGGCTCACAAACACACCAAAAAATCGTGACTCTTGAGCTTGTAAAAAAGCATGGAATCATAAGGCTGTTTCACCCTGAACTACAAACTATGGCATGAGACCGCTGGTGCAATGAATCCTCGAATTGAATAAACAATCCAAATCCTGGAGTAATATTGAGGATATACTTCCATTGTGAAGAATGATGTGTAAATACAGCAATTTGGTGAAGGGTAAATTAGTTTAATGTAACACAATGCGTTCAAATTGGAGCAGGTCCATGCCTTGAGCTGTTCATGTTTTCCATCCCAAGGTTAAGAAAATAAATTACTTGCAGACCAGTAAAAAAAAAAATCTTATCCCGTTGTGGATCAAATTTTCATGTAACCTCCCAAGTTGAGTGAGCATCCAGAGCATCCATTTCAAACAAATTTATTACGGCATTAAATTAATAAATAAGAATATCACAAGAGGTGACCTTCCCCAGCCATGCAAAAATAAATGTCTGCTGCACTGTCCTTCAGCTGTGGGAACTCACATCAGAAATATTGCTATTTTCTTTCAACATTCCTCCATGCAAACTGGATTAGCGCTCCACTGCTTATTTAACCTTTTCAAGTAAACAAGATTATTTATTTCAACTGGCCTCTCCTAGTTTTATCTTCTGGTTAAGAGAAAAGAGAATGAAAAATAAATGGGTGGCTGTGCAGCGTTCCCACACTTGGTAGCTCTATAGAATCTGTTGTAGAGTTAATTGGAAAGTGAACAAGAAGTTTTTGGACATAGTTAGAGTCAATGTCAACATTTTAATGTTTGGCCAGCCGATAGATAGACTAATAATGCCGAGCACAAGCATGATTCTCACTGTTATAACTCTTATGACCCTTCATTAGACCAGATGGCATCATTGGCATTGTTCTGAGCTGAGCAGATGAAGGATTTGAACTCTTTGGTGTGGAGTCCATTTGACATCAGAGTTGGTTTGGTTAGTTAAAAAGAAGACTGTTTATGTTAATGTCTGCTATACCGCCCATTGTGGCAGTTCTAGGAATGTACAGTAGTGGACAAAAGTGATGTCCGGAGGGAGTATCTGTTTTTAATGACCCTACAAGTTCGATTAAAGCTGCAGTCCATAATTTTTTTCATGTTCAAAAATCAGAAAATGTGCATAATGAGTGAGTACATCATGAATCCATTTTCCAAACCATGTTATTGTCTTATCCTGAGTCACTACGGTACACCTATAATAAGTGTTTATATTCAAGTTAAGGGTCAAGTTGAGAAAACGATATATATCAAACATATATATATATACATACATATATATATTAAATGGCAAAAAGACAAACTACAGCTGCAGGTTATGTTTTACTATGAAAAAAAAATGCATAGGAAAACAAAAAGTTCACATAAAAATTTTTTTAAAAATACTTTGACTACAATATAATAAGTTGTTAATATTTTGTTGGTTCTCTCTCTCTCTTTCTTTGTAAGACAGCCTGGCCAAAAATGATGTCTGCACAATTTGGCATGTTTCATTGTGTCATCACAAATAAAACAATTGACTCTAAACAAAACTACGCAATATGCATAGAACATCTTTAACACTTTTGAAATAATGTCTGAATAAAGGTGGGACATCTCTTTTAACCACTACTGTATGTATTGAATTCTTTAATTCTGGTCTGAAACATTTTGGAACCAGTGACAGACAGACAGACAGACAGATGAATTAGCTCTGACGTAACAGGTTAGCATATAGCATGTCAGTCATTATCCTATTTCACTTTTTAATATGATATGTTGAACATTTATTTCATTCAAATAAATAACAATGCTTAATGCTAATCAGACATAGCATGCACGCCTACTGCCCAGAACTGCATTTGCAGGTTAATTTCAGAACATATTGATCTTTGAGTAAGGTTTCACTCCCCTGACAGTCATCAAGTTACCTGAGGCAGCTCTGTTGAGCAGTCTATCCCTTGCATTCATGTGGATCTATGTATGTGTGTGTGTGTGTGTGTGTGTGTGTGTGTGTGTGTGTGTGTGTGTGTGTGTGTGTGTGGGTGGAGACAGCGTACGGATGGGAGTTGTACTGACGTGCCCTGAGGCCCACTCACTGACATAGCTTGTTTAGCACAGTTACAAATTATTTTAATGAATCCCAGTTTGATGTTATTTATATATTAGTACTAATCAGACAGTCACAAACAGGCCCATTTGTGGTCGCTAAGCACTTCTACTCCTATGTTTTGATACTCCACATACTACTTTTTGAAATTAGCCAAATAAGACCTCTTGAATATTAGAAAAGAGCTGGGTTAATGCGAATGTTTGAGACAAGAATGGAAAACAAACTTGGGGGTGAGAGCAGCCACGATAGTGTGGGCTGATATGAATAATGCAAACACACAAGCTTGTAAGGTTAATACACGGTAGGCAAACACAATCACCCTTCCCCTTTTTAATACGAATGTGCTTATTGAGACACTTTGAGGGGTGGCAGGTGATGCCTGACCTTTTATACACACAGTTCAAACATTCATTATCATACAAATATGAGCCTTTTCACTGGACCATCGATACATGGATATGTCAATAAGTTCAAGTCTGGAGAACCGTAGCATTTGATTGGCTGGGAAGAAACTGTGCTTTTCTAGGTGATTAAGTTCTTTCTGAATCACCCTGTTTCAGCAATATTCAGCTGCGTGAATGAGAGGTATTGAGAGGACGTTGAGTAAGTGCAGTGCAATGCATGTAGGGTTGTTTGAAATTCATTTACGAAAAGAAAGCGAGGTGGTTACTGAAAGTCCCTTTATTTTGGTGCAATTTCTCCCACATTTCTATAAGTTTTTCTTAAAAATGGCAATCGATGGGTACATGCTGAGTTTAGGTAAACGTATTGAGTGCAGGAACACATACAGTACGGTTGAAAGTATGTGCACTCAAAATGTAATTTCAAAAGAAAAGAATAGTATTGAGCACCCAACAACCAATTATCTTGATGTGTTTGATAGTTTTCCATAGGTTGGGCATCCTAACAAAGACAGCATCATTACATTTGCTGCAATGATCGCATTCTCACTCCAAGCGGAGCAGGCACCGGTCTCAACCTTTTTAAACCTTCCCTAAACCTTCCCTTTTTTAACAGGCACATTCTCCACAAAGGGTTAATTCAATCACGTCAGGGCTCTTTGCTCTGCCGCCCGCTCTCTCCCATCATACTTTAGACTCAGCCGAGCGTCCCCTCATTGATGGCACCTTTGGCTCCACAATAGAAGCTAATTTGTTAGAATCTTTCACAGGTCAGGGGCTGCGTGAAGGCGAGAGGAGGGCGCCTCGGCCACCGGGAAAATAAAGCCATCCACTGAGGTAGGGGGAGCTGGGATGGGAATGATGGGGTGGGGTGGGGGGTATTGAATTGCCCAACTCTCTTTATGATCGTGGATATCTAATATATAAATATCCATTTCCCTCTCCTGTCATGCAAGGCTGTAAGCTTTCTGCTTTCCCCCCGTCCCAGTTAACGCAGGTTAATAGATTGATTCCAGTGACATGGCTCATAATGAACAGTAAATTGTTTTATCTCTTAAGTCTTATTTGGTCGGCCGGGAAAACATATGAGGTAATATGGCCGGGGCTAAATGGGGCGTATAATAGATCTCTAGCTAAGGCATAAGGATAAGGGCTAAGGCAGGGCTATGATTAATGAAAATAATAATGCAGTTGAAATTGAAATTTTTCTTCTTCTTTTTTTTCAGCCTCTCTTAACTTTTTTTTTTTATTTTTATTTTTTTTTTTTTTTTTAAATAGCCCCTCTTTCACCTCTGGCGCTGACCGTTCATGTGAGCTGTGATTTGTGGGTAATTGTAGGACATCGTTTGTTTTAAGTTCTGCACATGGCATTCAGAGACAATACTTCCACACATTACTTGTGCTCTGCTTATTCGGCAATCCAAATAATGTGACGCAAACAACTTTGCGAATATGTTCAAATGATGCGACGCAAGGATGCATCATTTGAACATTTGCAACAGATGCAATTATGTTAAAATCAAGGTCATTAACCAGTGTGCTGAGAACTGACCCTCTTTTCTCAGCGCTGTTCATGTGATGACAGCGAGGCAGGGTAAAGAGACAAGAGGTCACCTCTGTTTCATTGCTCTTACATTTGTAGGGTTGGGCCACAAATCACTTTGTTCTTAGCGTAGCCATTAACGCTGCTGTATATCGGACTGTTCTCAAGCATCTCTTCCGCTCAGCTAAAACCACCTCTGTCATCTTCTGACATTTCAAGTCGGCTGTGAGCAGTCAGTTGTGACAGGCTGCATCTGGTGGATAAACTGTATTCTTTGTCTTTTCTGGTTCATGTTCAAAAACAGGGTGTTTATAAATTATAAATAGACATTGTTGCCATTATCATTTGTTAATTACATTTATTTTTGAAGGTTTGCTCGTATGAATTATTGCTGTTGGCTAGAATTATGAGGATATCATGCCAAAATATTTGTCATATTAATAATTGTCATTGAAGAAAGATAAAAAGACTTGGATCTGTTTACTTTCATGTGGAAATGTTTTAATGTAACTTTTTTGTTTACATTCAATTAGTCCTAAACTTAAGAAAGTTTGCATTTTACTATATGTGTGTGTGTGTGTGTGTGTGCGTGTGCGTGTGCGTGTGCGTGTGTGTGTGTGTGTGTGTGTGTGTGTGTGTGTGTGTGTGTGTGTGTGTGTGTGCACGTGCACGTGCGTGTGCGTGTATATGTGTGTGTGTGTATATCTATCTATATATATAGATAGATAGATAGATAGATAGATAGATAGATAGATAGATAGATAGATGTCATGGTCATCCAAAATGGTTTACAAAATGAAACAATTAATAGAAAAATATGAGCACATCATAGATAGTGATATTAGCAATGTTTGATTTTAAGAACATTTAAGTAAGTACATGTAGAAATGTGTAACTACGTCACCTTAAAATACACCTTTTTTTTTTTTTTTTTTGTATGATATACATTTTTATACTGTGATGGGTCGCAACTGCTTTAAAATAATAAAACTAGCCGAGGGCCATTATGAACCCCAGTTAAGACCCATGCATAGACAAACAGTGCAGGTTTCTTATTACAGTGTGTGAAAACAATTCAAATGATAGGTTGTTAGTTGATTAACTTTATTCCCTTGAGGAGATGTATCATTATCCTCCTGTTCCACTGACATCAATTGCAAGTTAGATTGCTGGTCTCAGACACTAGAGGGAGAACTTGGTGTCAGTGCTCAGACGAGGGAGTACATTTCAACTGTTTCAACAATTGTGTCTTCAAAAGATAAAAAGGTGGGATTTTGATACTTTTTTAATGAAGAAATTACATGAAATGAAAGACATATCTAACTAATGTCACTAATCATGTCAGTAAATTTGTGACACTGATCATGTGACTTTTTACAGTCGGTCAGATATTCTTCCAGTGAAGCACAAGATTATTTTAGGATCAAATAGTGCAGCTTACGTGCTACTTTTTACAAAGGCTGACAGACAAAATACTAAAACATTCTAAAATTCATTCATTTTTGAAAATATTTTAACTTAACAAGTTTAACTTGAAACTGAAATTTCATGAAGTGCTTAGCACTTACTAAATATAGATATTTAGAAAAATGCTAACTAAAAGCATTTTCACTAGTGAACTTCTGAAACCACACTGGTAAAAATTATGTGTTGGATTTACTTAAAATATATTTGCACCATTTTTGCATCACACTTTTAAATAAACCAAACTTGGAATAATTGTACCTAAAATGAACAAGAAAACCTTTTTATATGTACTTAAATATTTCGGTTCACTCAACATTCTTTACTTAAAAATATATGCAACATTCAAGTATGGGCAAGTTGTGTTAACTTAACATTACTTAGTAGATTCTTTTGTGTTACATATATTTTTAAGTAAGGAATGTTGAATGAACTCAAATATTTAAGTACATATAAAAAAGGTTTTCTTGTTAATTTTAAGTAAAATTATTCCAAGTTGGGTTTACTTAAAAGTGTGCACTGTAAATGTTCATTAACTTTTTCTATGTTTGCAACAAGGTATGGCAGTTTGGGAGAAAAAAAAAACACCTATGCAGAAATCAATGGCTTTTAATTTCATTCTATTGATAAACCTTGATAATGCAGCAGTTGAACTGGGCCTCTGTCAGTGGTCATGGCAAGAGGCAGATGAAGAGTAATTGTGCCTTGACCCATATAAGACCACTGCCGCCACCTTACTTGATCTTCCCGTTCGAGCCTCACCCAGCCTGCACTAGACCTGCTTCCACGCAGCCCTGCCTGTGGCAAGGTGATAAATTACACTTCTTAACTACCATTGATTACTTTGGGCTTCTCCACTTTGTGTGACAACTGTTCAGTCGTACCGAATAGAGCTTAATGGCACATTAGAAGGAGGAAAGTACACAGCCTCCCCAGCTTTGATTAAAGCTGCTTGTTGCCTAATAAAGACAAACTGAAGTGTGCTGGGTCTGAGGTGGCTGGAGACCACACTGCTGAAGATATGAGAAGTAGGCCCGGAATTCACTGGATGCATTTATTGAGGGTAATTAGGTTGTTTTTCTAAAAGAAGAAACAAGGACAAACTCTTAGGATGCCAAAAGGAAAAGGTTTCTCTTAGGAAACCAGTGACGTATTGTATTGATCTCAAACAAAATATCAATATAATTTCTATAATTTAGCTTGAAATGTAAGCTGCAAACATATCTATATTAATATTTGAGACAAAGAAAATTTGTAATTGTTTATATATAGTAATTTTACAATCTGTAGGTTTCAATTATAATTGGTTTCATTATAATATCAATATAGAATATTATTATTATTATTACTTTTTTAAAATGCTAATTATAATCGAAAATACCTAAATCAGAAGTCTTATCGAACTGCCATGTGACAGGGTCACATGCAAACAAAAACCGTGTTGTTAGTCTAAAACGAAGCCCTTAGTTTGTCATTCTTTTTCCACGTCAATCAATTCCATCACTTTTTTTGGATCGCTGTCATCAGACCTAAAAAAAAAGTGCCTGTTTGTCCCTCCTTGTAAAAAGAAAATATGGGAGAGAAATGTGTACCAGTCTGGCCAACCTGTTCGTTCACCCGTCAGTTTAAATCAGTTTTGACACTCCTGTCACTTTCCCTGACCCTGGAGAGACTTCTACTGACCTGGACCGTCCTATTAGGGTCAAAAAGCAAAAACTCAGCACCAATCCAAAAACAAAAGCTGTAAACCCCTCATTAGAATAAGGATAATGTCATCTCTAAAAGGAGAAGTGCCAGTTGGAGAGGCTGGGAGCAGCTGTCTAAGAGATTGCCTTTGTGTTGACGTTTTAAGGCAGGCCCTCGGGCAGAGGTGTGCCCTGGCAGGTCAGTATGGCTCTGGGGTCGGGGCTTTTTGGCCCTGCCGTACCGCAAGCAATGGTGTTCTCCCAGAAAGGGCCTGGCACTGCTGTCATCTACAGATCATGTGAAACTGCCAAAAGTCAAGTCTAGTATCGAAGGGTTAAACTGATTAGCCATGCACTTGTGCTCCCTGGGTCAGAGTTGGAAGAACAATAGTTTGATTATGGAATGGAGATCTCTTTCATTGCTTGCTTAATATGGCTTCGCTTTTTTCGCGCCTGCCTCAAAAAAGCAAAAGTCAGATGATGACGGTCTTGCAGGAGTTGGGTGGTGAATGTTTCCCTTCTTTCGCAGCCCTACCCTTCCTCGACGTTCCGCTCCTCTCGCTTCCTGTGGCTATTGCTCCCATTTGGATAGCCGCGCTACCTCGCCCTCGCTTTTCCGTCCTCGGCACGTCTCTCCAAGAAGGCGCTCCCTGTCTTTCTTTCTCTCTTCCTTTCTTCTAGTTGTGTCCCCCCATTTCCCTCCACCCCCTTTCGCTCGCCCTGCTGGTCCTTCTCGCTGTGTTCTTCTCACTTTCGCCTACACTCCTCTCTGGGAAATGTAGATCTTTTCCTGACAAGTTCCTCGTAGACTGGAAAAGAAGCAAGGCCTCTGGAGATCATCAGGAATCTTCTGCCAAGAAATGCGTGGGAATGGTCTAGATGGGAAGAAGGGCTTTTTAATTGTTTTTTCTTTTTCTTTTTTTCTTCTTCTGGAATTAGTCAGTGGAAAAATGCGGTGATTGTTCATTTATTTATCTTATGTAAAAGCGGGGCTGCAGATTTGTGCTGAAAAGGCTATGGCTGTGTATATAGGAGAGGAGAGGCGAGGCAAGTTTATGACTTACCCAAGAACTTATATCCTTTCCTTAATTAAGACGATTAAGGGACCAATTGCCTCTTTAGCTGAGTCCGTGATTATGTGCAAATGTGAAGTTTATGCATGTATACAATCAGGTGGCATTGAGTGCGGTACAATGGATCAATCAGGCCATATTTACAGCACCGGTGAATATTTACTCACTGTGTTTATGCACTTTAGAACCTGCTTCAGAACACAGCTGGAATAACACAGGCTGTACTTTTGGGTTCATTAAATGCACAATCAGATGGTTTCCTGACTGGAGAGTGGTAGAGTTCAGCTGTGAGGTAGAGGCCTCTGGAAGTTCATGGATGTCTGGAGACAGATGTTATTTTTGTTGGCCTGTGCGTCTCCTGATCTGTAATGATTATATTCCAGACATCCTTCTCGGCGAAAAGCATTGCAACAGCCGAGAGCTGAAATCTAATGATTGATTTATTTATAACATGGATGGGCAGAAAGTTGAAGGTCATAGTCCATGAGAGAGTTGTAAATGAAAGTGACACAAAGGCTGACGTATGAAGTGTTCTTTATTCTAGATTTTCTTTCTTGTATGACGTTCTCTTTTTTGCAGTGAAGTTAGAAGTTGCATTATGAAACATTTTATTACATGGATAGTTCACCCAAAAGTGCAAATGAGGTCTAAAAGTCATGTACTCACCCTCACTCATATCATTCCAAACTCATATGACTTTCTTTCTTCTGCGTATTTCAAGTCTTTTGAAACCATACGAATCCTGAACTAATCATTCTTTTGAATTAAATCATTTTAATGGATTCATTGTTTTGGTTCAGAAAACTAGTCTGAATGATTAATTTACAATTCAACTCACTGAATCAATGATCTGATCACAGCTCACTAAAGGCTAGGCCACGCTAAAAGATTTTTAAAATCTGAGAGACCACAAACATAACCATAAGAAATCATGGATTTAACCCTTTTGTTCCTCTAGTGTGTGGAGTGCCGCAATGTGACCGGAAAGCACACCACACACTAGATTTTGTTCACAAACAGTTCCGCCTGTGAACTCGCAAAATGTCTCGTATCAAACGTGACTTTAAAGTAAACAAACATGGCGGACGACTGGCAAGAAGAAGCTTATAATGTATGGACTGCTTTTTACAGAATCTAAAAGAAAATGTTCCCCCTGTGAATTTTGAGTCATGGAGACAGTGTGAAAATGGACTTTACATGTTACAGCGCGAACTGGATGTGAGTCTTCTGTCAGTTCGCTTTCTGATTGGGTATTGTTTCGTTTCACGTAATAATCTCCAGAGTGTGTGCATGTTTGTCCTCGGGGGTTCTGATTTCTGATTCGAGATCGGGGTGGCTCTAACGTTCTTCCGAGCAGATTCAGTCACTCTTAACACACCTCACACTACAGGAAAATCTGATAAGATAATCTGTAGAACCATCAAGGTAATCAGGACTTTACCTGGGATTGTCAGAAGTGGAGAAATCGGTCCAAAATCGCCCCCAAATATCTTCTTATGTGTGGAGGCAGCGGCCTTAAAGGGATCCAAAATATCCAACATACGCTTAAGGCATACTCTGTTTTATGTTTTGGTACTTGGTGCTAATTCTTTTGTATTATTCGTGCAGTCTCAGTGGTACATTTTCATACGATCTGGTTACGCCCTACTGATGGTTAGGGCTTGAGGTGGACCAAATCGTATCGTATGTATGAATACAAAATCGCCACCTTGTAAAATAGTTGTTTTCTCATCAGATCAGGTTGGATTATCAGTAAACCGCAAAATAAATTTTGTTTGTGTTGCTATGTAATGAACAAGTGACTTGTTTATCCGAAAACAGCTCATATGTTGGTGTAGTTACATGGTTGTAAATAGTGACAGATTTTTATTTATTTTTTTTTTTTATGAACTCTGCTATATAATATGAGAAAAGGAGAGTATAGTAAAAGGCTTTCTATATTCCCAGACAAAACAGAGGGACCCTACTTACACATCGCTCTCAAACGCTCCTCACAGCCCCTGTAGTCCTCCACACTGCAGGGGATCACTGGAGGTCAATCTCTTGTTGAACAATGTCACTTACCATCTTTGTTCCAAAATGGACTTAAAAGGGCCTTTATTGCAGACGCACAATCAGGCCCCTTTCTTATATTAAAAGCGCATGACACATCAAAGGTGGGGGGCCATCAGGAGAGTTGAGGGGAGATCAGCATCCAAGCAACTGTATTAGAGCATTGTCCAGTGCTATGAATGAGAAGCAACGGCTCCTGATTTTCAGCTGTCAATTCACTGCCTTAGCGTGATTGAGACTGTTATTGTGTATGTCTCTATCTCCCAGGTGGCCAATCAGAGAATGGCACCTTTAGAGGTGGGAAGAATGTATACTGTGCACTATTAAGAACTTTATAATCGCTTTGATTCTTGCACATTTTTCATCAAAGACATTTCAATTGGGATATAAAAACATAAATATCTGAAAACAATATTGCTTGTTTCAGCAGACGCAGCAACCTTTTATTCTGCCTTTTTCTGATTTTCTTTTAGTGCAAAATGTGCATTGAGAAGGTCAGCAAACGATGTAACCAAATTACAGAGGCTAAACAATGGACGTGTTTTTCTTTTAATGCCAGTTTTATATGTAAGTATCTACTCACAGTACAATGAACAGGCCTTGATATAATGACATTTAATGTAATCCAATATGACTTGGGCCATCTTCACTATTCCATATTATTCAATACAGTATTCAATAGTGATTCAATAGCGAGGGTGAGTAAGTGATTGGAAGTCAGATTTTGTCCGAAACAGCACTTTTGGAGCCGCTTGCCATTCTAAATGTGTTGTTAGCCTCTAACACGGTAGGCAGTGAGGAGTGAGTGCGAATTACTAATGTAAACCCGGGGAAGCCAAGTGCTAAGCCTGTGCTATGTTTTGACACGCTTACCAAACAATAGCAGAATCTTCATCAATCTGGAGATTGAGGCCACAGCTAAAGCCTCCACATGTGGCAGCACGGTATTGTGTTTAATCCAGAGAGTTAGAGAGCGAATGAGACAAATAAAAAGAAGCTGAAAGAGAAAGAGAAAAGGGGCCCTGTAAATTCTGCAGGGCCAGGGGTCTCAATCTGTGCACTGCAGGAAGTTTCACTGGGTGGTTTGTTTAGCTGGATGTGATTTCGAGTGGCAGGAGGGGGTGTCGCCCAGTCATAAGGAGCACAATAGGGCATACTTTCTCAACACTGTTAATAGGCAATAATGACGTGGATGGCATCCAAGCAACCTCCATGGCCCACGTCCTCAGATTAAGATACCCTTAGGCCTGCCGCACACCCTTTCGTTTATTACCTCACTTCATTTATCACACAGGGTCCTGCTTTCTAGCAGTTGCAGGAGAATTTATGTGTGCGTGGTGGGATTTTATGTGAATGCACTATTTTTATTAATGTGTATTGTTTGACCTTTGTTGAGAAAATTACTGTTTCAGAAACTAATGTTGAGTAAGGTAACTCAAGGCGTTTCGCGCTGACTCACTACTTAGTCAGATCACAAGCGTTATTTTACAGTCTGGCCATTAAGCTACACTATGATTAACAGGTAATTGAGGTCATGAAAGTAATTTTACTAAGTGAAACAGTTCCAACTGCTTCCAACATATAATCTAACCAATGTTTGGCAAAACATTCGGTTAACATATTGTACAAACACAGAAAAGGGAAAAGAGGGGGAAAAAAACTGCTCAGGAGTATCGCGTTGCAGGAAATAAGCACTCACCCTCTCTAAGTAACCGATTCCAGGAAAAGGTTGGTAGAGAATGGAGGAAAGGAAAAAAGATAGGGAGCCAGGCCTGGGATTTTCGAAACACTGAACAAGATAGATTCTCTCCAAATCCTAATTGGAGAACAGTTGATTTAATTGGTATCCATTTGGCTGACAAAAGAAAGCAAGGGGTAGTGGGCAGGCAGGGAAGGCCCCTTGGGGGATGTGAACATGGAGTGGCTCTGCCGAACGCTCGGGGACGGATCACTTCCAAAGACAAACCGTGGGAGCTGGCAGGACAGATTGCAGCGGGAAGGGGAACGGAGGGGAAGGGAGCGAGCGGCAGTGAGGGAATGTAGAGAAAGCCTTTCAGAGCAGAGCCATCTTTATTTTAGAAGGCTGAGCTGTTTGTGAAGCTCTAAAACCACTCTGCCGCGCTCGGGGAAAGAGCTTGTAATAGGACTCTGACCCAGGGAGGACAGAGGGGTTACGGTTCAACGGTCCCTGCAACCTGAGGCCTCTTACCGCCCAGACGACTAAATTAAAGTGATCACAACAAACTACCGAATACGCTCCGGATTAACTTGTCCACTTGGCCTTTCACGTTCGGTCTCCACTTTCTGATTAAAATGGTGAAGAAAAAAAAACACATGAAAGTCCCTATTAATTAATGGGTTTGACTTTGTCACACAGACACTAAAAGGCATATTTTAGAAAATTCTGTTGTATATTCACCCTCATGTTGTTCCAAAATATGTTTGACCATGTTACTTTAGTGGAGTAGTAGAGTTACTTTGACTCTTTTTTAAGAAAGAGATTGTTTTAAACGGGTTGTTTTAAACCCAATTGGCATTCATTTTAGGACAAAACATTCTTCAAAATATCTTATTGGGTCTTCCACAGAAAAAAGAAAGTCACACAGGTTTGGAACAACATGAGGGTGAGTAAATGATGATAGAATCATAATTTTTGGGTGAACTATCCCTTTCATGAATGGTATTGCATTAACCCAACAGAGTAAAAAATAAATAATAATAATAATAATAATACAAATTTATTAATCTTTGGTAATGTTAGTTAATAAAAATACAGTTTTTTAATACATCATTTATTCATGTCCACAGAGCATTTCATTTTTACTTTGTTTTACTATGCTTTAGTAAATGTAGAAATTAACTAAGATTAATAAATGCTGTAGAAGTATTGTTCATTGTTAGTTCAACTGATGCAGTTCACTAATATTAAGAAATGAAACCTTATTGTAAAGTGTTACCGTAAAAAACATCATTTGCAATAAATAGCATTTGAACAAAGACAAAAGCTATAATCCGATCAGCAGAGGCACATGCTCTCTTTGTAAAAAAAAAAAAAAAAATCCTAAATTTAGAAAGCTCTAAGCATGTTTCATGGGCTGTGCATCTGTGTGTGTGGGATAAAGAGAGTGCATCTGTGGGCTGCCGAGGCCCGGATGTGCAGACACGGGGAGACCCAGGTGCTGCGCTGTTTTTATGGCCTCTGTGGAGAGAAAGGGTGGGGGGAAGAGGGAGAGAGGAAAAGAGAGAGAGAACGAGAGACACAGAGGAAGGGAGAGCAGGGGTAGATGACCCGGGGCCAGGCAACATAGACCTTCACTCCTGCCACTAGGGGACCCAGTCACTTCTTATCTCTTCCTCCACTTTCACTCTCCCCTCTGCCCTCTCTTCCTCTCTCCAGTTCAAACTGACTTTAAATTGGACAGGACTTTTCTTAAACTGGACTTCAAGTGTCAACATATAAATAAATAGATTTGCCAGTGATTTACCTTACAAAACACACTGTAGTCAGCACAAACAAGTGTAGAGTATATCGAATTTTATTGGGCCATATGTATTAGTGAGTGTATTTATTTTTCAAATGATTTATGTTTATTTGCATTTTATTCTTGGCATATAGTACCCTGTTAGAACAGATCTGCAACCCATTTTGGGGTTAAGGCCCACCAATTGAGAACCCCAGCTTTAGTGTATAATCCCATTGCACAATGTACCTATCCACAGAGTTGAGTGTTTTGAAGAGAGTTTCACTCCGAGGTGAGTCTCCATCCTTCACTCTCTTCTCTTGGGTAAAAGGAACATTGTTAGATTTATGCTAAATCTGTGTAAGGCAATGGCTAGCTTTAATCCCCTCCTTACAGTATATGACAGAGCTGCCCTCACCTTGCCAAGCACTTAAAGAGGCAATCTCTCAAAAACTCGCCTTTCAATTAAAGCCTGTGCGAGTGTGCGTAGGAGCTGTACAGGAGTTGGGGGTTGTGGCGAAGGGGCAACAAGCCCATTCCTGATGTAAATGAAGAGATGCATATCAGCGTTAATCCATTGCTTTGTAGTCACAGCCATACCTAAAGTCTGTCTAATTTCCCTTGCCCTCCCCTTTCCAGCCAGAAGTGTATCGATCGGCTGTAATTGAAGTGTACTTGATAATCCGCAAGGAAACAGGGGAGAGGGAGACCCTCAACTCTAACTCTGATGCACAGAGAATGGAGATGGGTGTGTGTGTGTGTGCTGGCGCTGTGAGGGCTCTTAGGTATGGGCGGGTTGGGCAACACCCCTTTCACAATTTTTTCTCAGCTGATTAAACTCATTGAGAGGCAGGCAAGTGGAACAAATGGATACAAAGGTCTGCCAGGCAGCCAACAGCAGCACGGATTTCTTCATTGAAACTGCCAGCTCCAAATCTCTAAGGTTGTCTCTACACTATTACCCTGCAGGAGAGCCCTGCCCCGAGCTCCCTAAACTGTATGAATAACCACAGCGAGACCGCTCAGACCCTCAATGTAGATTTAGAATCTGTAAATCCAATTTCATACATTTGATAACACAGCCACCGTTAGAATTAAATTATGTTTTATTCATCCCTGTAAAGGGAAACACAATGTATTGGGTAATGAGTTCAGTATTGGATAAATACATCGGCTTACTTCTGTTACTGGGTATGTAATTGAAGGAATGTTGTTAAAATACCACCTTGCAAAAAAAGTCAATTACATAATACGTGGAATGCAGGAAGAAGTTGTTTCAACAAAGTTTGAACATAGACGTTACACAAATAGAGGATCAAAGCCGTTTTGCTTGAGTACCACGTCATCTGCCCATTGTTTGTTTGTAAGCAGGGAAGTGGTGGTCTGTTTCCGAGCAGACTCTCTGAGAGGTTGCCCAGGATCGCTGTCTGGCCATCTAGACCAGTCGGGCTCGGTTCTGCCATCTCGTCCAGGTACCTGTGTTTGTTTAAAATAGAAAGGGAAGCGACAAACGGTCAGCCGTGATTTGGAATCCAAATATATTGTTCCTTAATATTTCATAAATAGCTTAGTACCTCAAAAGTATGCTCAGAAGACCTGCCGATAGCTTGTCTTGTATGTACTCTCTCTCTCTCTCTCTCTCTCTCTCTCTCTCTCTCTCTCTCTCTCTCTCTCTCTCTCTCTCTCTCTCTCTCTCTCTCTCTCTCTCTCTCTCTCTCTCTCTCTCTCTCTCTCTCAGTTCTTCTTGTTGCCATTATTCAAATACATCTGGACCTCAATTATTTTTGTCTGTATATTGTATGTATACAGACATATATTTTAATCACTATATAATAATCAAATTTTAATAGAGCCTTTTTGATAGCATGAGCTATATATCCATGAGCTGTATGTATGTATATATAATGGATGTACATATAGCCCACTAGTCTCAATAGACCTCTCCCTGTGAACCTGAGTGCTAACTAAAGAGAGAGCTGTCCGATTGCCAGAAAAGTGAATTAGACGACCTAAACTGTAGCCTTGCCAGACAGTTGTGTCAGTGTCCTTGATCATCATGCACTGACATTTGGCCATGAGGACAACAGGAAATGGCCTGGCCTGAATGGGAGCCACTGTGCGTCATGAAAGTGATAACACAGGCTTTGTGCAGGAGGGGTTGCTTTCACCATATGACTGTTTTACATTAGTAGAATGAGAAGAAAAGAGACACTGCTTTGTGTTAATATAAAAGCAATTCAATTCTATGTATTTGCACAAAGTATTTTAAACCACACTTAATAATAAATGTACAAATTTAATATAAGAAATGAATAAACCACATTTAGTTTAATTTATTTCACAGAAAGACAGCTCAGGCATGCTTTATCAAAACTAACATTTCACAAAAAATTGGTTTGGTTAAAGTGATTTACAATAAATGAGTAATAAGAAGAAACAAAATTATTTTACAAGGCTGGAGATATATACAGTATATACATACAGTGCTGGGTAAATTTCTTACATTAACGACTTAAAGATGACCAAATTGTAGTCCGTTACTGATTCCAAATTACATTACAAAAATTGTGGTTAGTAGTCCATTACATTACATATTTTGGGTAATATAATCAGACTACTTTTTAATAATTTTTTGATTACTTTTGACCTAACTCGTTTATCCAAGCTCCCTCATGAGAGGACTCCCACGTCTCTCGCTAGTCAACCTCGCCACACAATATAATCGGCAGCACTTTATTTTAGGGTTCAATTCTCGCTATTAACTAGTTGCTTATTAGCTTGCATATTACTGGGATATTTATTAGTACTTTTAAAGCACATATTAAAGGGGTCAAAAGGGCTCTTTTTTTTTTTGTCTGAGGTCAATTTATGACGTTTGCATGGTTTTTACATTCAAAAACATCATAATGAATAAGTAATAGGCTATTTTCTACACAGGTTTTGAGGCTCTCTCAAGAAACGCTCAGATTTTATGGGCGTGCCGCACTGAAGACTTGGAAGTAAACACCCACAGCTATGATTGGATAAGATTTGCATATTATAATGAGCTTCAATTCCCCTCAGTACATGTGAGAATTGTTTTGAAAGCGTGTGGGGAAACGCTCACAGGGCGCAGAATGTCTTTATCAAACAAACACAATGATTTATCTCTCATCCACCCACAATTGATTGGATTGTTGTTTTTTTATTACTTGGCCCGCCTGATCGGTGAATATAACCGCGAACCGTACACACACACACACACACACACACACACACACACACACGCGCACGCGCGTGGTGGCACTCTTCAAATATCAAGTCAAGAGAGTGAACAACGCACATCAAGAAAGGAATGTTATTTCACTATTTAAGATGGCCCGTTGGCAGACCGGGCTTCCGTTTTGGTAGCCCGTCTGGAAAACACATAGCCCCGAGACGTTGTGCTTTGCGAGCCCTGGCCCATAACGTTACAAGTCCGAGTCTGATCACAAATGAACCAGCAACACCACAAATAAAGGATTCTCCAGCCTGTGACAGCGTGCTAAGGTATGTTCTGTTAGACACGTACACATAATCAATACGATCTGTAACAATGCAATACTATCACATATAAAAAAATATTTTACTCACATGAGTGTGTTGCACCATTCCTGTCATATCCAATATAGAAGGCACAACATTGTGTTTTAATCTCAGTATGTCTGCAAATCCAGTCTCGACCTGTATCTTGTTTACAAACAATTCCGCAGTGAAATTAAACGAACAAACGTGCAATGTATTGCGCATGTGAGCTGGAACCGGCATGTTTATTGCTCTGTAGCGCGATCCATTTAGCTCGACGAGTCGGTGGGCTTGAGGCGGCGTTTCAGCATACGATGACATCAAGGGTCGACATATTCTGAGATCGAGTGTTTTCTGGCTCTGGTGTCAATAAAAGCTTTTCTTTGACTAACAAGGACGTTTTCAGCTCTTAAACTCATAGGATATTCTTATATTACCATGACCTTTTATATATCAAAGGCTCAAGGGAAAGTTGATTTCTCAATTCATCACCCCTTTTATGCCTTATTCTGCATGACCATATTCTACATCCATTAATCCTACCCAATACCTAAACTTGAACGCTATTTTACTAACTATTAATAAGCAGTAAATTAGGAGTTTATTGAGGCAAAAGTCGTAGTTAATAGTGAATATGTGTTCCCCAAACTAAAGTGTAATCTAATTACAAGTACTTAGTTTTTGGAATCTTATTAAGTAATCCAGATTACATCTAATCAGTTAGTTATATAATGTATATTTAAACAAAACCATTTAAACAATAAAAAAAATCATTAAAACAAAAAAGACAATTGACCGTGAACCACATGTAAACACACATTGCTTTCTATAGCAGCCAGTCTCCTCCAGGTATCACAGCACCCTCTGCTCATTAACATCATTACCAGCAGACACTTGCTCACAGCATGTTTTTGCCCACTCATACACGCATATACGTGCAGATAGACAGATACACACACACACACACACACACACACACACACACACAGAAATGCAGACACGAAAACACACAGCAGGTATCCAGATGCCCTTGCTCCTTGGGAGGGGCCAAGAAATAACCATAACTCCCTTCTCCCCTCCCTCCGCCCGGCTGACCTCTGTTTTAAGTGGGCAGCAGGTAATTGGTGAGGCGGTTGCCCATCAGCCACCACCTCTGCGTGTGCCGTCTGTGTCATCTCTATTTATTATATTGTGCATGCACCCTGGGCTCGGGTAATCAATTTCACAAGGATACAGGCCTGATATCCGCCAGCGTGCGCATCATGAGGCCAGCCCTCCTCTTATCAAGTGCAGAATTGCTGGCTAGAGGTCAGGAGCAGATAAACAGGGGTGTAAAGCAACTCCCCCTCCTTATTCTAACCCTACCTCCTCACAAACAAAAAGGTTGGGGAGGCGATGTTGGGCACTGCTGGTAGGGTGGGTGGGGTGCACTGAGGACAAAACACACAGCCAGCGAGAGGCCGTGACCCCTGTAAGGTGCCTCTTGTTACGGCCGACCTTCAGAATTTCATCATCAGTGTTCCTGACCGCTTCATAATTCGGAGGTAGCGGCAGGCTCATCTTTGCAGAGGAGTTTGTGTTAGCCTACAAACATGCTCTTTCTGATTATCTCTCTGCAGACCTTTATAGACCAAGCCTGACTCTATCAATCATATAGCTATATCTTTCTCAAGCTCTTCACTAGCCTTGTGTACTCCGGTCTCCACCTGTCCAATCATATATATATATATATATATATATATATATATATATATATATATATATATATATATATATATATATATATATATATATATATATATATATATATATATATATATATATATATGTGTGTGTGTGTGTGTGTATATGTATGTATGTATTCTGGGTTCAGCATAAATTGAGGTCAATCAACAGAACTTGTAATTCACAATACAATGTCGAATGTCGATTTTTTAAAAACGTTCTACTTTTCTTTAAAAAGCAAAAATCTGGGTTACAGTGAGACACTTACAATGCTTCAAATATTTCTATAGTGTAGCCACAAGACAAACAATATGCATGTTAACACGATTTTAGTGTGCACTTACTAACCTTCTGTGTAAAGTTATATTCAATTTTCAACCTTGTTGCTATGACAACGTACTGCAACATTTATTTCCATTGTTAGTGTCTCACTGTAACCTTGAAGTAAATGCATTTTTGAAAGATTTATAAGCAGAAATGTGAAGCTTATCAATTTATAAAAACATTGATTCTTCTGTTAAAACGTGAGTGTTTTATTTAATTTTTTTTAAGTTGTTCTCATTTTAGGTTCTCAATGAACCTCAGTGAGGTTGAAAATTATATGTAATTTTACACAGTAAAGGTTAGTAAGTGATTTTTTTTTCCCACACTAAAATCATGTTGTTTACATCTTGTGGCTATACTATTGAAACACACTTCTCCGCGTCACAGTTTATGTTCTGAGATAACACTGCCGTCGGTCAGGTTTAAACCGAACACAAAGCCACTGACATGAAATAAATAAATATTGATACAGTATCGCCAAACATAATATTGTGATATTCACATGTATCAAAATTTTCTTGCACCCCTATTGTGTGAATAACATCATGTAATCATGCAGTCAATAAAAAAGTAACTGTAGTCAGATTACAAGTAACCTATGTTAAAACGCAATATGATCTAAAAACAAGTACTTCATTTTTGCAATCTGATTACGTAATCCATGTTACATGTAATCCATTACAGTTATATAATGTATATGTCATTTTAACAAAACCATTTAAACATTAACAGTGAGTATTTTAAACTTTATGGATCGACAATGCAAGTGTCTCAGTGAAACTCAGATTAGTAGTACAATGTAATTGAGTAACAAGTATAATTGAATACATTATGCCACAAGTACTCTTGATTGTGGTATTGAACCTGGAATATTCCTTTATGGTCTCCTTTATGGTTTATTTCACATCAAACACTATTAGCATAACATTTTTAACAGATCGCTGGGTTCTCTATGGCCCAACACTGGTAAACAGCAGTTAAACATCACCATGACGCTATGTTCAAGAATTAAATGTTAGTGTAGTGCCATTGTTACTTCATTTGCTGCTACCATTATTGGTATAATCCCTAATATCCGCTTAGAATTCTGTAATCAAATAAAGTTCTTGTAAGATGGAAAGGTCATTGTGCCTTAAGTGGTCATTAACCATAGACATAGCGATGTTTAGGGATCACTGGGTGAGTCCAAATCATGAAAATGTCATGCAGTTTGAATCAGCTTGAGTAAACATTCATTAGGTTGTGAGGCTGGCTGTGTAGACACATCCCAGGATTCTTTGCAAGCAGCTGTGTGTATTTGCAGAGGGGAATGGACCCTGGACGAATACGTTTTGGCGGCTTTACATTACTTCCCGGTGATGCTTTGTTCAAGTACTGACCGTTTTTTTTGTTTTGTTTTTTCATGAAAAATTATGAATATACAGTAAAGCACTGCATTCCATTTAAATCCACTTATTGTGCATCTATAAACTCTGAAGATTATAGACAGTCTGATTTTTATTAAGCCAGACACCTGCTCCATACCAATAGACAAGGATTCTGTGACATTTCATCCCTTTTTACGCTGACCCCATGACATCTTTCCAGGTTAAAGAGTTGATGAGAGTTATGCTTGCGCTCTCTCTCTCTCTCTCTCTCTCTCTCTCTCTCTCTCTCTCTCTCTCTCTCTCTCTCTCTCTCTCTCTGTCTCTCTCCACCCCCCCATCCACCCCATCCACCCACTATTCCTCATTCTGCCTCGACCATCCGCTCTGTCATTAAGCCATACATGCACAGGCTTTAAGTCACAACCATATGGTGCTGTTTCATTGTGGATAGAAAGGCTCAGGATGACCATGATCTGATGAATCTTTCTAGGAAAAAGAGGTGTCTGCTCTGCTGATAAACCAGGGCAAAGTGTGTGTGCGTGTGTGTTGTGGTATTATATGGTTGAGTAGAGAGATTCACTGATGTGGCACCACCTAGGGGACCCAATAAAACACAAAATATGTGATTTCTTTTTCACTAAAAGCAATATGTTGCCTTTTTTGTTTCTTTACATACAGCATACTTATATAATACTATACTATGCTATATATAATATTTTAGTTTTCTATCAAATTATTTGTAACACTTTACATTTAGGTCCTATTAGTGGAACGTTAGTTGATGCATTAACTAAAATTAACTTACAATGAGCAATTCATTTATTAAAGTATTTATTAATCTTTATTAACATTAGCAAAAAGTTGGGGTTCCACATTATTTTAAGGTGTCAGTATTACAGTGTAATTATACATTTAATTACAGAGTAATAATAATTTATAATAATTGCTTAATTTATAGTGATTACTACAGTAACTACATGTAAAATGTGTAACAATGACACTGTAAAATAACCAAAAATAATGTGTTTCAAAAAACAGTATAACTGTTCATGAATAATAAATGCATTGTTCATGCTAACTAATGTTAACACATGAAACCTTGTTTTAAAGTGTTATCAAATTATGATGTGTAAATGGGTCGAAGCTTTGAGTTCAAAACAAACCCAAAAAATGAATAAATTCATTCAAAGTCTGCAACGTTTGCATGGTTATACTAAGAGTTTGCAGCGAACAAATCAAAGCGATCAGTCTGCTGGTCACTAAGGGCAGTGAAACTCACAAGTCTCCATAGCGGTAAAGAGCTTAGCCACATGTATGGAGGGAAAGCTGTTTTTTTAAGCTGTTAGGTTCCCCTCAGAATCTTGACGAGCATGTACAATGGTGGGGCAAACAATGCTGGCCAGCTCTGCTGTTAAGACGTTTGGTCTGTCTGGAGGCATGTTTAGTATTCAGCTAGCAGAGCGTGGAAAGATAAAAGAGAAAATGTCTATCTCTGAGAC
The DNA here is from genome assembly GCA_018749465.1 of Paracanthobrama guichenoti. Lineage (NCBI taxonomy): Eukaryota > Metazoa > Chordata > Actinopteri > Cypriniformes > Gobionidae > Paracanthobrama > Paracanthobrama guichenoti. The sequence continues at coordinate 1,209,799 of JAGHMJ010000663.1, forward strand.
CAAGGAAGCCCAAAAGAAGCCATCAAGCCCCGAACATACAAGTATGAATAGACTCCTCTGGCAGTGAGGAGATGGTATCGGCATCCACAAGCAAATTCCCCATACAGATAAGGAAGCACAGGGCAACCAGTGAAGGATTTATACGCCACAGGCACGGTACATGTGATCTTAACACATATAGTCCTCTAGTGTGAGCATGTGTGCTGGCACATGTCTGTGTGTGCTTTTGTGCATCTGTGTGTATGTTTTGAGTGTGATATTTTACAACAGTAATATTGTATTCCACCTGTAATATTTTTTTTTTTTTAAATATTGGTCTAATACATGCATAAGCAAGCTGACTTGTTGGCCATTTCATCTCACTTAGCTGTTTTTTTTAGCGCCTTACGCCTTGAGTAATGCGGTTTTTTTAAACGCAGTTCAAAATTGAAGTACGTAATACTTTTATCAAGTAAACGTAGTTTATTTTTGAAAACTTTGAAAACATTCCATTATGTTGTTCCCATGGTAGGAAAATTCCTAAATACATAATTTTAAAAATCCTTTTATTTTACAAAAGGTTTGCATTTTAGTATGGGGAACACATATTCACTATTAATCATGACTTTTGCCTCTTACCTACTTTACTGCTTATTAATAGTTAGTAAGGTAGTTGTTACAGTTTAAGGGATGTAGAATAAGGTCATGCAGAATAAGGCATTAATATGTGCTTTATAAGTACTAATAAACAGCCAATATGCAAGCTAATAAGTAAATAGTTAATAGTGAGAATTGGTCCCCAAACTAAAGTCTTACCTAAGAAAATTATATAAATTTTTAGGGCCCGATCACCGATGGTGTGAGGACCCTCTTGGAATTGCTCTGTTTATTATTATTATTATTTTTCTCCGAAATGAATTGCATTTTTGATGGCCTAAACATGCTCTAAAACTCACAAAATTTTGCACACACGTCAGAACTGGTGAAAATGTACATCTCATATGGGTTTCAGAATTGGGTATCGTAAAATGGCTCGATAGCCCCACCTATAAAACTTCAACGGAGTGCGGCTCCCGCTACGTTTCACGTACGTGTATGAAATTCGCTACATCCATGTAATGTCCCAATACCTACAAAAAAGTATCTTGGGGCAAAGTCATAAACGCAACAGGAAGTTTGTGCAGTTTTTGCCATTTCCAGGGCTCGTACTTTATCAAACTCCTCCTAAAGTTTGAATTATTTATTAATTATATAATTTATTATAATACTTCATAAAGTTAAATTTAAGTTTATATAATTATTTATATACTTATTTTTGTATTAATTGGACACCCTAATAAAACAAATTCATATTATATAACATAATTTCATACACGACCAATATCACCACAGACTTTTATTGTCAAGGTCAGAGAAGAGATCTGGCACAGAGCAAAAACAACGGTTTGAAGTGGCTGAATCTGACACAAGTCCCTTCTAATAACACAGGCTCTCACAGAATATTTCATTTGATTTGACTAGTCCTTTTTTTAGGATATTAATCTATCTGAAGTGACCTACTGACCTATAAAACAGCCAACTGCAGGACCGAAACCATAAGCTCATTTACTGTTGAGAGATATGAAAAAACCAGATTAGTCCTGTAATTACATTTAATGGGCCAAAAAAAAACATTCAAATACATGTAAATATTAAGTTTTAATTAATTTTCTGTGGGATTTTTCTTTTTTGTCTCTGTGTGTGTGTGTGTGTGTGTGTGTGTGTGTGTGTGTGTGTGTGTGTGTGTGTGTGTGTGTGTGTGTGTGTGTGTGTGTGTGTGTGTGTATGTTTCATGGGGGTGACAGAAGGATCCACAGTTTTGGATCAAACATTTTTTGGCACATTTTTCTCTTTAATGGGCCTCACTGATCTAACATGTAATCACTATAAATGCCAACTTTATGTACTGATCATATTATCGCCACAGGCAGCTAAAGCCTAATCAGATGAGTGTTGTAGATCACACAGACTTTGTGCTTTCACTTATCTGAGCACGAAAAACATTTAACACCTCTTTCTATATTGACAAAAATTAAGAAATAGACGCCTCTTAATAATTAAGACAAACGTCAGTAAATTTATATAAAAAACAGAAAAGAAAGAAAGAAAATAATCTCCTTTCAGATGTTGAGATTAAGCATTCTCTTTCTCCTGGTTCACTGAAGCAATCCAAACTCCCACCCACTCGTCCACACCTCCAGCTATTACACTTTCATGTGTTTTAATAGGCCTCCAGGCCTCTTGACTTCTTCTCTTCGCTCTTTTGTGTGTGCAAGCGCTTCATAAGGAGAGCTATTTAGCCCAACTGAACTATTACAGATGGGAATTATTAATTTGTATCTGCTTAGCTTCATTTGGACTACTTAGCGAATGACTAGGGAGCAAGGGAGAGAGAGAGAGCAGGAGAGAGGGAGAGAAAGAAAATCATTCTTTTCAGTTGACTGTGGGGCTTGAAGTCCCCGGGCTTTGGACAGATCCTAGTCGAGGGTCCTGAGTGTTAAATGTCAAGCCTTGTAGTGAGCTGTCACAGAACAGAATAGGCCCGGCATGATTGATGACTGGAGGGCCCAAAACCCAAACCCCCGATTGCAAATGCTACCTTGCGTCAGCCTTCCAACACAACCCCTTCCCCCACACCGATAGATTCTTGCCTATTCAAGGTCAGCTTGCATACCCTGACACCCCAGCATTCTGGCGTTGCTTTAGGCCTCTTGACGGAGAGAGCCGGCCCTTTATTTACACATGGAATTGCAGGGTTTTCTTGCCAGATCTTGCACCACCATTTAATCCCAAAAAGAGGTGAGAAAAATAACATGGAGAGCAGGGCCTCCGTTTTCCTTTTGGGCTGCTTTTTTCCCCTCATTTCGTGCAGTAGTGCGCTTTGCCATAGCCTCTCACAGAAGATCCCAGTGTTCTGACCCTGACAAATATGATATTTGGGAGTAGTGTTTGTTTGTGTATATGTGTGTGTGTGTGTGTGTGTGTGTGTGTGTGTGTGTGTGTGTGTGTGTGTGTGTGTGTGTGTGTGTGTGTGTGTGTTTTGGGAAACCTTTTGGTAAACCTAAAAGCCCTCCAATCAGATGACAAGATTATTAATGGGGCAGTCTGTGTTGTATCTCGCTGCATGCATATTCATAAAGAAGCTTTACAGATGGCACAGTGCTGTCGATATGGTAGCTTTTCCAAAACAATCACATACACATTGTAGTAATAGGTGTACATAATTTAACTAGAGTCTGACTGTATTTTCCTATTCCCAAAATTGTAGGAGTAACGCATATGATCATTTTATAGCAATCTTCATAGTAATGATACAGCGCATATTTTCCGCACCTGTATATAAAAATACAATGGCATTGGTTTTAAATCTGTGATTAAAAAAACTTGCATACAGTATACAGTAATATGTAAAGTAAATACACTCTGTTCCAAATTATTATGCAAGTGACATCAGTAAGATCTGTAGGACGGCATTCATCAGTGAATAAAACAATTTAAAGACAGTATTTATGCATGTATGTATTTCTACACCCACTGTAAATGTGTGAGTTTTGGTTAGAGGTGACTGAAAAGCAACTTTACACACATCTGCCAGCCTACATGAGGAGGTTCTAGAGACACCAGCAGCTTCAAATACCTGTTTGCTGCTCAAGTATGGCTTTTTTATAGCTGTAACAATTCATTATTATTTTTTGACAGAAACTTTTCTTAATAAGCCTTTATCTATTTTCTTGTGTTGTAAATTACTCATAAATCTTATGATAGTTTGATCATCTCTATTCAGTTTTCACACAATATTAGTTGTTTCCATGCCTTTTGCAGGACATTTCATCATTTCAAGGTCTTTCTTCCTCCCCATATTGCATGTGACTTGCTTAATAACATGCAACAACGGGTTGGGTTTCCATTTGCCTAAGTTGACCTAGCAAACTATGTAACTATTAAACCTGTCTGAGGTCAATAACAGTTATCTAAAAATATATGAAGAAATAAAACATACAAACACTTTCTTTGAAAAACTAACATTTGAATGTTTATTGTACTGAAATCCTACTGATGTCTCGTGAATAATAATTTGGAACACAGTGTAATGTATTAAATGTTAATAACAATAATAATAACACAGTAAAAGTTACAGCAATACAGGAAAATACTAATCTGATGTCCTTGTGGGGACATGTTTGGTCTCCATGAGGAAAACGGCTTATCAATCATACTAGGTGATGTTTTTTGGAAAATACAGTTTTCTGCGATATTAGGGTTAGGGGATAGAATATATAGTTTGTACAGTATAAAAATCATTATGTCTCTGGAAAGTCCTCATAAAATATGGAAAGTGTGTGTGTGTGTGTGTATGTGTGTGTGTGTTCATATTTTTCTATCCTCATGGGGGACTCATGGGGACTTGCATCACCGTAGGGACCTAAATTGAGGTCCCCATGAGGAAAATCATAGTTTTTTTTTTTTTGTATAAAAATGCAGAACGTTTTCTGTGATGGGTCGGTTTAGGGGTAGGGTTATTGTAAGGGGATAGAATATACAGTTTGTACAGTATAAAAAACATTATGTCTATGGAGAGTCCCCACAAAGATAGTGAACCAGACGTGTGTTTGTGTCCCTACATTATTGGGACAAAATGTCCCCACAAAGATGGCAATATTCGAAAACCTTGAGGACTTAATTTAAAATGAGCTCTATTACTGAAAGACACAATAAAGTTTTAACACGTTTCTATTCTAATTGTTGATGATAACTTGTGTGCTTTTCATTCTGTTGTGTGTATGATATCTGATCTGATATGAACATTTAACACATAAGCATAAGCGTTTCATCCCAAACTACAAATCTACACAAGAACAGATGTACCTAGCAAAGCTATCTTCTCACCCCTTTTGTAGATAATCTTAATGACCACTAGCAATAAATTCAACTGAAAAATGCCATTATCCATGAGGTTTTCCAATAACAATGGCAACATTTGTCTGCACATACTTGTCTGTAGGTTAACCACATGGCTTGAGTGTCACTCAGGACAGATCCTTGTGAGGTATGAAGAGGCTTCAAAAGGAAAGTCTGCTCACATTACTTTATCTGTCCTTCACTCCAGCCTTGCTGATACTATCAGGGCCCTGAAAGCCACGCTCTATGTTTCAGATCAAAGAACCTCTTTTCAAAACTCACCATGCTGATTACTGTTAATTCGCTGCTATAAGTGGTATTTAGACTTCATTATCATCGCCAAAAGGAAAACTTGTTGTGTACAAAGTCAGCCATTGAGAGAAAGACGGGCAGCGAGCAAGGGAAGTGAGAGAGCTTTTTTCTTACCTGCCTTTTTAAGGATGGCAGTGTGTCTCACTCTATGGATTTTGAAGTGGATGGGGCTTTGAAAACAGAAATTTGAGACCGTGTCGCACCTGCCTATCTGACCTGCCGCAGCAAGTCAAGATCTCTTCACTGCCATTAATATTAACACAGATAAACATAAAGCTAAATACCAGGCCATGCTCTGTTAACTTTATGTGATTAAGAATGATTGGGTTCTTGCTTCACCACACAGCAAGGATCAAAGAGCATGAAACGCCTATGAGAGTGCCAGTCTCCCTGTGGAACCCCTTTCCTATTTCCCTCTACATTTAATCCATGTATCTAATGCATGTAAGCATCAGCGTTTACTCCCTGGGAGTAAAAAAATGAATGCGTTTGCAAGACGTTTATTTAAACATAGGCTGCAGTTTATAGCTCTGGATGAATGGGCCTGCACAGGAAACTGAAAGGTGAATGGTTTTGCCACATCTGATCTGTGTGTGACGTAGGGCATTGAAATAATAAAGGAATATATATATATATTTTTTTATTGCAGTATTTATTATTAATGATTTTATTAAAATAACAACCTGTCACTCACATGAGATCACAGCAACAGCAAACCACAACCATCCAAAGATCCAATCAATTATGATGGATAAAATCAAGTCCTGTCTTCAGTGCTGGGGTAACGCATTACAAGTAACACAAGTCATGTAATCAGATTACTTTTTTCCAAGTAACTTTTTTTCAAATTACTTTGTTGTTAAATTTACAACAAAACATTTGAGTTACTTTTTCAAATAAGTAATGCAAGTTACTTTGTTTTCCCATTTATTGACTGACACCTCTACTGTTGATGTTGAGAGAAATCGGGAGTGAGTGCTGTATGCGCTGTGTGAACATGATAGTTATTGTAGTTGTAAACTAAATGTGAGCATACTCATCCATACCAATATCAACCATATCAATAAGCAAAAATGACCACATGATTACAATAAACAAATGTTTTTTTTTTTTTTTTTCTGCAATCCAGAATGGCAGCGCAGCTGAATCGTTTAAGCTGCGCCCTCTACTGCACAGGCATGAATTTGCATTCATTCACTCTGAGGCTTATTCATTTCACTTTTGGTGTGAAAGGGCCATTACATTTGCCAAAAGTTGAACTTTTTTTTTTTGTTATTAAAAACAATCAAGCAAGCTCAGCCCAGATGACAAAAAGCAACGCAAAATTAGCATAACACATTACTTTCCATAAAAAGTAACTAAGTAACACAGTGAGATACTTTTTAGGGAGTAACGCAATGTTGTAACACATTACTTTTAAAAGTAACTTTCCCCAACACTGCCCATCCTACATTTTTTTGAGAAGCGTATTTTCTTCACAATATGGAAGAAAAGACTAACTTCCATTTCATGCTGACTTTAAAATGTAATGTAGCTGATTTATATGCTTTTATATTCTGCAACTTTAACACATTAAATTGATCAAAGGACAGTAAATATAATGTTACAAAATATTTATATTTCAAATAAATGCTGTTATTTGAACTTTCTGTTCATCAATGAATATAACAAGGTTTCTACAAAAATGCTAAGCAGCCTGTCTTCAACATTTGATAATAATAAGAAATGTTTCTTGCACACAAAATCAGCATATTATAATGATTTCTGAAGGAAAGTGATGCTGAAAATTCAGCTTTATCACAGAAGCGTAACATATACTAAAATGTATTAAAATATATAACACATATATATATATTGTGATCAAATAAATGAAACCTTGATGAGCATCTTGAGATCATCTTGATGAGCATTGTGTTTTTGAGACTTTTCTCATAAACATTAAAAAAGCTTACTGACCCTAAACTTTTGAACGGTATGGATTTTAGTGCATGAGTCATATGGTATACTTTATGGTTCCTTTATGGTTCTTTTAAGTAATTTTTACAGCTTGAAAACGTCAGTCACCATTCATTGTAATTGCATGGAAAAGCGTCTTTTGAAAGTCATTAAAGAAGACAGGAAAGGTCCAGGAACTCGGCAGGAGTACAAAAAGCATTGGGTATAGACCCTGCTGGAACCAGGTCCAGCTGGCTGGAACACTGGGCAAAGAGTTGTCCATGGTTACTTTAACCTGCATGTGTGCCCAGTGAGGAAAACATGACCCTGAGCATGGAGGAAAAGCAGGGCCTTTCTTTATATTATATCAGACTCAAGATGCTAAGGCCTGTTTTAAACCACAAGCAGCACATATTTATGTATTGCAATGTAGGCTTTTATAAAGCACTACTACTCGTTGAATGAAAAATTAGAATGAATGAAAAAGAAGTATAATTATGTAATTAGGAAACAATCACTTTTTGCAGTTTGTTGACGACTTCTTTAATTGGAACAAAAAGTGAACGCAAATGAAAATGTGCACAATTTTACTAATTTTTCAAATGACTTTTTGATCCTAAGAGGATTTATGTTGACAAATCAAGCATTTTCAGTATTACATAATAAACGAGTGATTTTGCAATTTGGCTCACTTTTCTGTCCTCATATCTTGTACCATGTTGATTTAATGCCACGTTATATTGATAACTAACAATGTCAACACAGACTAAACCAGAGGCTGATTACATATGTTTTTTTGATGAAGTCCATCAAGCAGGCTGATGTATTGCTCCTTCCTTCCATGACTACCTGCTCTAGTCTCAACATGTTGCAATCTGACAGTAGTTGGTCGGAGTCTCTTGGCACATCTCCATGAGGCTATCAGATGAGACACAAATGAACTGAGCCAAGACACAGGAGACAACACCAGAGTCTTGGACTCAGATACACTTCCTCCTCATGTTAACCAGCCAGCAACAGTATCCTTTCCACACACAGTGAGTGTCATTTTGTGGTTTACATTTGTGCTTTGGAGAAGAAGGGACAAAGAACACTGAGGAAAGCATTACAAATCTGTTATCCAATTATTATTTTTTGTCTTTCCTTTGCAATGTAAAACATGCATAAGTCACACTGCACATGGAAACCAGGCTTTAATTGCATGCCATCATAGCTGATATAGTTTCATGGTTAGCAGATGGGAAACCCAATCAGACACCATTAATAATGATTGCCAACTTAACATCAAATCTTCGGAGTTTAGTGGTCAAATAGTTAACAGTTCATTGCTGACCTGGAATGTAAGTGTTTCAGACAGCTTGGAGGACATTCTACTTATTCCAGTCGAGTGAGCTTTAGCTTTGTTGAGGTGATTGAGGCTCTTTGGTTCTTTCTTCCACTATCCTTCCCTCTTCCCAAAACACACACACATACACACAAATAGTAGAACATAGAAAGAGAGAATGGAAGTAATTGTCTATAGTCGCCTGCTAAGAACCACAATTGTTGTTTGTTTGTCTTTGGTCCCTGTAAGTATTCTGGTTTAAATCTAAGTGAATCGAGTTACCAGCTCTAAAGTTTGGTAGCAGATTACATCAAATTGCTCAGTCAGAACAAAAATGACCTCTGCTACTAAGGCTTTCATATCACTTTCAAATACACAAATACTCAGGCCAACTTAACATGCATGATCTCCATGCAAAGCGTCCGGTTGTAATGCAATTTGACATTCCTCCTGCTAGGCACTCAGATGCGAAGAACAAAATGGTCCTTTTCTAAAAATCATTTTTAATGACACATAATATGCATATATGTAATTATAAAGATATATTATAATGGAATAAATTGACCCCACCATAGAATCTGTATATATATCCTACTATATATATATATTTCAACAACTTTTAAACTACTGAATTAAAATGATCTCTCTTCTCCATAGTCACTTAGACATACACACTCAAGCTTGTGTGAGAACAGACAAAAAGTACAAAAGTAACAAAACATTATTTTCAATAACCCGTAATGAGATCTTTTGTATGGCGTACATGGCTCTAGGATTAGGACATATTGGTCAGAATATTCTAAATGTGTTTTTAAAAGAAAATAAAGGTGTGTGTCATATAGGCTATGTTGTTGAATGCATTACTGAGGTAAACACTTGAAAAAAAGAACAACTTGGTAGAAAAAAAAAACACCTTTAAAACCTGAAAGAGAGCGAGAGCCAGGTGAGAAAAAGTAACACAAAAGTAACATTGCATTACTTGACATAAAAAGTAACTAAGTAGCGTTACTTTTTAAGGAGTAATGCAATATTGTAGTGCACTACTTTTAAAAGTAAGTTTCCCCACTGTTTATAATATATATATATATATATATATAATGTAAGTACTTTTATATATTTTATGCTGTGTATGAATGTAAAAATTATGAGCATATATAAGAATGAGTTGAATTTCTTGCCAGAGTGTACATATATTTGAAGTCACCCTGACATATCCATTGAGCTCATGCAGCTGAGGTCCTGAATCAATCAGAGTCAGACGCTGAAGCGCTGGCCTGCAAGTTGTAATCGCGCCACCTCTGAACCAGCCCCCTTAGTGCGAGCATGATCTGGCCCTTAGCCTGCTCTTGGTTATAATTTCTTTTTTCCTTTCTCTTCTCTTGCCCCCTGGAGCCATTACTGTATTTAAATTTAGACCAAAGGGCACATGTGAACCAGCTGACTGGGGTGCTAATCTCTGGACCTTGAAGTGCTTCTCTTTACTTTTTTCTTTTTGTGAACATATATACGAGAGATCGATTACACATGGCTGAGTGGTTGTCTGACAAAAGCCCTGCAGTGAACTTCACCTATGGATCGACAGGGCAGCTGCAAAGTTATGGTGACTGAGCTGTATTGCGCTGCCTTATGGCTAAGATTTGAATCAATCTGGCCTCAAAGGGAGGGTCACCTTATCTGCAACGGGGTCCTGTGACATGGGCGACAGGTGGAGAATTGTGCTGAGGGGTGGTAGAGGGACAGAAGAAAGTCTTAATTTCCACATCTAACAGGTGGTCTAAGCTTTATTTGTAATTTGTTCGTTATTATTTCACTATGACAATGCAATCTCTTCCTGATGACAGACTCTGGCCTTCGTTCTTCCCCAAACCTGTCCATATTCTCTCTATCTTGACGTTACCCAAAGGTTAGCGATGTGAAGCAGCTGTTTCCCTCCTCTCAAAGGTTGGACTGCAGAGATTTTCTGAATGTCATGTTTGACACAATGTCACAAGAATGGAAAACAACAGAGAGATGCATTTTGACAAAACATGTTTCATAACTCTCATACTTTAAGGACACCCTTTCATTGATTGACTTGTATTGATTTATTGTGTTTCGATAGCTTATTAAAGCACATTATTGTCAGTTACTTTAGGGATATTTGGGATGCAAGTTAAAGAGAGAGAAAAATGAAAATGTGTCATCATTTACTCACCCTCAAGTTGTTTGAAACCTGTATGAGTTTCTTTTGTTGAACACAAAGTAAGATATTTTGAAGATTCTTGGTAACCGGACAGTTTGACTTCCATAGTCCATTGTCAATGGCTACCGTCAACTGTCTGGTTACCAACATTCTTCAAAATGTCTTCTTTTGTGTTGAACAGAAGAAAAAATGTCGTACAGTTTGGACAGAATTTATCCCTTCACCCAAGCTCAATTGACAGTTGATAATGTTGATTACCACCCAAAAGGGAGAATTTTTTTTTTTTTTTTTTTAAAAAGGCCAAGGTTATGGTGCAGCACTTACAACTTCTATAATTTTTTACGGTTTATTGCATGATGTCATGGTGGTGAAGTTGTAAAATCGGATACTAACCTTTCTGTGTAAAGTTGTTGTTTTTTTTCTCCACTAAAAATCATGTTAACACACATTGTTTTTGTGTTGTTGCTGTACTATTAAAACAGTTGTACTATTGTACTATTTAAGTATTTTTAAGGTTTATAAATTGGTCCCATTCAACTTCATTGTAAGTGCCTCACTGTAACCCAGATTTATGCTCCCCCTTTTCTTTTTTTAAAAAGGAGGCACAAATTAATTAGTTTTTTTGTTGATCAACATTATGCCACAAGTGCTGTCAATTGAAAGTTGTTAAACCGAGAATATTCCATTTACAAGTTACATTTCAGCAACTGGATTACTGACCTGAAAATGTATTGTCTAATTCGAGTCATCCCTTTCTGCTTAAAAGATAAATACTGTAGTGGTGGACAGGACCCTTCCACTGACACAGAAATCCCAGAATAAACGTCTACAATATTATTCCATCCATCAGCGGTCCCTGTCTGTGAAGCGCTTTGGCACTCAGAGTTTAATCCATTAAAGTGCACCCTTTCTCTCACCGGCCTGACATTGAGAGGCCGAATCCAACTTTGTGCTGACATCTCGCACAGAAATCACCCTTTTATTCAACCGGCACTGCCATCTCTGCCTCTTTCAATAATATCCTGACTCTCGGGTCACAGAATCAGGGCTTCTAGCCCCATTGCAGAGATTTGCTTGGTGAAAAGAGACGATGAGGGCAGCTCTACCTGTTGACAGGAGAGCCGAGAGCTGTCTAAACAACCATTCCTGGTAATGACAGTTAATGAAGGACCTCCCGTAACTGCACAGGTTAAAGCAAGAGTGGTATTCATAACAAACATGTCGACAGAAGTTCACTGGGCAGGTGACAGTTTCTGAGCAGTTTGGTTTGGATGCTAGTTTGCTTTAACAATTTGGGGCACATTTCAACAGTATTGTCTTTTTAAGGCTGATGTTTTAAGCTTTTCAAATGGTGTCAAAAGACTGATTTGCTTATAACATGCATATAAGTATAACGTATATAATGATTGTATACAATTACATTTCATTTTACATAAATTACTAATAAACTAATTTGCAGTATTTTAGTTTTGATTCAAGCTAGCATTCAGAGCCATATACTAGTTACATGCTGCACGTTGGCGCTCATAAAGGCAACATGAGTTTTAGGGTGTGTTCACACTTGGCATGTTTGGTTCGATTAAAACGAACCCTGATGCGTTTGCTCTGTTAGTGCGGTTCATTTGAATAAGTGTGAACGCTGTCAAATAAGTGGCCCGAGACCGCTGAAAAGATGGGTCTCAGTCCCGCTTCCAAACAAACTCTGGTGTGGTTTGACAGAAATATGAACGCAACACGGACCAAAGACATGTAAAGGAACCAAAAAATGGGACATGATGTCACAACACATGCCTGTTTTTTGTCATCACATTCACGATGTTGCCCATCACAGTTCGGTACAGGCGTCAGAACCGCGTCTCCTCGCAGCAGATCTTTGTTTGTGTGTGTGACGGAGGGATTCCTACCACAGTTTTGACTCCTTTACCCATTTTATAAGCTCTTCATGAGTTCTCAGCTGGTCAAAATACCGTCATATGTAGGCTATGCACATAAGCACATTTATCCCAGCACACAATTGTGATTGTTTTGGAAATGTTCAGTTTTCTGAACTGTAAGTGCGAACACCCTTTGACTGGCTTGAGTCATTTCTCTATACCATTTCCCCTACCTCTTACTATCATTTTTGTCTCTATCAATTTAAATGCAACATTTTAGATCGATCCATCCATCAATCCTTCCACATTTGACATTGTCCTATGACTATTAATAATGTTCCATTTTGTCTCATGATGTAAAAATAACTTTGACGTATGTTGTGTCTTCCATCAAAAAAGGAAAATAGGAAATTTAATGGCAATGAGGTGGTGGGGTGAAAGGTGGAGATTATGGAGATGGAAAATGGTCAGCATAGCTTGTGTCTCTAATGGACAAATGAGGAAATGTTATCTTGGGGATGGAGAAAAGCAGACTCCAAGAGGCTATTATTGTTGACACTATTTAACATATAACCTTTTGTCTTAATGTCCTCTAAGAAAAAAAAAAGAAAAGAAAAAAACATCAACGACTGTTGGCTTTTGGAGCAGCCGTAGAAACACTGTGCAGGGGATAGAAAGGAATGGGGCAGTAGCTGGTGCTTTAAAGTGTCAGAGCCTTTGTAGCTGTGACTAGTTTATGATGCTGATGTCAAGCATCCCACTCAATGAGGTCTTTGTCCCGAACTGAGACCAGGGCAGTGGGAAAACTGCCCACATTTAGTCGGCAGGCCCATCTATCTTTCTGCTAGGCCTTGCTGTCCCCTTTGTACCAAAACTCCTGTGTATTAAAGATCTCCCGGGTTAATGTGCTGGAAAATTGGCTTGCATTTTTATAGGAGGAGGCCAGCTAAATGAAAGAAAAACAACTTAGGGAGGGCAGAAAGGACGAGAAAAAATATCTGAAGGAGTGATCCGAGAGGGCAGGCCCTCAAGACTTGTATCCTGTGACCTCGATAAAAGAGAAGCCTCTATGTCACACTGGAGACAGTCCTGTAGTCTGCCAGAGTGTGTTTCCATCCATTTATCATCAGAGTCATAAGCAGTGGTTGTTACTGTAGCTGTGTTGACCCGGTCACAATGCACATAGAGATACATTACAAATAAATCTAAGGGGAACACCAACGAAGAATGGAAAAAGGAGAAGGAAAAAAAAAAGAAGTTGTATTGTGTTATACAGTCAGCTAGAAAGGAGAAACAATCATTACCGCAGTTACTTCATTCTCCAGGTCACTCCATCTTTGTCCAACTCATTTTCACAGACACTTCCTGCAGATGTCAGAGCCAGAGCTTGTCACCTGCCCTGTTGCTCGCTGTGAAGTTGAACACAAAATTGGACCCATCAGTTCAATCAATAAGCTCTAGGTGTCCAGCTCATCGGACATGTTTATGGGTGTGGGAGGCTAATTAGGAGAGTCTTCCCAGGCTTAGAGAGAAGAGCCCACTCAACAGCTGGTCAATACTGGACTCCTGTCCTTAGGTCAATTTTGTGGTAACCCCAGAGAACCACCGGGACAGCTACAGGTCCACAGAGGCCAATTGGGTTAATAGCTGGCCCGAAGGCCTGAGATTTCCAAGAATGTCTCGACTGAGGCTTAGAAATTTCCCATGATAGCATGATATATATATTGTGAACATAAGAAGAAAACCAATTATAATAAAAATAATATGTATTATTATTAATTAACTTTTAATAATAATAATAAATTATTATTATTTTACTTATTATATTAATAATGTAAGAATTATTATTGTTTTTATAATAATAAAAAAAAATAAACAATACATGTATTATGTATTTAACTTTTATTATTAATAATACAAATGTATTATTATTATTATTATTGCTTTTAAATTATTGTTGTTTTTATTATTATAATAATAGTAATAATAATGACGATACTTTGTTTTCTGAACACTGGATTGGAACTCATGGATATTCCATGGACATAATTTACTATATTTGAAGGTGTTTTTTTATTTTTTTATTTATTAATTTTTCCCCTCTTCTGGTATGAATTGTTGATAATATGGTTGAATAATAATACCAATAATTTATATTATTATTTTTAGAACACATGGACATAATTTATATTATTTTATATTTATTATATATTTGAATATGGTGTTTGTTTCTTCATTTAGCACTTTTTTTAACATGAGAGATTTCCCCTCCATTCTGTTTTTGTTGTCAGTGTGTGCGCTTTTACATCAAGTGGGATCAGGATCTAAATATCTTTTTTTGTAAGTAAGGGGACAAGCTCAAAGAACATAACCCTTGAGGACTACAAGTCAAACATTGGCTATTGACATCCAGCAATCTAACCGCTTGCTTTTTCCCATTCCGTGACCCCAAGAGGTCAAAAAGTTTTGGTCCCAGAAGTCTCTTAACACGCAGATGTTACAGTAACATTGCCAGGAAATCAGGCCCAAACAGCACCTCTGACCCGTCTGTCAGCTGATCCAGCATGGCTTCTTTTGAAATGGACTCCCCACTTCTATAAATTACCACATTTTCCCACCGTCTTTCTTCCATTCAGCCTCCTCATCCACAGCTATTCGTTTGCAAGAGCCCTGCGGTCAACGAATAGCGACTGCCCAGTGGCTTGTGAATCTGACCTCTTGGCTCCAGAGAGGTCAAAGGGCTCACACCAGGGTCAGGGCCTTTCTTTATGTCTCCTCTCACCAAAGGCTCTGTAATGAATGGAGAGCCTGGGGGAAACAAAAGCTTTCAGGAGAGACAAGCGACAGTGCTCTATACACCAGCGCCTCTGCTCACTGTGACGTTCCCCCTACCAACTGAAGCAACAGAAACAAACAAACAAAACCAAAAGGAAAAAAAAAAGGTACTAGGATTAGATCTGTAGAAAAAGTTCTAAAAAAGGAAAACAGCATGTGCAACTAACTAATGGAATAACATCGTACTCATCATTGGATCATTCACTGAAGGGTGGAGTTACAGGACACACAGTAAATACAGCAGGACATTGCTGGCTTTTAGTGTGACTGATCAACCAGCATACGGAAACCAACCACATTCGACTGTATTAGTGTATCTACGAAATGTCTTGTACTTTAAGGAAATTTAGTGCTGGTGCATACCAGTGGCGTAGCCAGAATTTTATTTTTTGGGGGTCCCATCATAAAATGAGGGGGCCACAATATAGTCAAATACCGATACTTAAATAAATTAAAAAAAAGAATGGCCAGAGAAACCAAAAGAATATGGATCAAATGCGTTGGCTAATTATGCCTGTTAAAATGTATTGTAGGATCTATACTTTCACTGTCCATTTTATATTATCATATTTTATCTTTAATTTAATAGCACAGTGAATATTTAGAGCTGCTCCAGCTTTAACCGGTCAAGAGCAGTGAGCACTGTCTTTTGTTGATAGATTAAGATTGAGCACAAAAACAGCAGTAAGTTTCTGATACTGCTCCGTTAGGCTGTGATTATGGGGTGTGTTTCAACCGAACCAGGGAAAGAAAACGCCTCTGCACTCAACTGGATAGACCTACAACCAATCAGAGCGACGGAGTAAGTGACGTATGTTGAGCGACGCATGGTAGTGGGAAGTTCGGATCATTTTACGGACTCGGATCTTTGCATCTCGTTCAGCAAATCTTTTTTCAAGTCATTTCGTTCATTTCAGCAGAATATGATTAAAATGTCACATGTCAAATTCCCCAACATATCAAGTACTTATGCAAACGTTGATCACATTTGGAATAAAAAATAAATTATAAGCAAATGCAGCCAAGGCCAACTTTTAAGAAATAAATGATTCATTAATTGCTTAGCTGGGTCTTCAGCTCCGAATCCGAGTCGAGTTCTTTCTTTTGTCACTTCACATTTAATCACGTCTGTTCCCTGGAAAGATTAGTACATCTCTCCTGTCTTCTGGTTCGAGTCGTTAGTTCCGTCATCAGTGTCTGACCCGGCTGTGACAGCCCCATATGCAATGCATGCCGTCCCGAAAACAGAATCACCTACAGATTAGTTCACCTCTCGAGTCTTCGGGTTCGAGTCATTCGTTCACCGACTCACAGCCCCATAGGTTGAATGCAGAAGATCCTCTACAGAACCGATGGCATGTAGCGCATGCACGGTCAGCACAAAATGAACGAATCGCTCTCTGAGACAACTCGTTGTTCCCGAGTCATATTAAAGATTAGTTCAAAAAGAACAAATCGTTCATGAACGATTATGTTGCGTTATCTGTCAATCATTGTATAAAGCCTGACAATTTGATTGGTCCGAACAGCTTCTGTTCGGGCATAGTTACTCCACAACGGATCAAGTCCAGACCGAACTTCCCGAACTCAAATGTCAAGTTAGGCTGGTATCCAGGCTAATCACTTTGAGCAGCACGTATCCAACATACTGTGTTTTGTTTCCAACTGTTTACGCTCACTTCAGACATAACCGGTTATGTTTCACAAGGGTACTTACAGGAATTTTGATGTATAGATTTCAGGGTGTGCGCTTCGGATGTTTGCGCACAGAAATCTTCTTAAAAATGTCTTGTGATTACTGTACCGCCTTCCTGTAATAATAATAATAATATACATAAATCATGTAACAGTTCATGTTTTTACTTACACATACGACTTTGTTTTAATTCAAATGACACGTGAGCGATCATCAATTAAGAGCATGCAACAAAAGTGCACTCTCTCTCTCTTTACTGTCAGTTAATGTTAGAAATATGCTCCTCGTTTTACTTTTACTTTGCTATTGACATATCCCGACCAAACTACAAACTTTCCAGCAATGTCTGAAAAAAAGGATGTGTGCTCGACAAGCTTGCATGTGTGCCGCAGCGCTGCACGTTCAATCCATTTTTGTTTTTGTTTTTAAGTAATCAGAAATCTGGGTGGGCCGGACATGTAAATGAGGCGGCCTAGACCCCCAACCCCCCACATCGCCCCAGGACCCCTAGTGGCTACGCTACTGGTGCATACTTATTATGTTGAAATAAATATTTCCTTCTTTTTAGGCTGAGCTCTATATGGCTATATAGCTTTTATTTTTAATTTTTTAAAGCCATATATGAAACTGAAATTTAAATCTTAGATCCTATCCTATATTGTTCCAGGAAGATCTTATCTGGTCTGAATGCAAGACAATATAAATATTATTTTACTCAATCACTTGATGCACAAATCCATCCTTCTGTCCTTTTAAATGTCCTTGTTAAAAAAGCATGTTTGGCCGTTTAGTGAAACTGATTGCTGTAGCTTATATCCAACGTACTTATTTTGTTACATTTGTAGCTGCTGTTCGAATGTTAGCCTGGTAAATTTGTTGGCGATCAAATATTCTATGTCTCTACTCTCCATTATTAAGGTAGTTGGTACATTATCAGCGTTAGCAGTTCAAACATCATATAATGTATAACATATAATCTCTACGATGATGGGTTGATATACCAAGGGAGGCTAGACGCCTCTTCAATGTATTTTTTCTCAATACTCTGAGAAAGTGAAAAACATGGTTATCATGTTTGGCTATTTTTTTTTTTTTTTTTTACAGACAAAGGCAAAAATCACCGGCTATATTTTTATCAGCACAGTTTTATGGTCTTATAGTGGTGAAATTATAATCAAGAAATACACATTGTAAGGCATGAAATAAACTGGGAATTTTATTTACATTAAATCATCCTTCTCCCATATTCGCCTCCCTGATGAGCCGCCACTGAACATTTAGCCCAACTGAAATCTATTTTTAGACTAATAGACAAGGATACAAGGATACTTGGATTGTAGTGATTGTTTCGTCCAGCATGTTAACACACTAATAGGCCTCTGAGTTTGCTCATTGTTCAGTGGTCATATCTCAGTACAACTGAAAGAAAAAAACTGGCATATTCTAAAATAAGAAAACACATTTATCACATAATCAGACATCCGGAAGAGAGTTTCTTAACGCAGTGTGTTTTTCACCCCCACAACCTGTTTTCTCAGCCATTGCATTTGACCCCAGTAAAACTATATCAGCAAACTAATAACCGGGCAAACCACCAATCGACTGTGTCCTTATCCATGGTCTTTTGCTGTAATGTGTTGCAGATTCCAGAGGTCGTTGGCGGCAGAGTAGTTTTTAAGCAAATGGCATGTGGTGAGAGGTCAGAGTCAGGGGGCCCAGTGGGTGAAAGGTTGAATAACTCGAAGGAAAGTTGTAACTGTTTGAGAGGGGAGATGTTTAACAGGTTAAGACTTTTCCAACTCTCATTGTTTTAAGCCAAAGGAAAAAAAACACACGCTCATCTGGGCCTCCCATCCTCTGTCTGTCCAAGACTTTTATATATCAGTGTGTGCTCATTAATTAACATTCTTTGATTTTGATTCGTTTTGTGATTGCCTTTTTGTAAGCAATAATTTTTATATTAATAATTCACATTACCTTTGTAATCCAGGTATTGTTGTAGAATGGCCATATCCTACAGGTACATTGCTGTCACTGGGGCGGTACCCCAAGGTAAAAAAAAGGGAAAAGGTACATCTTTGTACCTTAGTGGTACATATTAGTACCTTTTCGGTTTTGTACCTTAGGGTACCGCCCCAGTGACAGCAATGTACCTTTTTTTCTGACAGTGTACATGTCTAATGTATCAATTAATTATACCAATTTTTGGTACAGCTTATGCCAAATTCTACAATCAAAACTTGTAAAATGCACAGACGTAATTGCGTATATAATTGTTTAATAATTTAGATAACCTCAAAAGATTGCAGTGATCCTGCAGTCATTAGAATGCATTGTTGCTTGCATTATATAAGCCATTTTAAATCTTCCTAAAGAGTTGATTGCAGACAAGAACAGATCACAGTTTCTGTAGAGTTCAAAATGCAGGTGTTTAGAGCGGAGTGCATACTTTTCCTCTAAATTAGGCGTTGAGGGCTGAGAGAGGGGTTGGGAAAATTTGTGGAATTACTGGTTGATTTTAACCAGATGATTGCTGGAGTTGGACACCAGAGAGTTTTCATTAGGGGCCCTAATTTACAGGCCTACCTCTGCATTCCAGCAGATGGTCAAACTCCCCCAGGTCTTAAAGTTCACCTCAACCCCACATGTCTGTGACCGAGGACGGTAAGTTCTGAGAGAAAGGAGATGGGGAGGGAAAATCAGAGGTAGCAATAAGCATTAAAGATCACAGAGACAATGTTCTATGGTTGGTGGATATTGAGATCTGAAATGTGCACATTTTTCTTTAATTGTCTTAGATTTTTTTATTTTTTTATTTAATTAAAGTGACAGTGTTATGACAACTGATTTTAACAGTTAGCTAAGGAAACAAAAGTACCACAGCAAAAATAGCACCAAGAAAGTGCTAATAGTAACATAGAAATGTTATTATCCTAATGCAATGTGTAAAATGTAGCTCTAAACTGTATAATTATAGCTCATTTAAAACCTGAAACATTGGCCAACATATGTTCTAAGCGCAGTTAGCGGTAATATCTGTTACTTGTGCTTGAAGTTTTAATGTCTGTAATTTAGTGTGTGTATATATATATATATATATATATATATATATATATATATATATATATGTGTGTGTATATATATATACAAAGCACAAAGTCAGGAGTTATTCACTTTTCTCTGAACTCCCTGAAACACCCTGATTGTAGTCTTGAGTTTTCTTCCAGGAATGTACACATCACAATATTCATCTTTAAATAATTCCTGCCCCAAGGCTTATGCACAATAAATAAATAAATAATTGGAGGGGGTGAGGCCTGGTTGAGTTGCGTTAAGCGTTTAAATTTATTCGGACACTGCAGTGGTCGTGATAAACATGAATAAACATGTTTAACATTAATTAATTCAACATATAATACACTCAAAATGTAAAAAATGTACAATCTATTTGACTTTACTGCAAAAAAACATTGTTCTTTTAATTCAGCCAAGAGGTCACGGCATGACGTATCTATCTTCAACTGGTCACATGCAGTGGCGGAACTAGACTTTTACATGGGGCAGACGGGGGTGGCCAAGGCTACTTTAGGTGGTCCATAGACCGTGAAAAAATATTATGTATAATACTTATTTGTTTTCATTGTTTTGACAGATGTAACATTGTATTCTAATAAATAAGCTACCAAAATTGTAGATACCAGTGACATTTCACAGTTCTCGATTCCAACTGATATTCCACAGCAAAAACTACTAATATCTAATAATATAAATTTAAATCATTACTGAATACAAGTGAACAGTCAGCAATAAAATAACAACAGTGCTAAGAATTAAGTTTCAAGTCTAACAGTAATTCAGGTAAAGACACTAAATAATCAAACGTAAAATAGCATCTTTACTGCAGGGTGAATTCAGGATGATTTCAATCACCCTCAATTCACCCTATGAATTAAATATAGATTAATGCATGTTAAACTAGCTACAAAAGATATTCAGTCAAGATCAGTGGGCGATTTTTGTTCTTTGATTAACTTTAATGACAGACGGCAGGAGGTAGCTTGGCTATAGGCTGCTGCGGTCACTTTAAGACCAAATGCACATATTAAATCCAGTACTGACATCATGCATCCGGTTTCATTTGTCATATGCTATTTTTGGAATACCTTTATGCGTATTGTGTTGTTTGCGCTATTGATGAAGCGCCATATGCCGCACACCAGACGCTTTGCATTCTCATGTTCAAGGAGGCAATGCCAAACAGTGAATCTAATCACCATACAAGCAAAAAAGTTCACTTCAATAACACACATATATATATAATATCTTTCCATAAGCACAGACTTTACACAGAAAATAAAATACTGAAAAATGTCTATACACACTCTTCCAGGCAAGGGTGAAGTCATTAACAAAGTTTTGAGACAAAGTGTGTCGTTTAATGGAAAACAATGTAAATAGCGTGACAGGATTTTGAACAACTCTGCGCTTATGCGCGACCCCCTTTATTATTAAACGTCTGTTTGGCAACTAACGTTAATATTCTCTTAATATTCAAAGTTAATATGTGAACAATGTGCCACACCGTCACACGTCAAAATAAATGCTTTTTTCAATAGGTGAAATGGAAGTAGCGATCTAAATTTTGGGGTGGCACCCAGGGTGGCCAGTCAGATGTCAGGGGTCACACTTCTTCTCCGCCACTGGTCACACTTCTTCATGTGACTTGAACTTTGGAATGCAGCGAAATGTGAAACTTTTCGCACAGGGCTTGCGTTTCCGGTCTGATGTATTTGCATGCATTTGAAAAGTGCAGTGTGACCGCCCCTTTAGTCTTGAATTAAATCTTGCGGTTATAGGGGCAAGACATTTCTAAATTTGACCAATCACAACACACTTGTCCAACTGACCACTCAGAGCACATTGTGCTTTTCGCAAGGCGGGGCTTAAAGGTGCAGTATGTAGTATTTATGAGGATCTATTGACAGAAATTCAATATAATATAGATAACTATGTTTCATTTCTATCTTCATACACCGCGGGTCCCCTTACAGTGAAGACGCCGCCATGTTTCTACTGTAGCCCTAAACGGACAAACTGCTCTACAGAGCTACTAGCTACTCTCTGCTCTCTCAGACAACATCATCTTTGTCTATTGTCTTCTCTGTGTGCTTCAAAAGGGAGGGGTGAGCAGTGGGCAGTTGCAATTCACAACCTCACCACTAGATGCCGCTGAAATTTACACAGTCCACCTTGAAAGAGCCAAATAGAGACAGGAACTAAATAGAGCATTACTAGGAAGAGAGGTACTGCAACAACACTAATTTTTTACACAAAATTACTTCCTATTCTAGTAGACCCCAAAATCAAGACTTTGTAAAATAGCATAATATGGCCCCTGTAAGACTTGATAAACTTTGCATTGCACTTCAGTGCAGTGCAAATATATATTACACTGTAGTTCTTCACTTGTCTTATAAATCAGAGAGTACAAGCAAATGAATGAATCAAAATGAAGATTAAATATTTATAAATATAGCATGACAGCAAAGCACAGCCATGTTCCATACAAAAGGTGCACTCAAGTTAAAAGGCCAGAACTGATTTTGTGACATGCATGATCTAAAAAGACACTTCATAACCAAGTTAGGGAATTATAAATAAATATTTTATATAATTTACAGTATAATCCGTTTATACTGTAATTGTATTTTTGAAAATTGTATTTGTGTTTTTAATGTAAAAAAAAAAAAAAGAGTTTACCCTACTTAGAAAATTCAGTATGACATCAGCATGGTAACCATTTGTTTCAGCCTGTCCTTCACATGAGATATTATCTGATTGTCGTGACCATTGCGCTGGGTTCCCTATTATAATAATCTATTATTTTCTGGAAGTAGAGTGTTGCTTGTTACAGACCGTTTGGAACACGTATGCATACGTCTAAAGGGTCAGGTAATGACCTCTCCTTGGTGATGTTTTTGCAAACAGTACAAAACACAGGTGCAGTCATTTTCATAATTCTTTTCCAGTGCTGTCACTTACACCACAATATCTAATAAAACAATGCCAGTGTTTCATGTTGGCGTATAGACTGAAAAGAGCTGTTTATACATGAATGAGGTGGAACTCGCAGTGCTCGCAGTTTGTTGAATTTACCTCTGTGAGCCACAAAACAGAACGCAGGTTCTGTGACATCCATTAGTCTTCCTCTTTAGCCTCTGTGTCAGATCAAGAGACTCATTGGTCAAAATTGCAACCAGCAGTCCAAACAAGAGTCTGCTTCAAGACAGCTCAGAGTCTGGTAAACTTTGAAATCCCCCCCATTACTTTTCCAGCACAATAAATCAAATCTCAGGCAGTGTTGTCTTGTCAGTGACCTTTGATCTTGCACAAAAAGAGGTCAACACGGCCGACGTGAATTGTAAAAAAACGGGCTGCTATGTAAACACCATTAATTTCTCCACTGTAAGGGTTAGGGAGCTGTATGTTGAATAAAAGAATGCCTCAGATGTCTGGAAATCTGAAGTTCTAATGGTATTTCATTCATCAAATTGTCTGGCTCGGCTAATAGCTGCTGGCATTTAAGTTTTAACTCCAAACGACTAGTTGATGACATGTTTCCCCCACACATGTGTTCTGATAATGCAGGATGAAAAATGATGTGGTATTCGATGTCTTAGCTTCCTACTCTCCTGTGCTCGCCGAGGGAAATGTTTTTTCTTTCCCTTTTAGAAATTTGAGCATTACAATTTAATTAAAAGTCACAAATCTTTTAAGTCACACTTATCATGATGTCCCCGACCGCCCCAACACACACACACACACACACACGATTCCTCCTTCAGCTACAACTGTACGAACCCAATTTAATGACACCAATGACTAGCAGGGGGGTATTACATCTAAATGAGCTTGTTATTGTTTCCAGCCCATTACTTGCTAATGCTAGGGTAAACAAATCTGCAGGTTGCAAATAAGTTCACCTCTCATGTACTTGTGAATGTGTGTGTAAACAGCAGACAGGGAGTGGGCCGGGCAGAGGGTAAGTACAGGGAGAAGCGGATTGTGATACGGCCCTGTCTAAATACAGCCTCATGCTGCTTAACAGACGTCTTACCACCTTCTCATGTGTAATTAAGAGTCACTGTCACCTGGAGATCCAAGCCATGTTTGCCTGGTGCATGATGTGTCTGTCTGTCTGTCTGTCTGTCTGTCTGTCTGTCTGTCTGTCTGTCTGTCTGTCTGTCTATCTATCTATCTATCTATCTATCTGTCTGTCTGTCTGTCTGTCATGATCTATCTATCTATCTGTCTGTCTGTCTGTCTGTCTGTCTGTCATGATCTATCTATCTGTCTATCTGTGTCTGTCTGTCATGATCTATCTATCTATCTATCTATCTGTCTGTCTGTCTGTCATGATCTATCTATCTATCTGTCTGTCTGTCATGATCTATCTATCTGTCTGTCTGTCTGTCTGTCATGATCTATCTATCTGTCTATCTGTGTCTGTCTGTCATGATCTATCTATCTGTCTATCTGTGTCTGTCTGTCATGATCTATCTATCTGTCTGTCTGTCTGTCATGATCTATCTGTCTGTCTGTCTGTCATGATCTATCTGTCTGTCTGTCTGTCTGTCATGATCTGTCTGTCTGTCTGTCATGATCTATATATCTGTCTGTCTGTCTGTCTGTCTGTCATGATCTATCTATCTGTCTATCTGTGTCTGTCTGTCATGATCTATCTATCTGTCTGTCTGTCTGTCATGATCTATCTATCTGTCTGTCTGTCTGTCTGTCATGATCTATCTATCTATCTATCTGTCTGTCTGTCTGTCTGTCATGATCTATCTGTCTGTCTGTCTGTCTGTCATGATCTATCTATCTATCTATCTATCTATCTATCTATCTATCTATCTATCTATCTATCTATCTATCTATCTATCTATCTATCTATCTGTCTGTCTGTCTGTCTGTCTGTCTGTCTGTCTGTCATGATCTATCTGTCTGTCTGTCTGTCTGTCATGATCTATCTATCTATCTGTCTGTCTGTCTGTCTGTCTGTCATGATCTATCTATCTATCTATCTATCTATCTATCTATCTATCTGTCTGTCTGTCTGTCTGTCATGATCTATCTGTCTGTCTGTCTGTCTGTCATGATCTATCTATCTATCTGTCTGTCTGTCTGTCTGTCTGTCTGTCATCTATCTATCTATCTATCTATCTATCTATCTATCTATCTATCTATCTATCTATCTATCTATCTATCTATCTATCTATCTATCTATCTATCTATCTATCTATCTATCTATCTATCTGTCTGTCTGTCTGTCTGTCTGTCTGTCTGTCTGTCTTTTTAGATGTCAGTGTATTACATTTATAACAGTAACACCCATTTCCTAAAGGATAAAACTGTAAAGGTAACTGTAACACTTGTCTAATAATCTGAAATACCACGTCAGCCCCTGCAAACATTGGTTTTTTTTTTTTTTTACTGTGCACCTTTTTCTCCACAGAGAATATGTAAAGTACAAAAATATTTGTATCTGCTTGAAAAGAAAATCCCTTCTCCCTTTTGACGGAACCAAAACAAACGAGAAACTAAGTAGTGAGTCTCTCCTACTGTAAACCAATTGGGAAGCATTTAAAGCTCTATCCATTAGGTTTCAAATGAACATCTAGAGAGTCAGTCTATCCGTGCTCTTATTGACTGAAGATAATAAATAGTCTTTAAATTGTCCCTGAAATTGTGTCCAACAGTGATTACAACCGGAGCCATGCTGTGCCTGTGTACAATAAAGAGAGAGAGAGAGGGAGAGAAGGAGTAAGAGATGTGGAGTAAGAAGGGATAAAAGTGAAAGGATACAGAGAGAGGAAGGGGGAGGAGGTAGAGAAATGTGTGTGTGCACTTTCCTTTAATCATTGGGCTGCATGTTAAGAGCGGGCTGGGGGTGGCTGTGTATCTCAGTGTCTGTGGAAGCCCATGCGTATGGAGTGGTCTTTCACACATCTCAGTCAGGATTTCACGAGCTGTCACTCCTCTTTTGAAATCCAGTGGGGTCTCTCCCTTTGACTCCTCTCTGTCCAATAGAGCTGGAGACAAGCCTCCTTTCACAATGTCTCTATTTTGTTCTTGCGGGATTTTTCACAGAAATATTTTGCAAAGCGGTCTAGAACCAATGATTACGACAAACGGTTATCGCTCAATTAAAGTACAGTTTTTGGAGATCATGTGTGGCTTAGCTTTCCTTGAAAGGCCTTTAATTAAAATCCTATAGGCTACTCAAGGCCATACTCTGACTAAAAACAACAGAAATAAAGCACAAAGTATTTATAACAATGTTTACATCTACAATATATTTACATTTTTGCTCTCCAGACTGCACATATGCCACAAATAAAAGGATATGGCCTGGCAAACGGAGAGTGTGGAAGCGAGGCACATGCTGTTTTAGTAAGAGAAACTGCTCAGGGCCTCTATGGGGTTGAGACTTGGCTCCTCGCTATAGGAGCTTTCTATGCATTGTTAATCTTTGTGTAATGAGGAATTTAAGAGCAGGAGTGCAAACACACGTAGCATCCAGTCAGTGGCGTGTAAGTTTGAGGGATAAAGCAGAGGGTAAGCCAAGGTGAAGCCAAAACTATCCCATGTTGATTGGTGAACGTTTTACAAGTAAGAGTTTTATTCAGAGTGGTGACATCCAGACTAATTCAAGTAAAGACCCATCCATCAGTGAAGGGCAGTTTGCTTTGTTGTGAAAGAAACACTACCAGACTTAAATAATACCATAATTGTGACCCACTGACTGAAGTTTTAACATACATTAATGGATATCTTACAGTTACCAGTGGCAGCTCTGTCTGATTTAGTGCCATAGGTGAGATACAATTGTGTGTATATATATATAATAATTTTTAATATTTAATGTCTCACTTCAACTCAGATTTCAAGTGAGATATTTTATAATTATTAAATGTATATATTTTATATATAAATTTAAATTATTATTATTTTATTTTAAAATGACTATAAGTTTATATTTAATCTCTATTTTTAATGTCTCACTTCAACTCAAAAAAGCTAATTTTTGAGTTCAATTGACATTTTAAAATTATTTTTACCATTTTTCATTTATTATATACAATTTTAAACTATTATTATTATTATTATTATTATTATTATTATTATATTTATTTAAATGATGCTAAGTTTATATTTAATCTCTAAATAAATTTTGTATGTCTTCAACTCAAAAAGTATTTTTTTAGTTCAAATGAGATTTTTAAATTATTATCTTTTTATATATTATGTACAATTTTAAATTATTATTATTATTATTTTTTTAAATGACTAAGTTTATACTTATTGTCTAATTCAATATTTAATGTCTCACTTCAACTCAAAAACGTACAGTTTTTAAGTTCAAGTAAGATTTTTAAAAATTATTTTATTTATATATATATATATATATATATATATATATATATATATACACACTCACCTAAAGGATTATTAGGAACACCATACTAATGCTGTGTTTGACCCCTTTCGCCTTCAGAACTGCCTTAATTCTCGTACGTGGCATTGATTCAACAAGGTGCTGAAAGCATTCTTTAGAAATGTTGGCCCATATTGATAGGATAGCATCTTGCAGTTGATGGAGATTTGTGGGATGCACATCCAGGGCACGAAGCTCCCGTTCCACCACATCCCAAAGATGCTCTATTGGGTTGAGATCTGGTGACTGTGGGGGCCATTTTAGTACAGTGAACTCATTGTCATGTTCAAGAAACCAATTTGAAATGATTCGAGCTTTGTGACATGGTGCATTATCCTGCTGGAAGTAGCCATCAGAGAATGGGTACATGGTGGTCATAAAGGGATGGACATGGTCAGAAACAATGCTCAGGTAGGCCGTGGCATTTAAACGATGCCCAACTGGCACTAATGGGCCTAAAGTGTGCCAAGAAAACATCCCCCACACCATTACACCACCACCACCAGCCTGCACAGGGCATGATGGATCCATGTTTTCATTCTGTTTACGCCAAATTCTGACTCTACCATCTGAATGTCTCAACAGAAATCGAGACTCATCAGACCAGGCAACATTTTTCCAGTCTTCAACTGTCCAATTTTGGTGAGCTCGTGCAAATTGTAGCCTCTTTTTCCTATTTGTAGTGGAGATGAGTGGTACCCAGTGGGGTCTTCTGCTGTTGTAGCGCATCCGCCTCAAGGTTGTGCATGTTGTGGCTTCACAAATGCTTTGCTGCATACCTCGGTTGTAACGAGTGGTTATTTCAGTCAAAGTTGCTCTTCTATCAGCTTGAATCAGTCGGCCCATTCTCCTCTGACCTCTAGCATCAACAAGGCATTTTCACCCACAGGACTGCCACATACTGGATGTTTTTCCTTTCACACCATTCTTTGTAAACCCTAGAAATGGTTGTGCATGAAAATCCCAGTAACTGAGCAGATTGTGAAATACTCAGACCGGCCGTCTGGCACCAACAACCATGCCACGCTCAAAATTGCTTAAATCACCTTTCTTCCCCATTCTGACATTCAGTTTGTAGTTCAGGAGATTGTCTTGACCAGGACCACACCCCTAAATGCATTGAAGCAACTGCCATGTGATTGGTTGATTAGATAATTGCATTAATGAGAAATTGAACAGGTGTTCCTAATAATCCTTTAGGTGAGTGTATATATATATATATATATATATATATATATATATATATATACACTCAAATGGACTAACCCAGCGGTTGGGTTGTTTTAAGCGAACATTTAACCCAACATCTGGGTTAAAACAACCCATTTACTGGGTTAAAACAACCCAATTGCTGGGTTAGTCCATTTTCAACCCGGTTTTTAACCCAGCATTTTTTAGAGTGTGTGTATATATATATATATATATATATATATATATATATATATATATATATATATATATATATATATATATATATATATATATATATATATATATATATATATGTAAAATAGAATCAGGCCATGACTCAGGTGAGACCCGAACCTGTGGGCCAACAGCTGTATTTATTCTGAGCATATGTACACTTCACGGTGCAACAGGTTCTGGCAATGTTTGTAAAATGTTGTATTTGTATTAAGTTTAAATTATTTAATTTAAACTATTATTAAAAAAAAAAAATAAAAATGTTTTTATGCTGTCATCATCTCTATGTCAGTTCAAAAAGAAATGCCACAGTTAATGCTGTAAATAAAAAAGCTACATGATGCCACTTGTAATAATACAAGATGGATATCCCAAGGATCTGGAGAGAGTTTAACAAAAGTGCCATTCTCCTGAGCTCAGTGTGGGCAGTCTTATTGTGTCTGGGTGTGAAGCTCTACTTTCATCTTTGTACTCACCCTCTTGGCCCGTGTTGCTTTTGGCAGTGCCAAAGAGGCTACCCATCCACTTCTGCACTCGTACTGCGGAGCTGAAGAGGCAGCTGATATTGACAGTCTTCTCCTCCTAGGATAGGCTGTGCTAGAGAAAAAGAAGAGAGGGAGAGGGAGCCGGGCCAGGACAGCGCCTTGAGTCTCACCAGCTGCACCCTGTCTTTAAGGAGGGGATGGAGAGGCAGCTCATTGAGGCCCTGGCAAACGCTAGATCGTAAACTTTCCCCTGCCTCTCCCTTTGATTGTCCTTGGACATCTGCCTGGCCCTCCCATCAGGAATGTGTGGCAGCTGTTTGCTGCAAGTGCCTTCACCGTGTGAACTCGGGCCTGTGCACGGGCCCCGGCTTAATGAATTGAGCCAACTCTAACCAGGTCGCCTGGGACACCCGTCTGCAGTGCATAACTCTGCTGTGGGGATGACAGGCAAGTGCAGGGGGCTGGAGGCTGGGAAATGTATATTATGGAGGTTAACCATTTGCCCTCGCACTGTAATTGGCTTAAATTGTCTCGGAACTGGATTTACTTGGGTGTGTGTTTGTGTGCACAGAGGTGTGTGTATTTATGCAGGAGGAGGGGCTTTCCAGGCTCTGAAGAGCGGTGCAAAAGTTCAGTTGTGGATGAGTGAGAGTGTGTGTGTGTGTGTGTGTGTGTGTGTGTGTGTGTGTGTGTGTGTGTGTTTTCACACACATTTGGACAGCCCTTCTTTTAAAGTAAAATTCCAGGTTCAATACAAGTTAAGCTCAGTTGACAGCATTTGTGGCATGGTGTTGATTGCCACAAAAAAAAAAAAAAAAAGTTGTTTTCTTTACAAAAAAAGGAAAAATGGTAAAAAGCATAAATGCAAGGTTTATAATTTGATTAAAGCTTGTACAGTAATTCTTCTTTTCAAACGAATTGTCCAATAATATTTTGATGATGATGATGATAATAATAAATAAAATAATAAATAATAAAATTGTATAATTAATTTTTATACTAATAATTGTTTTTGTGTGGTCTATAAAACTGTTTGTGAAAATTATAATTGTATAAAAGCTTCTGCACTAAATCTTGTTGAAACAAATTTTTAAATAATAATAATAATTTGTAATTAAATTTTATACTAATTATTGTTTGTGTGATCTGCAAAGCTGTTTGAAAATTATTATTTTATAAATGTTAAATTTAAAAAAATAATAATGTTTTACTATTACTACTACTAATAATAATAATAATGATTATTATTATTATTATTAGAGATGTACATCTGTTCAAATCATAATTATATATATATAATGTATAATAATATATATATATAATGTATTTTATTTATTTTTTCCACTTTGAAATCATGTTAAATTTGTCTACAATATTGAAACATTGAGCATTTTACATTTATAGATTGGCCCCATTCACTTTCATGGTAACTAAGTGCCTCACTGTAACCCAGATTTTTTTCACTAAATAGTGATTATTCACAGCATTATGCCACAAATTATGTTGACTGAGCTGAACTTGTCCTGAACCCAGAATAAAACAAAGTATTGTTTAAGCAATCTTACCAGCTCTCACTAACATAAAAGCATTAAGTATAGCGCATCAGTCTGCGAGTAAAGCAGTAAGAGATGGTGAGAGAGAGAGACTCTGGATAAGCGCCAGACTAAGTAACGGCACTCTGGTCTCTTTCGAGAGCAGGCGGAGATTCTGTTAACTCACCACACCTTATCAGCTCTCACTAAGACAAGCAAGCGAGCGCTGAAGAGGCAGCAGGGATACAAAGATTAATCACGGAGCAGGCAGACCCTGCAACTAATGCTTCACTGCAGGAGAGGAGCAGCTTCTGGTTGCCACAGCGTACTGTATCAAGAATGGATTAATCCACATCACAATTCCTTTACAAGCACAGACAGCTTTTTGCTTAATTGTATGGCAGGTGCTCCAATCAAAATAAAGTGCACCTGTGAACAGAAAATCAAGGATTAGTTTATGAATCTATTTGTTTGATATTAGAATAGTCATTAAATCAGTTTATAATTATTATGAAGTATATGTGAATTTATCCGATTGAATTCATGACTAGACATCTGTTGTTTTTTTAAGGTTGCACACACCCGCCATGCAAGAAAACACTTCATGGCGGCCGGCATATGTTTACAACAACACATCATGGGATAAAATTACAAAGGTGTGGATGCTGAGAGGATGGGAAATCCCTGATGCAATGAGGAATGCTTTGATAGTTCTCTGTCTTCTACTTGAAAGCACGAAAAAGGTTAAGATCGCAGTCTCAATTCATCTAAGCGTTAGTTTAAGGCAGACTTGGGGATTACAGATAATGTGGGGAGTCCTCGTTCTAAACAAGCAGGCCAACAAGTCAAAGGTGCTGACAGGAGGAGAGGAATCTGGCTGTTTGTTTGAGAAGCAGGATTAAATGAAAGGTGCTATTTTCAGAGCCGTGACTTAGCGCTTAACACACGTTCTGATGAGTTGAGACATGTCGCTCATGTGGACAATGCAAGTTTGAGTCCAGCGTGCATCATTTCTCAATCTTCTTCCCCCTTGTGTCATTTCCATTGTTCTTTATGTACTATCTTAGACGATCTTGTGGACGATGTTGGTTTGAGTCTGGCTCACATGATTTCCTGGCTTTGTTTGCCCCGCTTCTCCCTGTCAGTTGCTTTACTCATTATGTATTATCTTTAGTTTACCTGTCTGCTGGTTCAGGTACAATTGATGTCATTGTTCAATATTATCCCCCTCTTCTTCCTGTCATTTCCCTTTCTCTATAAGATTAAATAATGACTCGTTTTCCACTGAGCGGTTTCGCTACGGTTCAGTAGAGTACAGTATGATTCGGGACTGTAAACCCTGATCCGGCTTGCATTTCAATCGCCAACAGTACACTTATGATAGGCAAGGTGTTGCGATCGATGTCATTCTCGCACGAAGAAGAAAGCAACACAGTAAACAACAATGGATGACATACAGCAGATCTTGTTCTTGCTTCTCGGCATGTGGCTGTTGTCACAAGAAGACACGCTTTGTTTGAGCCAAGCCTGCAGGCTGCAAGGAAAAACATACAAGAGATGATTCTCTGTCAACCAATCAACGTTCTGCAGTGAGTCTAGCTCCACCCTTTAGTACTGGACTACTATGCTAGGTACCCCAACAGAAGGTTGCCAAACAAGTGATATGGTACGGTATGGTTTGGAATTAGAGTACCATTCACAACTTCTGACAATGGAAACAGCAATAATTGCGTACTGTGCTGAACTGTACCGCTTGGTGGAAATGAGCCATTAAAGGTGCTGTTTTCAGAGCTGTGACCTAGTGCTTAGCACACGTGTTCTGATATGTTGAGCCATGTGTCTCGTGTGGATGACACAGGTTCGAATTAATCTCATGTAACTTTCTGATCTTGTTTTCCCCTTTTTCTGTTGTTTTATTTCTTTCATACTATTTTAGTTCATATGTTCTGACTTGCTGAACCATGATGCTCTTATGGACAATGCTGGTTCGAGTCCTGCTTGCATCATTTCTCGATCTCATCACTGCCCCTTCTTCTACTCTATTAAATGTAAGGTGTTATTTTCAGAGCCGTGACCTAGCAATTAGCAAATGTGTTCTGAAATGTTGAGCCACAGTGCTAATGTAGACCATGCAGGTTCGAGTCTGGCTTGCGTCATTTCTCCATCTCATTCACCTTCACCTTCTTCTCCCTGTCATTTCCCCTACTCTATGATTAAATTACAGATACTATTTTCAGAGCCTTGACTTATTGCTTAGAATACTTGTTGAGCCATGGTGCTCATGTGGATGATGTAGGTTCAAGTCTAGCTCATTTCATTGTCCAATCTCATTTCCCTTTCCTGACTGTCCAACATATTTACTCTTTGTGTACTTAGCACACGTTTTGATATGTTGAGCCATGGTGCTCATGTGAAGGACACAGGTTTGAGTCCTGCTTGCATCATTTCTCAATCTTGTTTCCCCCTCCTCCTCCTATTTCCTCTCCTCTGTGATTAAATGAACGGTGTTCAAATGGTTTTCAGATCCATGATCTAGAACCACACTGGACAACTAGTTGTCTATCACGTCATATAGCGCGAGAGATAGCCTCTCTGCTAAAGGGTTTTGCGTGTGGTTTTGCTCTCGGTAACTTACAGCGTCGGAGATATGAGCTGTGTGTCATCTGAATGTTCTAGATCCAGTCACTGTTCTCCACCAGATTGGCTCCCGTCAATTTTGTGTTCTGTACGAGACTCAAATGCTGTGTCGTTCTCAAAGGACGTGGCGCGAGTGCAACAGTTAAAGGTGCGTGTTTCTTTTGAAGATTCTTTCGGTTAATGAAGCTTTGACGGATAAACTTGTTGGCTTAATTGGACTCTTGTTGTGTCAAATGTGATAAGACTTTTCAGATTCACTGTAAAATCCAACTGTTGTTCTTACTAAGACTTTTTAGTAAACTCTACTTAATGTCCAATAATTTGTTGAACTTACTTAAAACAATTTAGTAATCTGAACTATTTGCATGCTATGCCTTTGTTACTTAGAAAACACAAGTAAACATTACTTGACAGGTTTGAGTACCATTTTGGGGGCAATTTTTAATAGAGTTTTCACTAATTTCCTCCACTTCCTCTCACCATTATTGTGATTAGTGTTCCCCTTGGTCGGGCACTTGGAACTTCTTTCATATTATTGTAATTCTCTTCCTATTGATGCAGCGATGCAACAAGAAATCATAGTTATCTGATTTCAAAGGAAGGGAAGTAATACATAATACATATACAACCTCTATATTTGTAACAATATCTTGCAACTGACACACAGACTTCAACATTCAGCATGCAAACCACAACAGTGGTAACAAGGTTTTTTAATTATTATTTATTTTTATTATTAATAAGACCTTTACTATTTTATTTGCTGTTGTTATTGGGGTTATACTGGCAAAAGACAAATGGTAAAATAAAGCCAAAAATAGTAAAACAAAGCAATTAATTTATTCATGCTGCAATGCACTCTGGGAGCTGGACTAAACTTTTGGGAGTTGTCTGAACTTTTGAAATTGAGTTACTTGTATTCAAGTTTTATGGTAACCTCTACATATACACAAGTTAACTCTACAAAGTAGTATCAAATCAAAAATTATGTCCTAATTTGTTTGAAAATTTTGAGGCAGTCAGTTTCCAGTAAAGTCAACTTATTACCTTTTACAGTGTTTATCGACGTCACCACTTTGATATTACTTCAGTCACTGTCGCTATGGTTACTGGTAAGACTCACACCTGTAAGTAAATGCGGTTGTCAATCCCAAAAATTGTAGCCTTTATGTACTATCTTTGCACACATATTATGACATGTTGAGCCAAGACGCACATGTGGATGGCACAGGATTATTTCTCAATCTCTCTCTTATTTCCACTCCTTTTAAACAGCAAAGACAAAAAAAAAAAAAAAAAAAAGCTATTTTCAGGGCTGCCAGGTATGTTGACCTTTGCAAACTGACCCATATGAATAGGTGCAGATGATGGAAGCTATGAATTTTATGGTTAGCATTTTTGTTTTTATATAACTTGTTTAGTAGCAGCTATGCGGATTAAAGCTTGGAGCTACAGTACTTCCTAACTTGTTATAGACTCACAAACATGGTTTTAACAGAGCGCAATAGGCTTGTTTGTAAGTTCTTGCTGTTTTGTTTTATTTGAGCTCTCTGCTTCAGTGTCCGATGAGGCAATATGGCGCTCTCCTTAGAGCATGATGTGTTGTTTAAAACCTAATCAGAGACTAACTAGTCCCCAGTTATTTGTTTCGGGGCCCTGGCGCTTGAGAGTTCCCAGATGTTGTAGAAGGTAGGGAGTCGATTGTTTATACAGCAGCGAATCTTTTCCAAACACACACGTTCTATCAGCCTGCACGGCTATCTATCAGGGGAGGCAGAAGTTACAGTTTTTCTGAAGTCAGGCAGACACAAAAGCCCTTCGGCAGCAAATTACTACTCCCACCCCACCTGCTGAAGCCAGCGTGCTGGCGGCGCAGCGCTCAGACGTGAAACCTGCCTCCGATCGATCGGTTGTTGTTGCAGCTGGGCTCCGCTTGATGGTTTATTTAAGCGGCTCCACATGCTTGTGGAGGGGGGAAAAGCAGCTGAATACATAAAACAGGCTCTCAGAACCACTTTGTGGTCCGGGGGAAGAGTAAATGGAATAATAAAATCCAAATGGTTTCATCCTATTTTCTGGGCTCGTAAATCCGGGGAGTCACCATTTACCTTTATGATCCAACGCATGCGGAGAGAGTATGTGTGTATGTGTTGCGGGGTGTGGGCGTGAGAGAGTCAGTGTGTGTTTTGGGTGAACGCGTGAGTTTTCGTGGAAGGATTCATCGAAAGACTGAGGAGCACATATGCTTACAGGATGGGATTTTAGCTGAAAGAATTCACAGTCCACGATTTATCTGCCGGGGAATGTTTCAGTTTTCCTGACTCGCAGTTTAAGTATACTAGTCTTAGCTTTTCATCATGCATCGAGCAGAAAAGGTTTGATTTAAGTGCATGGTTTTAAGGGACCTGTAAATACTCTCACAGAAATTGCACAATGCAATATGCATTATGGAAATAAACCTTTTCTTTTTGTAAAACGCTATAAAAGAAAGTGGTGTGTTGTAGAGGGTGGGATCCAGACTGGGCAGGTGTTGTTTTTGTTGTAAAGAAAATTGACCAGCACATAACTAATGAATTGAGGTATAACAAAGTTGCATGACTGAGAGCGCATGCCATCCAGTTCACTGGCTACTGTAATGACGCTTTCCCAATGAAAAGCCGTTCTGTCTTTTGAGACGCAGTCTTGCATGGCTCTACACCAAAGGAGAATGCTTTTAAGCAACTGGAGTGCAGAGAAGTGTATTTAAGCAATGTCAAATATTTGCAAAGTTGAGACTGTGATGAGTTGCCTTGGTCATGTCTACATGACTCACCCGCAGACATGACAGTTGTTTGTGTGGAACTCTAGAAAGTGGATTTTTATACAGTGGTTTTAAATTCTTTTCTCCAAAGTTCAATTTTAATATATTGAAATGTTTGTGCCTACAGAAATTGACTTAAAGTCTACCCTGAGAAATATTCACTAGAGTAAGTGTTATAGCTAGCTCACTTTTCCTTATATATTTACAATTAATATAATTTCCATTATAATTTCCTTTATAATGTAGGATTATATATATATATATATATATATATATATATTTGAAATTGTTTATATATATTTGAAATTGACTTAGGTTATTGACTTAATCCTAAAACTGATTTAATGAAGAGATAAAGGTTTATGCTCTCACAAAGAACATTTCCACTGGTTGGGAGGATCTCTGGGCTCCATATGCTGGATAATCTGGTGGAGACCACATGCTTATAGGCACTTTACAGCTAGTCCACACACATATTTGTGTTTGGGAGTGTCTGTGTGCAGTCATCCTGCCTGTGATGACTGCTCTTGAGCTGTGGAGGCCCAGAGCTGTCAGCAGAGCGTCAAGGTCGAGTCATGACTTTCCTCATGAAGGGGTCACAAACAGCACAAAGCTCTGCCCATTTCCTTCCCATGGGGCCAAGGCAAGGATATGTCCCGGACTTCCTACTGCCACAGACACTGAGAGGAAACAACGCAAAGAAAACATCCCACAACTTTTACTTTATCACATCACGGAACAAATTTGTGTTGCAAGAAGATATGTAAACTCTTATTTTTATTACATTTTATTGTTTTATTTTATTTTCGTTATTTTATTTTGTTTTTAAAAAATGTAAACGTCAAAGTATTTATACATGTAGATGTTTGGAAAAATGACACCAAGACTTCATGAACACTTTTTGAAAGATATCTTTTTGGATGCTTTAGAGCATTTGTCTGATCACTTTTACCTTGGAAAGCTTATTTACTGTCTCTTAAAAACGTCTCACTAGAAGCACACAGCACATATTTTACCTGTCATAACAAGGTTAAACGTCATGAATTGGCCACATTTCAGGATAAGCACAAGCCAACATGCATATAAAAAAAATCATTTTTACAGTGGAAAATATAGCTTGGTCAAATTGAGTTTTATATCTTTTGCTATTATTACAAATGAATGTAGACTTTCTTTTTTCCCCTTCAAGAATGTATAATAGTACTATTTTTATGCCATGGCTATACAGCACAGCAGACTCTAATTTACGTTTACAGTCCAGTTAAAAAGAACACTGCAGAGCTTTGTCGAATAACTAGATGTTAAATATTACTTTCATTTCATATAAAACAATCATGGACATAAACTGTAACCATTTTTAAAAGTGCAAGCTTCTTGGATTGTATTCCACCTTGCTTTCAATTGTCAAACAGTTTCGGTTGACTTTTTGTAACACTTTGAACCAGCAAAGGTAAGTCTTGCAAAAGAGTCAGATGCTCTGATATTTGGGATATTTCTGTAAAACCCCCAGAGACAGAGCCTGCCCCAGAAAACGCTGAGGGCTGAAAAATATTATGAGAGAACCACTGTTTATGCAGACCTCAGGTTCACGGCAAAGAAACAGAAAATAGCAAATCCCCGTAAGAGCTAAACCTTCACCTATTTACAGAAATACTAGGCAGCAAGATGAAAATATGAAAATCAATGGAAAATATTTAATGTTCTGCCAGTCTAACTAGGGTTACATTGCATCTCTTTGTCCTGCACTTAGACAAAGTCTTCCATTCATTGGTAGCTACGCTTGTTCACTTTCTGCATATGTGTCTCTGTGCTTCTTTCTAATTATTCTTTTTTTATTTGTTCATCCAATAAACGTTTTGATGATCCTACCATTTCCTTTTGAAAGGAGTGCAAATGATTGTCAGTAATGCAGGTTGTCCCATTTCTGAAGTAGCATGTCAGTGAAGAAGCAAAAGGTAGTTTAGGAGGCATAAATCCAAAGACTGTCCAATATAAAAATACCCATGAGTTATAAAGTTATAGGCTTTAATGCCACATATGGGATACAGCTCACAGTAAAAGTGCAAGTTATTTCACCTTTCAAAGGACTGAAGGTAATTGCCTCTAAATCTTGGTAGATGTGGTGAACCATGTATACTATTTAGGGACCAAGTTTGAGTTTAGTTATTAATAATTATTGTTTGGTCAGTTAGATTAAATGTGATTCAAAATATTCCTAAATATCTTTAAGAAATGTTCATATGATGGATAATAAAATTTTCTGTTAATCAGCTGTTCGGATGGCATTTTTTCCTTTTTTTTTAATCACTCTTGCTGAAAATTAAATTGTGTTAAGAGGGAACAAAATTAATACCACAAGTGTTGTGTGAGGAATCACTGAATTTAGCAAAACTTTGCAAAGTTTAAAAGGTTAGTGATAGGGTATAGGGTTAGTAAATTGCTGGGTTTACACAACAACAATGTACTAAAAACTGAAACGTTTTTCCTTTGCACGATTAAATGATTAAAAACGCTGTATTATTCATGTCAGGCCAGTAGTTGGCGATGGCACTTTGTAAAGAAACACTACACGCCTATAGACTGAGCACTATTTTTTGTAATTTGTAGACGATAATGGTATCGTTTTAAAAAACGTGCACTTTGAAACCCATTTTCAAAAGCATTTTCAGGCAATGGCCTCCAAAATGCCATTGTTGTGTGAATGAACAGCCAAAACGCATACAATTCTTATGTTTTTGTTGAAAACAGTGTTGGCAATGGCTAAGTGGACTACAAGTATATTTCATTTAAAGGGTTAGTTCACCTCAAAAATTAAATTATCCCATAATTTACTCACCCTCAAGCCATTCTAGGTGTATATGACTTTCTTCTTTCAGCCAAACACAATCAGAGTTATGTTAATAAATATCCTGGCTCTTCCAAGCTTTATAATGGGAGTGAATGGTAACTTGGATTTTGAAGCCCAAAAAAGCACATCCATCATAAAAGCAATCCATACGGCTCCGGGAGGTTAATAAAGGCCTTCTGAAACGAAGCGATGCGTTTGTGTAAGAAAAATATCCATAATTATAACTTAATAAACTATAATCACTGGTTTTCGTCCACGAGTGTAGTTCCGGCGGAAGAGTGACCTCTGAACCAACGCATGAGGTATTGACGAACGCGGAAACTCAGAGGCTAGAGCAAAACAAAACCCGGTCACGAACTAGAAGTCTAAAACCAGAATTTTTTAAATGTCGGTGGAGCTTGAGTTTGTTGCCCAGCCCTATTTGTTTGAACCGTGAGAGGCATCTACTTTCACCCACCT
This sequence comes from Paracanthobrama guichenoti, assembly GCA_018749465.1. Taxonomy (NCBI): domain Eukaryota; kingdom Metazoa; phylum Chordata; class Actinopteri; order Cypriniformes; family Gobionidae; genus Paracanthobrama; species Paracanthobrama guichenoti. The sequence goes on from JAGHMJ010000663.1 coordinate 1,249,558, forward strand.
CATCCTACACCCAACATCCTACCTCATGGGTCAGGTCAGAGGTCACTCTTCTGCCGGAACTCGTGGATGGTTGTTACCGGAAGCCAGTGATTATAGTTTATAAAGATAAAAAAATAATATTTTTCCTACACAAAAACGCATTGCTTCATTTCAGAAGGCCTTTATTAATCCCCCGGAGCCGTATGGATTGCTTTTATGATGGATGCACTTTTTTGGGCTTCAAAATCCAAGTTACCATTCACTCCCATTATAAAGCTTATTTTTTTTTTATATAACTCTGATTGTGTTTGGCTGAAAGAAAGTCATATACACCTAGGATGGCTTCAGGGTGAGGAAATGATGGGATATTTTTCATTTTGGGGTGAACTAACCCTTTAAATCTGTGAAATAATCTGTTTATTTATTTTCCTTTTGGGATGGAGACGACACATTTTAATTAATTTTGTGTTTTTGTAGTATATTTTGCTTCACAAAACTGGTTGGTATGTGGGTCTCATCCTATAAGTGGGTGGTTCTTGGTCAGAATAGCAATAGAGGACCAGATTTTTGTTTTCTGTCAATCAGATTTGTGGCTGTGTGAAACTAAGTGCAGCACATCACAGGTTCTCATTTCACTATAGCAAAGGGAGTGTTACTTAGAAGTCTTCAGCAGCAAAACATGCTGTTTAATATTGGAAAAGGTTCATGCGAACCTAAATTATGTTTATGGCACAAAATCAGTATGATATAAACCCCTTAAGTAATCAAGAAAACTCTATAATATGGAAGTGCTCACACATGTCAGTAGTTGTCAGCAGGCCTGTAATACATCCAGAAGACTGGCCCCATAAACGTTTATTGTGTGTCATCACTTTTGGTACCTGTTACCTTTTTTCCTCTCTTACACCACCAAGAACATCAAACCTTCCTGGATTTGTGACAGGCTCTCTAATTACCTCTGCTATTTACGGTGCTCGGCCCGTCTGCTACTGATTTCTCCATTATCTTGACAGTCAACAAACTGGTCCCATTAGAACAGCAGTGCACGAGGCTCGCCTGGGGCAGACCTGGGCTTTGGTGACCGCAAATCGCTTCTGTATTAAAAGTCACCATGTAATAACTGCCTTCAGCTTTATCGCTGAAGTGCCTGTTTTCTGAGTGAAAGGCTGGGAAAAGGAGGTTTTTTTTTTTGCACATGCTTTATTGACTGACCCGCACGTTCTGTGTGAGAACCTTTGAAGGTTCTGGAAGATGGCTTGAACCTTTTAACCAGGCCTCTGATCTCATCTTGGACTCTTTTCATCCGCTGCCTTGTGTAAATGTCTTCCGCTCTTTAGATTTCACGTTCATACGATGATTATGTACATAATAATTAGTGCAGTTATATTGTATAGCAATTAGGCAGTGTGAAAGAGCGCTATGCTTACTGAGCAAGTCAAGAGGGAATAGCCACACACTGACCTGGAAGAAATGTGCCTTTCCAGGTCATGTCTGGACTGCAGAGGTCCAACCCCGTTTAAGAAGGTCTATACATGTGGATGTTTAGAGTCAAGGCTGTGTCGTCAAACATGACATCACCACAGTAATATTTACTTAACTCTTTGTGGTACACTCTAAAAAACCCAACTTGGGTTGTTTTTAACCCAGCATTTTTTAGAGTGTATAAAGATGCATTATCCTATGTACTGGAGCATATAAGAAATCCTGTTTTGACTTATAAGGGGTTTCATATAGTAAAATAGTTTGCTGAAAGAAGTTTACTTAAAATTTGTTTTTGTTTTTGAGAAAGAAATCCAGAATTTTTCCCTAGTTATAAACATAAGCCCCAACAACCTGTCCTTTTAGTAATGCTGTCAGCTTTCAAAGCTTTTGTCCTTAAAATGAAACATCAAGTGAAGAAAATTTGAGTTAACTCCTCTCTTTCTATAAACATGGCTCCATGAAGACGGACAGCTTCTTGACAGCATGACATTGTTGGTGAGATGTGACTATAGAGTAAAGGTCATTACTCCTCCTCCATGATGCCTTTACATGTCACTCAGAAGAATGGTATGATGACCAATCAGGGCCTGGCATGTCTAAAGCCACAGTTATGGCTCTAGGGGTGGTCAGAAGTCATCAGGATTGGACGGCTGTCTGGAGGGTGAGGGAGGTCAAACCTTTGACATTTGCCGTGACACTATAGCCCTCTATTTTTATGCTGAGGCCTTCTCGTGCCAATTACATTTTTGCCCTGTATAGGGGTATCAAGTTGCAAATGTCACCAATAGAATGGACTTTGTTATTAGAGACTATATGTGTGTGTTTGTGTGGGTCTGCGTGCGCACAAACGCCACTATTTCGTTTGTTGACCTCTGCTGGCAATTTAGCTTTCCTTTAGAATAATCACTTAACCAACTTTATGGTACTCTATGAAATATACAGCAAAAAATAATGACAAAAACAGGCTGATGGCATTGCTGAGATTGGTTACAGATGTCTGTCTGGAGACGTCAGCGTGACACTACGGTGGACGTCATTCTCGCTAGATTCTTGTATGTAGTAATGAGCCAAACAAGGGTGACCAGTCAGTAAACTTTGGCTCAGATTTCCCTGTTTAACAAGCTCTTGCTCTATGAATGTCATACAGGAATCAGATATGAGCATGCTCTGTCTCTGAACTTGTGTCAAACGTTCTGTTTTATGGTTTTTATATCTTTATATCTGTTAAGTTGTTAAACTTGAGATGTTAATGGGATTATTTTACATTAATTCCAGAGTATATGTTTTACGTCCGAAGTTTCATACTAAGTCAAGCAATCGACATCCAGTATGTAAACATCTGTTTCAAAGTTGTCTGATACACACACACACACACACACACACACACACACTATATATATATATATATATATATATATATATATATATATATATATATATATATATATATATCAAACCAAAAATTATTCAGATACCAGATATAATTTTTTGTGGGTGCAGGACACTATAGTTCATTTTTGTAAGTGTACAGGATAGCAAAATAAAGTAAACTGTGTCATATTATACCCAAAAATTCTTCATACAGTGGACTACCAGTAAAATTTATAACAATTTGGGACCAAAATTATACTTTGACCTGAGCATGTTTTGCTGAAGTATTTTTTCTTTGATTGCTAATGCGACCTTTTACACCACAGACTGAACAAAATGAAGCATTGCTTGGTAATTGGTTGCCCTGAATTGGTATTATCTAATTGTGTACTTTTTGTGTACTATTGTGTACTGCTGATTGGTTGATTGTAATCCATTACAAAGTTATCTAACATTATCAAGATGAATTTGTTCTGACACAGTTTAACAGAGTGCTTGTCATATTTTATTCCCATTTTCTAAACCACAGTGAATAAACTGTGATAATGTGTGTCTGATAAATTTTTGGTTTGACTATATATATATAATAGTGTGTGTGTGTGTGTGTGTGTGTGTGTGTGTGTGCGTGCGCGTGCGTGCGCGTGTGTGTGCGTGCGTGTGTGTGTGTGTGTGTGTGTGTGTGTGTGTGTGTGTGTTTGGTCCTGGTAAACAAAATGTCCCCATTTTCTGTGATGGGTAGGATTAGGGTTAGGGGACAGTTTTTACAGTATAAAGATCATGTCTATGGAATGTCCCCATAAAACATAAAAACACAACGTGAGTGTGTGTGCACACAAGTTTGAAAAGGATGTTTACATACTGGATGTCGAATGCTTGACTTAGTATGAAACTTTGGACAGCCACATTTTTTGGGGGGGGGACATAACATAGTCAGCCCAATAAAGGCAGATCCACCACTTTAAAAAATAAAACCAAGCGCAATAGGTAAAACTGTGGTATTGGATCCTTCTATTGAATGACTTTGAGATTTTATGTAGCCCTCTGGGTAGATGAAGTGTTACGGACTATACAGCCATTGTGTTTAACAGAGCAGGCATAAAAACAAAATTGCTAAAAGATGCATTGGAGAGCAGATCATTTGAAGTTACCGTGCAGAACACGAGCATCCACAATTTTTGTGCAAATTTCAGCTGAACTGATCAACCATACATTTTGTTAATAGGTCATGTAGTCGAGTAACAGAAGTGCACACACATTATGGCACATAAAAGCTGCCCAGAGGGAGAGAAGCTTAAAACCCTCAAAGTTGAACAATTTCTTAAGTATTACAGAGAGAACCTGAGGGGAAAGGCCAAGGGGTCATGTGTTTTGTGTCACTTTTAAAACTCAATAACTTAACGGTGGCTCTGTCTCTTCTTCAAAGTATCAACTTGTTTAATCTCTCCTGAAAGACCTTTTTCTTAGGCAAGAAATTCCTAAGATGAACAGTTTCAGATGTTAACATAATTCACCTGTCCCTTAGGGAAAGTGTTTTAGTAACGGGTTGATTGTGTCAATATTCAGCTGGTTTTGAATGACTCCCTATGGCACTGATGCTTGAAAATATGGATTTTTCATCGTCACTACTGCATTGACTTACCAAGGCGCTGGAAACAGCCACTGATCCCTGAGAGATATGTAACAGATTTGTTTTAATTAAGTGTGCAAACAAAAGAGAAATTGGATCGTTGACTGAAACACTGGAACTGGAACAATAAAGCCACTAATTGCTGTTACTTTTTTCCACCCTCAACGTGAATCGATAGCCATTGCTCAGCTGTACACAGCTCAGGCAGCACAGTAAACAGCCTGAAAAGTCAAATCAGTCAGAAATGTGAGAACTTACACTATTTGAATGTGTGCACTGACGCACTCTAGTTTTATCTAATACAGAGGTTAATAATAGCATGAATGCTGTTTAAACTGCCATTTTTGGACTATGATGTGCTGTGTGGCCACTATGCAGACCTCCTGAACAAGGTGCCGCTGATCTCCCCTCTCAGGCTAACGTTGCTAAACTACAAAACCCAGCAAAATAAAACACTCAAAGGATTAGAACAATTTAGAAGCACACCCCCATCCTTTCAAATGTGCTTTCTTTTGCGCCGCGGCTGTTTCTCCGCACCCAGCATGGGCTCCGCTTTGTGGCTTTTAATAACTTGCCTTTCTTAGCCACTACCCCCTGAGACACTTTTTTTCAGCATTTCTATCTCTCCCCCTCACTTTATTTTGTGCCGCCCTGTTTCTACCTACTAGCAGCTGCAAGGAGGAGCGATATGCAGCAGAGGCGGCAGCAGCAAATTTCTTCCAGTTGCTCGACGCGCTAATCCTCCCCTTTTCTTCGCAGCTCAACCATTATATTGCAGTTTCATTGACTGGGAGGTGTTGTGTTGCAGTGGAATCAATAGCTGAGGGGATCCCAGCCCAACGATTAGCTTGTCAGTCAGGCCTGTGCAGTGGGAAGGGAGGGGAGGCAGAGTAAATCCTGGAATACCAGGGGCCACCAGCATAGAGAGGCAGGAATGCTGAGAGCCGTTGAGTGCTCTGCACCACCTGTTGTGGAAGGCAACATGTGCTGTATGTATTAACCTTTCTGCTACTGTGGTTTAACCACTGGCCGCTACAAGGCCAACACCACAGTCTGGGGTGAAACATGTCACACACACAACGCATGTACACGCTTTCACACTCACACAGTCATAACATCACACCAGGACATCATGTTCTGCATATTTTGGAGGTGATGAGTCATATTTGATGCATGTTAAAAGTTTTGTGCAAACTGTACATATTTATTGTGCCTTGTAAAAATAAAAATTTCCAAATAAAACATTTCCAAAATTATTGCCAATGAAAACGATAGTTAATTGAACATATGCCTCAATAGCAGGACATGTTTCACACTACATATAACATTCTATTAGATAACAAATAGATAGATAAGTAGATAGAGGTTTTTTTTACATTTTGAAGATATTATTGTTTGTAATTTATTATTTATTAAAAACAGAAGCCATCATATCCTATGTTCGTTGGTGTTATTCATGCAACCGATTCATTTGAAAACACTGACTGTGTTCCAAATTGCACCCATACCCTTATATATATTTGAGCCTGAACCACAAAACCAGTCATAAGTCACACGGGTATATTTGTGGGAATAGCCAACAATACATTGTATGGGTCAAAATTATCGATATTTCTTTTATGCTAAAAATCATTAGGATATTAAGTAAAGATCATGTTCCATAATGATATTTTGTAAATGTCTTACTGTAAATATATATAGAAAAAATATTAGTAGTAGTAGTAATAAGCATTGCTAAGGACTTCATTTGGACAACTTTAAAGGTGATTTTCTCAATATTTAGACTTTTTTGGACTCACAGATTTCAGATTTTCAAATAGTTGTATCTCGGCCAAATATTGTCCTATCCTAACAAACCATACATCAATGTTTCAGATGATGTATAAATCTCAATTTCAAAAAATTGTCCTTTATGACAGGTATTGTGGTCCAGGGTCACATATATATGAGTTAAATTAATTCCTGTTTTTCAGCAGAAGATGGTGTCCAAAGTCCTTCTGACGGACTCAGTGTCTGAATTATTTCACTCCCTTTTCACTCCTTCAAGTGAATTATATTAGTGGATTAATGTGGAAATAGTTAATGAGGGTATAGGGGTGGTTTTGTTTGGAACAAAATAAATGAGTCATTGAATCATTCACTCATTCAATTTATGCAAAACTGCTGATTCTTTCAGGAACAAAACAAGTGACTGCTTTTATAAATGAGTTATTGAATCATTTACCCAATACATTTGTGCAAAGAACATTGAATCATTAAGTAACTAGATTCTCTACTCTGGCTTTGTTTGAAACTACTCTCTTTGGTGGAGTAAAAACATAATTTTACACACTATCAACTTCTTATTTATTGAACTTTATGAAATGTAATCATATGATCGTGCTGCATCTCAGAAACATCTCAAGCTGTCATTGCTAGTTCTAACATGCTGTTTTTGAATTGCTAACAAAGGCTTGAACTAGTGTTCCACAAGGTGTTCCACAAAAATTCTGAACAAAGTCGAACTTATTTACATAACTGTTCATTGAGCTGTTTTATAAAGCCTTTCTAAATATATGACTATAGTTTTTTAAAATGCTATCATATGCTTTTCAGTGGAATTTAAACACTATTGTGTGTCCACTTATACACCCTATTATTAAAATAATATATTTGATTTTTAGAGTAAAAATATTAAACTGAATTGTTTTAATTTACAAGGCCTTTAACATAGGTCATTAAAATCAGCAGAACCAGAGAATCACATAATTGTTATATTGTTTATAATTTTCATTTAACTTTTGACTCAAACCTATATAAATAGAGATAAGGCCCTTGAGACAACTCGCCCCAGTCTCTTAGTGTTATTCATGCATTCATTCACACTGTATTGTGTAGACATGATAACCCATGTCAATCTGTTTTTAAGGCAGGCAGGAAAAATGATCCACTTAGCATTGCTCTGGCCTTGGTGTCATATTGGTTTTGAAGCATTAAATCAATTCTTCTGGGTCTCTCTCATGAGACAACAGGCTTAGTCTTATTTCAGTGTAGAGCAAAGGAAAAGAAACTGTACGCTATTTGTGTATAAGCCAAAAGTACACTGTATTTAGCAAGAACAAATGAGTGGCCTTTCAAAAAAATACTTGCCTGCTATTTCAGAGTGGGCAGTTCATCATCAATACAATGTCACATGGTGTTTGGAGGATTGGTGCAGACAAAGACAACATTGTCTTTTTACTGGTTAACTTAAATTATATTTTTGGACTAATGTTTGTTTCCTCTCTCTTCATTTAATTAGGTTATCATCAGTTTATTGTTTTTTGTTGTTATCCATATTATCATTATGGTGATAGACATCTTGCTGAGTCAGGGCAGTTCAGACATCACAGCACATTGTGCTGAGTGATCCTCTGAGCTTACAAATCAGGGTGGACAGGAGCGTGGCTTCAGCCTCCACATGAGATCGGTGTCACTGACAGTGTGAGTGAATGCACATGTGAGACACTTGCGAACCTACTTTTCTGCCTGGTAGTCAGTGTGCAACCCTAATAACATGATACCCTGTGCTACTGAAAGTTGACCTCATCTTAAAAAAGCACACTCTGACCCAAATCACTTTGTTTTTCTTTAGATCTATGCCTTATTCATCATTTGACCCTTTGAATAAATTATGGTAGGTTTTAAATACACACTGCCCATATGCTTTGTCCTTTTGGGAAGGTCAAAGATTTTTAAATGTGACTGAACATGCAGTGAAGTGACAGTCAGTAGATATATTTGACATATATTTTTAATTGTTATAAATAAAATTTAAATTAAATAAATGTCTATCCCAATATATTTGTTTATTATTATTATTATTATTATTATTATTATTATTATTATTATTATTATTGCGATAAAATATTGGAATAATTCAGATTTGTATTGTTTTTGAAATATTTTTTCAAAATAAAACTTTTTAAATTGTTTTGAATTAACTTTTGATCAGTTTAATAAATTCAATACATAACTATTGACTTTAATGTATTCTTGCTGAATAGAAGTATTATTATTATTATTATTATTATTATTTTTTTTGTAATAATATTTTCACCTTCAATTTTGAATGGTAGTGCAACCAACCACCAATAAAAAAATAAAAAATAAACAATATGTAATGTAATGTAATATGTGACCCTGGACCATAAGGGTCATAAGGGTCAATATTTTTTAATAACTTTCAATATTTGAGATGAATACATCATCTGAAACATTGATGTATGGTTTGTTAGGATAGGCCAATATTTGGCCGAGATGCAACTATTTGAAAATCTGGAATCTGAGGGTGCAAAAAAATCTAAATATTGAGAAAATCGCCTTTAAAGTTGTCCAAATGAAGTCCTTGGCAATGCATATTACTAACAATAATAATTTGTTTATATATTTACAGTAGGAAATTTACAACATATCTTCATGGAATATGATCTTTACTTAATATCCTAATGATTTTTGGCATAAAAGAAAAAACAATAATTGTGACCATACAATTATTGTCACAAATATACCTGTGCGACTTATGACTGGTTTTGTGGTCCAGGGTCACATAGAATAGAATAGAATAGAATAGAATAGAATAGAATAGAATAGAATAGAATACATAAATCCAATATAAATAATACAGTGGGGGCCATTTTAGTACAGTGAACTCATTGTCATGTTCAAGAAACCAATTTGAAATGATTCAAGCTTTGTGACATGTGCATTATCCTGCTGGAAGTAGCCATCAGAGAATGGGTACATGGTGGTCATAAAGGGATGGACATGGTCAGAAACAATGCTCAGGTAGGCCGTGGCATTTAAACGATGCCCAATTGGCACTAAGGGGCCTAAAGTGTGCCAAGAAAACATCCCCCACATCATTACACCACCACCACCAGCCTGCACAGTGGTAACAAGGCATGATGGATCCATGTTCTCATTCTGTTTACGCCAAATTCTGACTCTACCATCTGAATGTCTCAACAGAAATCGAGACTCATCAGACCAGGCAACATTTTTCCAGTCTTCAGCTGTTCAATTTTGGTGAGCTCGTGCAAATTGTAGCCTCTTTTTCCTATTTGTAGTGGAGATGAGTGGTACCCGTTGGGGTCTTCTGCTGTTGTAGCCCATCCGCCTCAAGGTTGTGCGTGTTGTGGCTTCACAAATGCTTTGCTGCATACCTCGGTTGTAACGAGTAGTTATTTCAGTCAAAGTTGCTCTTCTGTCAGCTTGAATCAGTCGGCCCATTCTCCTCTGACCTCTAGCATCAACAAGGCATTTTCGCCACAGGACTGCCGTGATACTGGATGTTTTTCCCTTTTCACACCATTCTTTGTAAACCCTAGAAATGGTTGTGTGTGAAAATCCCAGTAACTGAGCAGATTGTGAAATACTCAGACCGGCCCGTCTGGCACCAACAACCATGCCACGCTCAAAATTGTTTAAATCACCTTTCTTTCCCATTCTGACATTCAGTTTGGAGTTCAGGAGATTGTCTTGACCAGGACCACACCCCTAAATGCATTGAAGCAACTGCCATGTGATTGGTTGATTTAGATAATTGTATTAATGAGAAATTGAACAGGTGTTCCTAATAATCCTTTAGGTGAGTGTGTGTGTGTGTGTGTGTATATATATATATATATATATATATATATATATATATATATATATATATATATATATATATATATATATATATATATATATATTTTTTTTTTTTTTTTTTTTTTTTTTTTTATTATTATTATTATTTTAAATTGTTCCCCGTTGGTCTGGTTTATTCTTCCTCAAATTAGTTTGAAACTAGGACTGTAAGATTTTATTTTTATTTTTTTGTAAGATTTATTCTGTGTCATTAAGCCCGTCTCTTCTGCCATGTGTGTCCTTAAAACTGGCTGATTTCAAAGTCCCATCTGAGAGGACGAGCAGCCATCTGACGGCTGGAATTAATGAGTGGGGACCTGCAGTGGGTTGGCAGGTAGTGGGGGCAAACAGAACAATGAGGCCTGTTGCTTGTAATCACTTGAAGCTGCTGTCATTAGTGTAGGCCTGATGCAGGACCAGCGTGGGCTCAGCGCAGAGAGGGCCAGGCAGGAAGTGTTGGCCAGCTGCTGCCAAGCTGTCATCAGGAGGGCAGACTGCTGAGGTGGGGTTGGGCGTGGTGGGGGGGCTGAGGGCACTGTTGCAGGAGCCGCTGGAGTCAAGGGCAGAACGCAGTGTCCTGATGATTTGTGCCGATTGTGTGAAAGTGTGTATGGTTATATGTCTGTTTGTTAGCATGGTGTGATTTCATTGTGGCACTAGGCCACATTTTATGTGTGTGAAATCACTGATCAACACTTCTGCATTTACTCTTTTGGCAACCATGCAGAGACAAAACGGACCACCTCTTGTTGGAACACAACCTTTTTAGGTTCTGGTGAAATGTTTGTGGTACGTGATCTCTGTGTCTGTTGTATTCATAAACAATTATTTATCAATATGATACTCTTAGGCTGCTCCATAAGAATATTCCAAATGTCATGATCTTTCCCTGACCAACATCCAAAGTGTCAGCTATGTACACACTACGCAGAGATCGTGTGGCCGACAGACATGAGCCTATTTGTGTGTCAGTAGCCTTCATCCATGTATTTATTGGATACCTTTTTGAATGTCCTCACCAGTACTGGCTTATACAGTATGTATGCAAGATAGAGAGAGGGGGAGTTTAAAGAGAGAGTTTTGCTTTAAAGAAAGATGTTTTTTCACTGTGTGAGAAAATGAACATGGTGTGAGAACAATGTCAATTGTGTGAGAGTTTGCAACCCTGATTTAACCCGATACATAACACAATATAAAGCAACACTTTATATTAGGTGTCCTTAACTACTATGTACTTACATCAAAAAATAAGTACAGTAGTTATTGTGTTGATGTTGTATTGCAAAACACATTTGCTGGTTAGGGACAGGTTGTGTGGTATGGGGAGGTTTAAGGGTGGGTTAAGGGTTAACGGGCAGGGAAGGGTCAACAATTACAGATGTAATTACATGCAGGTATTTGAAAATTTAAGTTCATTGTAAAAACATGTATGTATACAATAAGTGCATTGTATCAAATTATTAATTTAAATGTTATAGTACACTCTAAAAATGCTGGGTTAGTCCATTTTCAACCCAACTTGGGTTGTTTTTAACCCAGCATTTTTTAGAGTGTAGTGAAAGACACCTAAAAGTGGGACCCAATATACAGTACTGTGCAAAAGTCTTAGGCACGTTGGTATTTTCACACAAATTTATATCTTTTACTGTAGTGTGTCAGTAGGAAATATCAGTTTACATTTCCAAACATTTTTTTTTTTTTCTTCTGCCAGCAGCCGGTATGATCTGATCTCACCATCATCGAGTCTGTCTGTGATTACATGAAGAAACAGAAAAAACTGAGGCGGACTAAATCCAGAAAAACTAAGGCAGCGTCTCCCAGACACTCGAGGAAACCTTCCTGCAGAACTACAGGACTTTGAAAAGACTAGGCACCTGTCAGAATGCTTTAAAGTGAGAATGCTGTCAAAAATAATAACATAAATAGCTTTTATTTATGAATTAACTTCTATTAACTAAATCAAATCAAAGATACTGGGGTGAGCACCCTTTGCGCTTAAAACGGCTTTCGTCACCTGCATCTATTCCTACACTATTCATGTAGTTCTGCAGGAAGGTTTCTTCAAGTGTCTTGGAGACGTTGCCACAGTTCTTCTGGATTTAGTCCATCTCAGTTTTTTCTGTTTCTTCATGTAATCACAGACAGACTCAATGAAGATGAGATCAGATCTCCATGTGGAGCATAGAGACTATTGTCAGACTCTTTATGCATACACAAATCTCACTGGATTATTAAAATGAATGGCAATTAATTTATACATGTAAACTGATATTTCCTACTGACACACTACAGCAAAAGATATAAATAACTGGCTTAAACCTACTTTTTGTGTGTAAAAATACTAGTGAGCCTAAGACTTTTGCACAGTACTGTAAATATAGGCTAACATTTAATTCCTATGTAAAATGACATGCTAGTAAAAAGCCAAAGAATATGCACTGTCCTGTAACCCTTTAACTGACATTGTTTCCGAGTTCTCCAAGAGTTTAAAGTGGACATTGGTCAATAAAAGACATCAGTAAAATAAAATGCACACTTCGCAATTTCATGAAGAATGTTAATGCTTAATATTTCCTTTACAATCACATACATACAGAAAATAACTTGAAATCTAAAAACGAATCCTGTGCTTAGACGCTACAAACTGGGTCCTTTTAGGTCAAGGTTTTGGCTGTCAGTCAGTGATGCCCTCTGTTAGTACTGAATACCAATATGGCCGCTCAAATACTTCCTTTGGCTTCATTTCTTGCTGGCAGTTTAGAACGCAATGAGCAATCATGTCATTAGGGACATTAAGCAACAGCTGTCAACAATATAGTTGATGAACGGCAACGGCCACCGGAAGTAAATTGTTATCTGCCGTAACCAAAGAACGCAAAAATCACGAAGCAACAATAAGGAGGACGGCGTAATGGAAAATTGAATCATTTAGCAAAATACAAAAAAACATTTAATTTAAAAAAAGCAAGAGAAGGGTTGCTTTTGGCATTAAATGATATACAGATACAATTAAAATGCCACATAACCATAAAATATAACATTTACTTATCTAATCTGTCACATATTACACTCTAAAAAATGCTGGGTTAAAAACAAGCCAAGTTGGGTTGAAAATGAACTAACCCAGCTATTGGGTTGTTTTAACCCAGTAAATGGTTTGTTTTAACCCAGCGGTTGGGTTAAATGTTTGCTTAAAACAACCCAGCCGCAGGGTTAAAACAACCCAATCGCTCGGTTAGTCCATTTTCAACCAAACTTGGGTTGTTTTTAACCCAGCATTTTTTAGAGTGTAACGACTACAGCAAACCAGCTGTTCTCTCGTAGTAGACGAGTTACAGTAGAATGTCATGAAGTGGAAGTTAAAGTCGCGCATGTGCAATAGAATGCCAGAGTGCCGTTGCCGTTCCATCCACAGCTGTTGCTTAGTCCCTAGTTTTATAGGTCAGTGGGTTCAACTGGTTTCAGGGAATGGTCATGACTAGCTAGTTTCTGCAACAATGCATTGTACTATGGTGGTTAAGCAGTGGGTTACATGGTTGTATGGGAAACACACCCAAGAGCATTGCTGACAAACTGGGAACAGAGGTGCTGCAACAATATTTTCATGTATTATTAATGCAATATATATGTAAATAAATTTAGGTTGTTAGAGCCTGTGCTTTGGCATATTACATGGTGCCACTCATGCCGATTGTTTCCTGTCTACTCTCACACTGTCTCTATAAATAAAGTGGTAAAAAGTTGATGTATTGTTAGATAACCTAAATAGCACAGTATATACCATGGAAATCTGTGTGTGTCCTATATGTCCTCTTAATATATCAGGACAGAGCTAAGCTGGTCTCTTAAGAGTCCTTATGGAAAGGTCTGGGAGAATGTTGGGGGTTCTAAGGAGAAAACCTCCTCAAGAGGAAAAACATAGCAGCGTGTTAAGTTATTAAGCCCCACTTTGGGCAGTGTGTGTGAAACAAGCTCCCACAAGGGTGGGTGAGAATCCCTTAACTCACATTACCCCTCCCCTTAGCTTTGTCTCTTTTTCAGGACTAGGTTATAAGGGTCACCCTCTTCATGTGGATAGGTCCTTTGGCCCAATTACGCTGCTACAGTGCTCAATTAGCCACAATCCCTTCTTTTCAAGGTGATGTTTGAAAGGGCTTTACATTTTTTAAGGTCTAAAGAAAGAGCGGGGACCCCCAAAGTGAGATGAAATTAGGGACATAAACGGAGGCTCAACCTAAATCATTGTCTGCTTGAAGTGCTTGCTGTCCTCAAATATTCATACACTTCTCTCGCTCTTTATCTCTTTGTCTGCCTCACTTTAAATATCGAGGATGGCCTGTTTTTTTTCCAAAATGATTAAAAAAGGAGTATTTGTCCATACTGTACTGACCTTAAGCTTTATTATTTCATAAATTACACTCTTATCTTCTAGGCTGTGCCATAGCATTCACTAGTGTAAAATCGATGATGACAAGGGTTTTCTGGGTCACGATCGCCTCTGAGATGTCTGGGTAAAGAAAGTAGTTCAGGTACCCAAGCAAGGTCACGTATCATAGGCCCTGTTAACACTTGGTATTAAGATGCGTTTTGGTCAATCGGATCACATTGGACTACACTATATACAGGTGTAAATGGGGTCTAAAACGTTTTGAGCTTGTCCACTTTCGGCCACTTCCAGAGGTAATGCTCATGTGATCGAATGCATTCGAACAGCCACAAAAGACCGCCTACTCTCTGCCTACTGACCTCACACGTAAACATTATGGGAAGTGCGCTAGACAGACGGAATTTAAACTTTGTCGGCTGAAGACATAAGTTTGGTTTAAAGACGAAAACGTACCAAGCATAATAACGCAAGCTTATTTCGCCCATTAGATTGAAAGATCTGAAAAAGCCCATACGTTTACCCGCTGATAGACCCTCGAAGAAATCAGGAAAGAAGTGGTCGCAAATGAGAAGGATTAAAACACCAGGTGTAAACGGGAATGTCTCCCTCGTCTACTTTTGATCCGATCAGCCAAAATGTGTCTTAATACCAGGTGTAAACAGGGCCATAGGCTCAATTAAACGCGGGAATTAACCTTGTTTATATGATATAATAGCAATATGGAGCGAGGCAGAAAATGTATTGTTAAACAGCAGGAAGTCTCCAGCCATTAGCAGAACACCCACCGGAGGCCGGAGCTGGGATTGGCATATGCAGGGTAACATTACCAGGCCCTTAACTGCACACCTTCCCCGTCCCAACCTCAAAACCCATAAGTAACGTTCTTCTGAGATGTATTTGGAAACATTGGTTTTGATGGAAACTCTGTTGGATGAATGGCATTAGATTCATGGCAAAGAACTGAGTTAGACAATAACATTCACGCCCCGAGCAAAGTCCAAAAACCTCTGTGTCTGCCCATCCATCTCTCGGTGTTGGCTGCAGTGTTCAATGACTCACCTGCCAAACTTTTTGTCCTCTTGTACTGTAAAACCCCACGCCAGATGTAACAGAAACCAACTATTCATGTGTCAGATGTTACTAAACTGCTTTGTGGAAGTGACGCCTTGTTATCTTGCAAGAGAATTATAATGACTGTAACAGCTCCCGTTTTCTATCCGCAGAGGAACAGATCTTGAGAAATGTTCAGCTTTGGGTAGAAATGGCTGATGTTTTAAAGCTTAAAAGAAGAAAAGTTGGATCTCTGTTAGACTTGAACACCAGATCAGGTACAGTGAAATAATATTGGGAGATTTATGACATCCTTTAAATTTTTTTACTGATATTTTCCCACCGCCTATATATTGAATAGTGATCTAAGGCTTTCATATAACCTGTGTATGGTACATTTTGCAGTGGTTAATCTTGCATTGCTCTCATGTGTGTTGATATGCAGCTTATACTTCTTGATTTTTACAGGCCGACTTGTCTGTCTCATCAGAAGCAACACATGTGAACAGACGGCTAGCAGCTTGGTTTTTAAAAAAAAAGGAAAGAATTTTTTTTTTTTACATGGCGTATAACTTAACTTGCATTCTGTTGTCTATGCCCTGGTGAGAAATGATCTGTCTATGACAATAGTCAATATATCATTCCCACAATAAAAACTGCTGTTATCAGGGCTGTGTTGTCTTTTTGTAATTTCACTAAAAAACCACACCATGCTGTTTTCCAAATAGGAGATTTAGTTACATATTGCAGTCATTCAATGAAATGTGCCTTTTACAGTTTGATGATTTTTAAGGTACATTTCTGTAAGATTTGTAACATGCTACAGTGTGTGTGTGTGTGTGTGTGTGTGTGTATATATATATATATATATATATATATATATATATATATATATATATATATATATATATACACACACACACACACACACACACACACCGATTAGGCATAACATTATGGCCTAATATGGTGTTGGTCCCCCATTTTTCTGCCAAAACAGCCCTGACCCATCGAGGCATGGACTCCACTAGATCCCTGAAGGTGTGCTGTGGTATCTGGCACCAAGATGTTAGCAGCAGATCCTTTAAGTCTTGTAAATAGTGAAGTGGGGCCTCCATAAATCGGACTTGTTAGTTCAGCACATCCCACAGATGCTCGATTGGATTGAGATCTGGGGAATTTGGAACACCTCAAACTCGTTGTTGTGCTCCTCAAACCATTCCTGAACCATTTTTGCTTTGTGGCAGGATGCATTATTCTGCTGAAAGAGGCCACAGCAGCCAGGGAATACCGTTTCCACATGGATGGCAGGACCCAAGGTTTCCCAGCAGAACATTGCCCAAAGCATCACACTGGATCTGCCAGCTTGACTTCTTCCCATAGTGCATCCTGGTACGATGTGTTCCCTAGGGAAGCAACGCACATATTATGTAAAAGAAAACGTGATTCATCAGACCAGGCCACCTTCTTCCAGTACTCCGTGGTCCAGTTCTGATGCTCACGTGCTCACTGTTGGCACTTTTGGTGGTGAACAGAGGTCAGCATGGGCACCCTGACTGGTCTGTGGCTATGCAGCCCCATACGCAACAAACTGTGATGCACTGTGTATTCTGACACCTTTCTATCAGAACCAGAATTAACTTCTTGAGCAATTTGAGCTACAGTAACTCGTCTGTTTGATCGGACCACACGGGCCAGCCTTCGCTCCCCATGTGCATCAGCGAGCCTTGGCCGTCCATGACCCTGTCGCCGGTTCACCACTGTTCCTTCCTTGAACCGCTTTTGATAGATACTGACCACTGCAGACCGGGAACACCCCACAAGAGCTGCAGTTTTGGAGATGCCATGCTTAATGAATCTGATCAAGCATGAAAACTATATTATGAATGATATTTGAAAGTAGAACCCATCCAACTTTTGACTTAAGCTCCTCTAAACACTCAAGTGATGTCACTTCCTTTTTACTATGTCATTTAAAATGACAGTTCACTAATTTTAGGCAAATAACTGTTGCGAAATGAGGACATCAAAACAAACTCATAGACACAGATAAGATATACGGCAACACTTTACAATTAGGTTCCATTCGTTAACATTAGTTAACTGCATTAGCTAACATGAAGTAACAATGGTTCTAAACATATATTAATCTTAGTTCATGTTAATTTAAACGTTCACTAGTACAAGATCATTAAAATCAAAAGATTTTATCGTGTTAATATTATTTAATGAACCTGAACTAACAATTAACAGTTGTATTTTATATTAACTGAGATTAACAAAGATTAATAAATACTGTAACAAATGTATTGCTCATGGTTAGTTAATGCCATGTTAACTAATGGGACTTGATTTTAAACCGATGTATGTTTTATTTGATACATGTGATTGATCTGTGAGTGGGAAAACTTCATAGCAAAAAAATTAAATTATTATATTTAAGCTTCCAAAATAATTATTGCAGACTGCGGTAAACACACTGAACATGAATGTTCACTCTCTATATATGTATATATATAGTTTTGATCTTTGTCAGTCTACTGGTTATATCAGTAAACATCTCATTTTCACATACTGCAGTATATGCAGTTAGAAACTCATAGTTGTTATTTTTGTAGATGTCATGAAAGGATTTATTGTAACTTACAGTGATATAGATACATTGCTGGATAAAATCCCGTGTGCTTTGTAATCCTGGTAGCATATGTCCTCTGGTTACATTCTATTACAGGTGTCTAACTACCTCCATATTACAACTGTCACTGTTATTCTTATAGGAGTGGCATGCAGTTAACCCAAAATCAAAGCCTGTAATTTGTGGCTGATGGTGCACTTTGAGATCAGGCCAATCTCACTGCTCCAGGCGTCTATGAGCGAGACTTGATTAGGCCAAATTACATATGGGAGCTAGTGCTGTAACCACAGCTCTGTTCAGGGTGAAAGTGAGTAAGTATGTGGGCTTTGGGTGTGGTGTGTGCGCGGCCTCATGATTTATGCTCATTCATATGCAAAGCAAAAGCCAAGTATGCTATTTAGTTACTTGTTTAGATTGTTGACTCGTAATGTTCTATCAATTTGTTACATTTACTTATTTGATAAATTGCCACGTTTGCCATATGTGTACCCCCCGAAATCGCTGCGGTGAGAGGAAGAACTGTTTTGAATCGTGAGTCCACCCCAGCTCCCTGTTTTATCTGCGTAACAAGTGCCGTCAAGAGCCTGGGGCTAAAAGCAGCAGATTGTATCAGAGCTCTGGTGCAAAGGAGAGGGTGGAAGCAGGTGGGGGGAACGGACAGAATCTGGGCCTGGACTCCGGCCATGTGGCTTTCCCAACACTACCACACAACACACTACAAATATGGTCAGACGCAGATTTAGTGATTTGTCCCTTAACTGTTACAGTGGTCAAAGTTTTAAAGTGATACATTTATGCTTATTTTAATAGTACTTTGCACAATACTCATTGTTTCACAGAGATACTTGAACCACCAACTCTACTTTGTTTCTTCAAATGTATCATAATGTTGGACAGCCTTGTGGGCATCACTAAGACATATAGCGCAGCTGCGGCTTGGGCGAGTCACACGATGAATCAGAGTCCATAAACCATGGCCAAAACTGATATATGGACAAAGCACATGGTCATATTCACAAAACACCAATCGGGAAGCACACATAAAACTAAAATACACCCGATTTGCATAGCTGATCATTAAATAGGAACAAAACTTTAAATATAATATGTATCCATATGTGATCCATTCGTAGGGACTTCTCGGAATGTTCTTTTTTTAAATGTTTTTTCACAATTTTTTATTTTACTTTTAAAAATCTCATGCATTTTCTTGAATTATATGCTAATACTTTTTACTTCCATAAATCCATAAATGTAGCAGTATTGTAGTGTTGTTGTTTTTTGTTTTTATCACAGCATGTTATATTGTAATAGTTAATTAATAAACAGGTTTTGACTGTAGCATTTTTATTACTTTATTTTAGGGTTCAATTCTCACTATTAACTAGTTGCTAAGAATATTGACTGTTTATTAGTACTTATAAAGCACATATTAATGCCTTATTCTGCATGACCTTATTCTACACCCAATCCCTAAACTTAAACGCTATAAAAACTACCTTACTAGCTATTAATAAGCAGTAAAGTAGGAGTTTATTGAGGCAAAAGTCATAGTTAATAGTGAAGATGAGTTCCCCATACCAAAGTGTTATTTTACTGTGTAATTCAAAAATGCATTATTTTGTAATTTTTACTGCTTTTAGTTTATTTAAACTATTATAGCTTTATAAACATAAGAGGATTTTGAATGATTCAAAAGATTTTTTTTTTTCTGTTTATTGTGCTTCATACTCAAAAAGGTATTGACTTGTTGCTAATATGTTGACTGTGAAGGTAAGAATGAGAAACGCTTCTCTTGGGATTATGTTTAGATGAGAGTATGATTTCCCAAAAGATTCATTATATTCTAAATATGTCTGTACTTTTACACTGTATTATTTTCCATGTTATTGATAAGTGCTAAAGCTCAGGGATAAGCAGTGCTGCTAAAGAAGCCCCCTCTTGACACACACACACACACACACACACACCTTTCACATCCCATCTCTTCTTGAGGAATTAGAGAAGAGACAAAAGGCTGAACATTCTTTAAGTCCCGTTGGGCGGTGAATAGGAACGTTTCACGTGTCAGAGGAGTGGTGTTTCCTATAGATTCATTAGCCTCTTCATCCCCCCTCTCCCGCTTCTCCCTCCTTCCTTGCCTGGGCCCCTTTCACTTTCTGTCACTTTTCTCTCTCACCCTTTCGCTCCCCCAGCTTTTTCTTTTTGTTTGCTGTCTACAAGAGGGTTTTTAGCACAAGCAGTGTTTGTAATTAGCTCCTAGTGCTGTGCTGGAGCATGTTGAGGTGGCTGTTTATACGATGAGCAGGTCCTCTTTCTCACAGTTACTGTGAAGCTAAAACAAAGGTCTGCTTTTTTTTTTCTTTAGACAGGGTGAAGTGGAAAAAACAGGGCTACAATATGTTCAGAAGTGCCACTGGAAAATATTACAGAGCAGTTTTATTAATAGTAAGCGTAGTTTGCTACTGATTTAGAGTGTTGTTCAAATTATTGCAATCTTTCAAAATGTTTCTGAGGCATCGTAGTATAACTTTTTGTTTTACTTTTCCATTGATTATATCATATAGTTAGTGCACCAAAAAAAAAAATATACTCATTGTCTTGTCATTCCAACACAGTGTCACAGCAATTCTTACCTATTTTATTTTATTTGTGGCTAATTCATATGAGCTGGTAGGATCTCATTTGTACGCTTTCGTACAATCTCTTCAAACCCCAATGACGGGTAGGTTTAGGGGCGGGGTTTGGGGTGGTCCTTCATAATAGATAATAAAATCATAATAAAAATCATACGTTTTTGTACGAATCAAATCGTACACGTTCATACGAGTTCATCCACCTCGTAAGATAGTTACGCTTTCCTGTGAGATTCCAAACATGACTTGCTTTCTTCTGTGGAAAATATTTTATATGTTTTAAATATTTTAAATACGAGGGAAGAACAAAACGCTAAACTACAGCTACAGGTTTTATTTTTCTGTGTGAAAAAAAAAAAAAAAAACATAGAAAAACAAAAAGCCCACAGGAAAAAGCATGCATTGACTACATAGTCAGTTATTAATAATTTGTTGTTTCTCTCTTGTTTTTGCATGTGTATGTGACAGCCTGGCCAAAAATTATGTCTGCACAATTTGGCATGTTTCATTGAGTCATTGCGTCATCACTTTTAAAATGACTGACTGAATGAATAAATAAATAAATAATTAAAAGTTGTTTTGACCTCATTGAATGACCATCAGTGTTGGGTAAGTTTCTCTAAAAAGTATTGCATTACTTATTACTAATTACTTTCTAAATCAACCTCGACCAGTTGAACAATTCAAGAATAGACATGGAGCTGCTGTTATAATTTGTTCAAATAAATAATATGAAATTGTATAAATTATTATTGAACTGACCAAAGAATTTAAAGGGACAAAGTTCCATACATTTGAACATTACATGTTACATTTTGATGTTAAATTCACTATTGTTTTATATAGAATTGTTCTATACAGTATTTAGTGCAATTACATCAGAACTAATTAAATTACAGAAAAATTTAGAGTAATCCCATACATTACTTTTTCAAGGGAAAGTAATGAAACTACAGTAATTAATTCATTAATAATGCATTACACCCAACACTTTTTTAAGTATCATAAGTGTACTTGTATACCAAGTAAACTGTCGAGTATATTAAAGTTCCATTAGGATGATATTTAGATATTATTCCGATTATTTCCCGTGTGTACAATGCTTCACTTCCTCAAAGTATATGGTCTGTTTTCTGCGGACACAAATTTCCATCGTCCCTCTCTGGGTCGGAGTTCATTCTCTCTGGGAAAGCTGTGGGCGTTATTCTCAAAGCCTTTTTTAAAATCCATCCACTGTTTTTTCTTCCTCCTTTTTTTGTCTTCTTCCTTTTTCACAAGCATTGCATTTACTACAGCACTGCCGGAGCAATCCATTATTGTGTCATGGTTCTTGGTCCATTGCGGCCCAGCAGCATGGCACTACAGCTTGTTTTAATTTTAGCTGGGGAAAGCCAGGACCACCGCTCCAGTCCCCCCGCTTCTCCAGATGTGCCTTGATCAAGGGAAGTTGACTAAGCGCTTTGTGTCCTTTAAGACACTAATGTGATTATGTCACATATTTTCAGCTGATTCCCATCGCTATTGGTCTTTGTGTGGGGTCCCCTACTCAATGGTCTCTATCAGGCCTGTGAGCTGGGAGATTTTTCTCTTTGCAAAGTCTGGTTCCTAGCCAACCTGTGTAAATTGAGTGTGAGAGTGTGTGAATTTGGCTGAACTGACATGCGAGCGAGTAAGAACGTTAGTTGACTGTGTATTTTGTACTGCAATTCAAATCGCACATTAATTTTTAAATCGATGACACTGGCAAAAACTATTCTCATTCTCACATATATTAATAATAAACATTTCATTTGTATTCAGTACCTTTGTTCGGGTCGTGCCGCAGATGATAAGCTATTGCAAAGCTGAATCTAAATAATTATCAGCTGTGTGTGCGTTCATGTTTATTTACATTGCAATGCAGTGTGGGTCTCAAGTATCCGCTAGAACAAAGATGTTTATCAAAAACAAGAGCCTCCACTAGTCACTCCGGAAGGCCTGAAAAACATTAATTGGGGTACTAAGAGTGAAAGTTGAGTAGCAAATCTTGTTACCTCAAAAACTATGTTTGAGATAATGAAACAGTTTGGCATTCTCTAATATTAATCCATCTATAATAGGTTATAAACTGGGACATGTAGTCATAAAAGGTAAATAAAACAAATTAAGTTATATGCTATTTATGTGCCACCTTATTGCTTCAAAAAGTTTATATGAACATCTCTTCAAATATGATTACTAGTGTTCTTTAAACACCTCGTTCGAATTTGATTGTGCCATACAATTATGGAGCAAATGGATCAATTGAACATGAGCATTCAAAAACTGATTGACATAAATGCTGGATCTGACCAGTGCCCATGAAGTGAATGGACTCTGTGTATCTGGAGTGACTCATACATCATAAAGTGGTACAGTATAATACAGATAAGAAAGAAAAAGTTGGGGCCACCAACAAAGGTAGCTATTACCGGTTTACTAGGAGAATTACAGTACAGCTTTCTGTGTTTATATAATTATTTACTATTTGGGAATTCTGCTTTCACAAAGGAACGAATAACTGAGTGGATTGCTGAATAAATGGCTTTGGATAAAGAACGAGCTGAATTTATGATTTAAAACTTGGCATGGATGTGTGTGTGTGTGTGTGTGTGTGTGTGTGTGTGTGTGTGTGTGTGTGTGTGTGTGTGTGTGTGTGTGAGAGTGAGTGGTTTGTGGTGAATTTAAAAGAATCCAATAGGAGTGAATAGGATCTGGACCCTTCAGGGCTTTCAAGGTTTCGAGGTGTCAGGTCACCATTCTTGAAATGATGGGACAGCTGATGTGGGTTTTTTATTTATTTTATTTAAAATGTGAGACACTGTTGGAGTGCAGCTCACTCCATTTCAATGAAAAGATGAGATGTATTCTGAAAACACTGAGCACCCACAGCCTTTAAAAAACAACCTTGCTGTTTGAAGGCCTTTCCATCCTCGAATGAAAGCTATTGAACAGTCCCTGAACCTCCCCCTTTTGCCCATCCATTTGGTTGGATGGCGGGGACCACTCTCATAATTAATTGCATTTCTTCGTCGATGAATGTAATATTGGTGCGCAACACATTCAGCAAAGAAGACTGGAGATTAATTTGAGTTGTTGGATTATGTGTCCATTTACAATGAGATACCTCACATTGATGAATACCTTATTGTTTGAAATAAGTGTCTGCCTCTCAAGGTTGGTTTTCATATAACTTGGAGAGGGGGCTTGTTCTTCAAATGTCTCATAAATAAGCACAGAATATATCCACGCTGCCTGTCCTTACCTAGGCTTACGATGCTTTTAGGAAACACTGCCCAGATCATTTATTCATTTACTGAATGAAAATACATTTTTGAGTGTCTAATCTTAATCCAAACTGCTGAATGCTGTAGGCCAAAGGTCAATTTATCTCCGTCTTATCTCACACAGTTTTCTTTCTGGAAATTAACATCGCAAACAAGTCATTCTCTTATGACCTTTGCCTTATCACATTTCCAGCCATCTCTGTACACGCTGCACAGTCATCATAGGCTAAGGTTCGTGCCACATTGCTCTGTCAACAGTGAAGTGGCACTGACCTGTGCCTCTATATATATGAGAATAGCGATTCTTTGATTCAATTTTTTTTTTTAGCATCACCGCTGGGGAATGGTGGTGAACATATGGTGATCCAGGAACATGTCTTAATTGGCAAAATCATTGTGACCGGGGAATGGTACACTTTATTTTTTCTTCTTAAAATTAAGATTTTTTTGCACATATTTGACTCATGACAATGTGAACAACACACACCGCATGGAATCTGATCTTTGCAATTCCGATTTGGGCCACTTCCATGTATGGTCCTAGATACAGGTCAGATGTTTTGCAAACAGTCAAATCAGAATTCGTGCAACTTTTACGTCACTCTAGATTAACATTCATCACAACTCTGCACTCATGGGAATCAGGTTTTACATACCCAAAGTTATCAAGACAGTTGCAAAAGGTAGTCAGTGGAAGGACAGTGATGTGTCAGAACTCATATTACAGTGACAGCTCTGTATACAAGCAAAACATGAGGATTGTATCATAAATGTTTAAAAGCTTCTCGTCTTTGTTTTTTTGTTTGTTTTTTTTTTATATATATTGCCTGTGTATAACTCAACAAATAAATGCATAATCGCTTACTTTAATGTTTTCTGTTTACTCCCGTATAACAGAATGCTGCGTGATGTCTTTTTATCGTTTGTTTGCGCATGCGGGTCAGTTCAGGAGCATAATCTGTTCACACTGGAATCTGATATGTCCATATTTAAAACAACAATGTGAACAGTTATTCAAAAAAACATCTGACCTGAGCGGTAAATTGGAATTGAGCACTAAAGGCCTTTGCACAATGACTCGGAAATTTTTGCATGTGTTTTTTCGTATTCGTGATCCGAAAAATTTGTCACGCACAGATACCTTGCACACTGAGTCCGATGCGTATTAATGAATGCATTACGGATACAATACAAAATGGCGTCTTCAAGTAGTGAGGATGATTTTTTTGTCCTCTCTCCTGTGATCGCGTAGAGAGGAAGGAGAGTTCCACCTCCTTATCAAGGAGCTGCGGGATTATCCAGACCGATTCAAACGTTTACTTTAGATGTCAGTGGCTCAGTCTGATGCTTTGCTAGAGATACTGGAGCCGCATATTAAAAAGAAAACCACCAATTTCCGTGAATCAATTTATCCTGAACAGAGACTGACAGTATGTCTAAGGTATGGGTCTGCATGCGCACACACACACACAAACACGCGCACACACACACATGGTTTACAGGAACTTGGTGTGCTATAATTACTAATGCGAAAAACGCGGAAAATCAAACCTGTTCTGAATTTTTTTTGGACGGACGAAAGTTTCGGAGGCAGTGTACAAGCGTGATTGACATATCGTGAGGTTGGATTTATTTTTTGACGTGCAAAAATTTTGCATGCGAATTTCGGTCTGTGCAAAGTGTGCAAAGGCCTTAAGGCTCGCAGTGTGAACATAGCCTAAGGGGATTTGGCCATTCATTTTTATAACAACAGCGTTTTTGGAGGCCTGAAAACACAAGCTTTTAAAAATGGGTTTTAAAGTGCAAGTTTTTGAAAACAATAACATTATCGTCTCTGTGTAAACAACAAAACACAGATTTGTAAAAACGACGGCATCATGCACATGCACATGCGTATTACGTGTTCAGTCTAAATAGCCGTGTAGTGTTTATTTACAAAGTGACATCGCCAACTACTGGCCTTGCGTGCATAATACAGCGTTTTTAGTCGTTTTTCGCGGATCCGTGTGAACGGGATTGTTTTGACAACATTGCCGTCTGTACGTGAAAAAAGCAAAGGAAAAATTTGTCTGTTTTTAGTACATTGTTGTCGTGTAAACATCCTAAAAGAAAGGTAATTTTAAAAATGTGCTTCATAAAATTATATGGTTTTATTCGTCATGTTATTTAATCTGACTAAATGAAATTGACAAAGTAGGTTACATCAACCTTATTGGTAAAATCAAGTAGAAATAGTGGTAAAAATAGCAGGTTACACAGGGCAACTTTTTGAGTTTCAGTTGCTTAGGCACTTTGCCATTGAGAATGGGCAACAGATTTCTAACTGGATACTTTAGATTGGTCATGGGCCCTGTCTCTCACCTGGTTGCCTGTTTACAGCAACATTGCACAAAATTTGCCCTGTGTATCATCACCTTTACTCACCCTCATGTAATTACATACTTGTATGACATTCTTTCTTCTTTGGAGCACAAAATAAAAGTGCTCCAGTGGTGAGTGGACCTCAATGTGGGTGTGTTCAGCAGAAGAAAAATATGCATACAGGTTTGGAACAACATGTGGGTGAGCAAATAATGACAGAAGTTTTATTTTTTATGTGAATTATATCTACTGAAAACCCAAAAGCTCAAAATGTGAAAAAAAAAGAAATCACTTTTTGAATGTTACCAAAGTCACTTTCAATGGAATCCTGTTTACTCAACGGCCATATTTTCAACGCATCTGGGCAGCTATTTCAGGCATACAAGGCCAAGTCCTGTCTACTTGAATGGGGGAATCCTGAAATCTCAAAAAAAAAAAAAAAAAGCTTACCGAATTTACAATTAACATATTAACTAACTATAAGTAGCAAAATCTGACATTAACTGTGCCATAAATATTGTTTATTATGCACAAATAGCATTAAAAAGTTTCTTTTTTAGGCTTGACCAGCCAATGCGCATGTGCAGCATGAGTCTCAGGTTTTTCTGGGAACCGGAGCTTCTAACGGCAGCTGCAGTGACTAACTGATTATACCAATCAGCGATTGGCTCTTTTATTCAGAAGGCAGGACTTTCGCTATTTCCGCTATCCAATTCACAAGTAATAGGAGTGCACTATCTTTGTATATCTATAGTCTTTAATGTTACTAATATACATTTCACACTCTAGAACTACAATACCCATCATGCTTTATGCATACTACAACAACCCTACACTGCATGCCCACTTTAAATATACCACTTTTTCTCTCAGATTGGGGAAAGTAGAGGTATTTGTCAATAAATAAATTAAATAAATAGAAAAATTGTTACTTATTTAAAGAAATATACTATAATGTATAATGCATTACATTTAACTTAAAACATTATTTGATTATGCCATGCCCACAGTTTTTTTTTTGCAGACAGTGTTTTAGATATTGGTCATCCAGTGGTAAGCCAGGTCAGTAGGGATTTGTGCCGTGCGTGGCGGAAGCGTGCTAGCTCTGTCTCTCTGCCATTAGAACAGAGGGATAAAGTGATCAGTGCTTGTGTCACAGAGAGGGGGAGGAATGAGCATGGATGAATGGATAAACACAATTCTTTGGGTCAAGCTTGTGCTTATTGAGTGCAAGGCTTCAGCACGTGTGTCATCGAGACACTGGGATTACAGCTGCTGTGTTCTGAACTTTGCATTGCTGCAAACTGGATAATCCATCCGTGGACAGTTTGTTAACCGCAAGAGCCACTTTCTGGGTTCATCAGTGTTGGGAACAGATTAACGCTGGGTAGTGGATCTCATATGCCCTGGTCAGAGGCCATCCCTGAAGGGCTTAAGGGATTACGGCACAATGAATTTTCTCTCACACACTCATTCCAATCCCGGCTGATATTTAGTCAAACTAAGACTTGGCTGGATGAAATATCGGAACTGCCCACAAAGCATTATTTTGCAATTAACAAAGTGTTTCATGTCTGTGCTGTAAAGATTGCTGTTGAGGCACACATCCACAAACACAACAGTCTAGATCACTTTAAAAAATGGCGTTATTGAGGTTTTTCAGGCCTGCAGTGTAGACAAAATCCTAGCTATCGCCTTCCAGCCGTCAGAATCCCAGGACTGAGACTGATCTCCAGTCAGCGCAGTTGTCCAGTTGTACTTGGCCCGCTTTGATTACCTCCAGTAGCTTCCTCATCGCAAACATATAAGGTTGGGGGGGTTTGGGGTCGGAGGCTAAGTCCCTGTTTAAAGACACCACAAGCCCGCTGCATCAACAGACAGGCCATTTGAGCGCAGGGCCTAGGATGAGATGTAATTTCCCATCTGCTTTATGGGCAGTTCTGATCCCTGGGCTCTTGTCAGCGAAGCCCTCAGTAAAGATATCATCAGTAATATAAGGAGGACTCTGGCAATACTCAGGGCCTTAAAAGGCACTTCGCTTTTGCTGGCTCTCTTGAATGGCTTAAGGAAAGGGAGAGCACAGGTCATGAGTAAACGGTTTGCAAACACTATATCGGATTGCAGACATTAAGTGGCTTGAAAGAGAGCTCAAACATTCAATTACAAATATGTGACTTCCGTCTGAAGTGCCTAAATTATCCTGAAATGCAGAGAAATGGTGCCTGACATTCACATGATCATAAAATTAATCTTTTAGACAGATGAACCACTTAAGTGCTCATCACCTTTTCAAACACTTCGATAGGAGTCCATACTGAACATTCAAAACAAGGAGCTGTGTGTGCGCTATAAACGTCCGTCGAGAATATATAGTCATTCTTTGAATCAAATCCATTTAAAAAACACCAAATCATGTCCTAAGGCTGTAGTCAATGAAAATCCCTAGATTTGTAAAGCCTGTGCACCCTCTAATACTTTTTGAAAGGTTTACGAGTTGGAATATTTGGAAAGAGCTCCTGCGATTGTCGTCTGTATCCATAGCTCGCTTTTGTGCAGGACTTTTTTTTTTGTTTCGTTCATTACGACCCAGCAGAACTTTGGCATGTATAATGACTTATGAGCACCCTGTTAAGTGAAGTATGTACTAAACAGCATGGGTTCTTGCCTGGTGAGTAGTTGTGGGAGCTCTAATATGAAACATTAACTTGGCTCAACCGCAGCATCACAACACATGTTATTGTTTGTTGCCAAACGGCTCTTTAATTGAGAACAACAGTAAATCTGAGGTAGAGTAATTGGCAGACTAGTTGGGAACATGTGTTCGCATCCTATGATGTTGAAGTTTGCATTGGTTATTTTTGTTATTGCTGCTGATGCTTTCTGCGGTCAGCGTATTTCAATTCTTTTGACAACAGCTGGAAGAAAAAGTCTCGATTCATGAATCCAAAGGAACGTTCTGAATGAGTCTACAGCCATAATTTATTTTTATATTTTTCAGTTGCTCTTAGTTTATTGGTTCATTATTGGGCTAGTGATTGCTGCTTGACTCGCATTCGGAAAAGTCAAGCGCACGTGATTGCTTTAGTTTAGCGGTTGTGTTTGTTTTCCTGGACCCAGGCCTCTTCCTGAGAGCCCTGACCAAGACAGATAAAACGGGGAACTGTCATAAGATTATTCCACAATGAGTAAATATGAGTTGTATTTGCACAGGTGACTTCATTTTCTGGCTTTCAGGCGTCTTCCTGGAATTTGCCTCCATCCCGTTTCAGTTCATCTCATCTCACAAATCAGAGCCATGCATCCCTTTTCCTGCCTCTCTCGCATTACATTTCCGCTGATTTTGGCCACTATCTCTTTTTCGCTTGTTTTCCTAAACTGCCGACAGTCCCCCTCCCTTCTCGCTCTTGCGATGTTTCATTATTAGTTCTTCATAATCTCTTCTCCTTGGCCCTGATCTTGATCTTGTCCTCCTTGGTTTCCCTGTATGTTTTTTTTTTTTAACTCACTGGTTTCATGGCTTTCTTCCCAGCAACTTCTCTTGGAGTTTATATTCCTCCTCCATATTCTCCAAAGAAAGCCATCTCTCTCTCTCTCTCTCTCTCTCTCTCTCTCTCTCTCTCTCTCTCTCTCTCTCTCTCTCTCTCTCTCTCTCTCTCTCTCTCTCTCTCTCTCTCTCTCTCTCTCTCTCTCTCTCTCTCTCTCTCTCCAGCCTTACTAGCCACTCTGCTTAGGAAACCCAGCTGTTTCCCTCTGTCCTCTGTCTCTTTCTCGCTCCCTTTCGCTTTCTGGCTGGGTTTCAAATGGGAGGATTGCACTTAGAGCAATAAAAAAAGTCTTTTGAGCTAGATGACTCTTTGTGTGAGTTGCATACCCAGATGTGTCTCCTCAGCCGTGATACATTTCTTGTGTAAAACATTCTCATTAGTTACTCAACACTCCTCATTCCGGGCCGACAAGGGTTTCCTGATGACAGTTTCCCCGCCCGTCCAGTTAACCCTCCAGCGAACCTACTACCATTCTCTTAGTCTTGATTTCTCCTCTCTCTGACTGTGCTCCAACCATTGCAGCCCATCACATGACAGAAAATGAAGTTTGCTTTGGTCCTCCATATGCAAGCAGCCAAGTCAATTTAGTTGGGAGCCTTAACGATAGAATTAGACTGTAATCCCCTTTAAGCTTCACTATGCTCTTGACATCATGGAAAGAGGTCTGCAAAGCCAATGTCATCATTTGATGTTGCTTAACTGTTTCACTGACACTTTGGATACCAACTTTATGATTTGCACACAGTGAGGAGCAAAATGGGCAGAGTCTTTACTTTTCCATGCTCCATGAAAGGAAGAAAGTGGTCTAGCGTGTGAATGGTCGGATACAAAATTATGTTGACTATTTTTGCTCATTATGTATTTAGCATTACTTATGCTAAATATGCTTTTCAAATCATGATGCTTCAATATTAGCATGCAGGCCTAATGAAAATGACTTTTTCCCCTTGTTTTCCAGCACTGCTTAAGATATTGTTTTATAAAAGACTTGTTTAAAATAAATTCGTAAAATGACAGAAAAGATACAGGCAGCTTATTACCGGGACATTATCCATTAATTTTCAGATTTCCGTTAACTCTAAAACACAACGCAATGCAGTGTAAAATTCAAAATACATCATAAATATGGAAAATTCCTTCAGATTAGTATAGTACATTGTGCACTTCAGTGTTTTTTTATACTTGTTTTTAACTTTATAACCTGCCAGTGCATTGACAAAATCTCATATTAAAGATTCATTATTTTAATGTGCATCTTAATATATTATGCATAGTAGTGTTGTAGTAAATGAACCCTGTTTCGAGGAGTAGATATTTTAACCAGATACTTTTTGTAGTTTACACAGCACATCTTAATAGCATGTTATGGCTCTCTTCTCCATAATTTGATTATAATTTAATAAATAAATATATGCTGCTTTGATCACTAAAAATATTTTTGGTAACACTTTAGTTTAGGGTCCACTTTAGTTTAGGGTCACTATTAACTAGTTGCTTATTTTCATGCATATTACCAGGATATTGGCTGTTTATTAGTACTTATAAAGTCTTATTCTGCATGAACATATTCTACATCCCTTAATACCTGAACATAACAACTACATTACTAACTATTAATAAGCAGTAATTGCATTTACATTCATGCATTTGGCAGACACTTTTATCCAAAGCGACTTACATTGCATTCAAGGTACACATTTTTACATTTTTTGTCAGTTCTTGGACAGTTCTTGTCAGTTCAATTAGGAGTTTATTGAGGCAAAAGTAATAGTTAATAGTTAGTTAATAGTGATAACTGGACCCTAATCTAAAGTGTGACCATATTTTTTAAAGAAAATTCTGTGACATCAAATTGTACAGAATATGTAAAAGAAAATCCCAAATAGCATTTGAATCTGCACAGCTGCATCTTGATCTTGTTCTGTCACACATTCTGCTCTTTTAATCCACTGTTCTAATGAATAATTTGTATCTGTTTAAATCTTAAGCATTGTTGTATTTCAATAAATATTGCATACTTTTTTGTAATAAATCATAAATCATGTTTTTGTATTATATGAAGGGTAATGTTATTTGATAGGGTTGTGCACGGTATGTTTTGCTGTGCACAACAGCAAATTGTCCATAATTTTTGTCCATGTTTCTATAGTTTGAATTCAGTTTGAACTTCAGTTTCTTCTTCTTCATGAAGTCAAGGTATCAACGAAACAATCTGATGAGAACATTCACATCCCAAAAGGGTATCATGTCCTTCCATATATGACATTGAATAAGTCCAGGACATAGGTATGATACATCACAGATGGCCTGCCAACTATAAACTATGAGCACATGACCTAATCCACCCCCACCTCCAATATTGTGTGTGTGTGTCCTCTGAACTTTGACAATCGGTTTAAAGTGTGTGCTGATAAATCCAGTAAATTTCATCCACCTCTTTTCGCTACCTATTGTAATAGCCTGAAAAGCTCTGGGAAATTTGGTCTATTTCCATGCATAAATTTGTGAGCGTGTGCATGTGTGTGTGTGTGTTACTCCATTGGATGTATTATTTATGAAATTACTTTATTTAGGAACTTCTTTATCATTTAAAATATGCCTTGATAATGACAGTGCCTTAACTTTTTCTATGCAATTCCGGTCACATCTTACATAATGAACAAATGAGCTAACTCCTCTGGAGCTGCGTGCAAATCGTATCCACATCTGACGGTGTGCTGGACTCTGCACAAAGGTCTTCGTACCCCACTGCCAGTGCAAGCTCCATTTCAGGAATGCAAATGCCTTGGGCTCTGACAGCCTGTGATTTATCTCCTCATCTATCCTTGCACACATCTGCCTTTGCCCTTGTGTCTGCCTGTTGCTCATTCCACCCTCCCTTTCTCCCTCCCTCTCCCAGAAGGCCAGGGACTCCCCTGCCTGCCCTCGGAGTTCGCCCAGGGCAGCGTTACAGCCGTCGCTGACCCCGCCACCCACCACTCCTCACCCGCCGTCCTGCCAGGGTCAGACGGTGCAGTGGCAGGATAAGAGGTCCCTTCTCCCGGAGGAGAGTGGCTCTGAACTGCCACAGCACCAGTGTGAGTCTGCGAGCCGCTGCCACTGCAGCCCGCTAAGTGCTTTACAGTACAGCATGAAAACACAAGTGACCTAATAACCACACTCGCTCTCTGTCAACAAGGATTACGCTCTGCCTGGAGTAAGAGGAGGCTGCTGGCAGGCAGGCAGCGCTGTGTGTACGTGCATGCGTGTGTGTGGACAAACAGAGATGCAGGTTAGTTCTCCTCCTGACAGAGCTGCAGGAGAGCATCACATGAGCTGCAACAGGGCCGTCGAGCCTCCCAACGGAGCAGTCCCAAAACCCCCCGTCTAAAAGCTTTAAACAACTGCTTACAATTCCACAGCGTCTACGCTGCTCCACTCTCAACAGGCAGTGCGAGCAAGGACGTCTGCGGGCTCTCCACTGTTTGTCTCATCTTCGTGGCCTCTGGCCCCACACGCAAACACACACACATGCTTCTCGAAAACCGAGCCCCCTACATCTCGCGCGCCACCCCACCCTGATTTCTCATTTACTAGTCCACACTTGTGCGCAGGCTGCTGAGAAATGGACGCCTGGTGTGAGGTCAGGTGTGATTCATCACGCTGCGTCTGGGCGAAGAGTTGACATTCGTAAAGGCACTCGCTCTGCTGCCATTGTAATTGAGTCTCCTTGTCTTTTCTAGGACACCAGCAAATATAACTATGTCAGGACGCCTCACAGCTATATATTACCCAGCTCAGTGAGAGAGACAAAGGGCGAGTTATCATTTGGGCAGCAGCTAAAGAGAGGGAGGGAGACACATCTGGACATCTGTAAGGTGGGGTTTTCAGGGCTGGGGTCTGGGGTGATGCTTTTACAAGAGGGGTCGGTGCACTAAATCAAACTCAAATGTTACATTGGGAACATTTTCAAGAATGCATTAGATCGGCATATGTGTATTATTGGTCAAGTTGTTTTAAATGTCTTTTCAGAAGAATTGTTATACATTTTGAAAATAAATGTATTGTAAAAAATGTGAATATATATATATATATATATATATATATATATATATATATATATATATATATATATATATATATATATATATATAGTCTTTCTGTCTACCAACAGTACGTGTTTTTGCAGTTTTATTTTTTGCATTTGTTTCTTTTTCATACTACTGTTGAAAAAGTTTGGGGTAGGCAAGATTATTATGCTCTTATTATGATTATTATTATTCTTATGCTCACAGGCTGCATTTATTTGATTAGAAATACAGTAAAAACAGTAATATTGTGAAATGTTTTTTACAAATCAGAATAATAACCATTTTCTATTTTAATATATTTTGAAATGTAACTTATTCTTGCATTGGCAAAGCTGAATTTTCAGCCTCACTAATCCATTCTTCAGAAATCATTCTGATATGTAGATTTCCTGCTCAAGATGCACTTATTTTTATGCAAAAAAATAAATAAATAAAAATAATAGTATATACAGTTGGGGCCGGTGCATAGTGGATCGGGCAGCAGTCGAAGGCTAGGCCCCCGGCGACCCGATCTCTGGACACGGAAACTGGCTTTAGGGACATGGAATGTCACCTTGCTGGTGGGGAAGGAGCCTGAGCTTGTGCGGGAGGTTGAGAGGTACCGGCTAGAGATAGTCGGGCTCACTTCCATGCACAGCTTGGGCTCTGGAACCACACTTCTTGAGAGAGGCTGGACTCTCTACCACTCTGGAGTTGCCCATGGTGAGAGGCGGCGGGCTGGAGTGGGTTTGCTTATAGCCCCCCAGCTCAGCTGCCATGTGTTGGAGTTCAACCCGGTGAATGAGAGGGTCGCTTCCCTGCGCCTTCGGGTAGGGGATAGGTCTCTCACTGTCGTATGTGCCTAACGGGCCAAACGGCAGTGCGGAGTACCCGGCCTAATGGGGTCTCTGGGAGGGGTGCTGGAAAGTGCTCCAACTGGAGACTCTATCATTCTACTGGGGGACTTCAACGCACACGTGGGCAGTGACAGTGATACCTGGAGGGGCGTGAATGGGAGAAACGGCCCCCCTGATCTGAACCCGAGTGGTGTTCTGTTATTGGATTTCTGTGCTAGTCACGGCTTATCCATAACGAACACCATGTTCAAGCATCGACTTTGTGGTCGTCTCATCTGACCTCCGGCCGTATGTCTTGGACACTCGGATGAAGAGAGGGGCGGAGCTGTCAACTGATCACCACCTGGTGGTGAGTTGGATCCAATGGTGGGGGAGGAAGCTAGACAGACTCGGGAGACCCAAACGTACTGTGAGGGTCTGTTGGGAATGTTTGGCCGAGCCCCCTGTCAGAGAGATCTTCAACTCCCACCTCCGACAGAGCTTCGACCGGATCCCGAGGGAGTCTGGAGATATTGAATCCGAGTGGACCATGTTCTCCACCTCCCTTGTCGACGCGGCTGCTCGGAGCGGTGGCCGTAAGGTCTCCGGTGCCTGTCGAGGCGGAAATCCCCGAACCCAGTGGTGGACACCGGAAGTAAGGGATGCCGTCAAGCTGAAGAAGGAGTCCTATCCGGCTTGGTTGGCTTGTGGGACTCCTGAGGCAGCTGACGGGTACAGGCAGACCAAGCGGACTGCAGTCCGGATAGTTGTGGAGGCAAAAAATTGGGCCTGGGAGGAGTTCGGTGAGGCCATGGAGAAAGACTATCAGTTGGCCTCGAAGAGATTCTGGCAAACCGTTCGCCACCTCAGGAGGGGGAAGCAGTGCCCTACCAACACTGTGGAGATGGGCAGCTGTTGACCTCAACTGGGGATATCGTCGGATGGTGGAAGGAATACTTTGAGGATCTCCTCAATCCCACCAACACGTCTTCCATTGAGGAAGCAGTGGCTGAGGGCTCAGAGGTGGATTCACCCATCACCCGGGCTGAAGTCATCGAGGTAGTTAAAAAGCTCCTCGGTGGCAAGGCCCCGGGGGTCGATGAGATCCGCCCTGAGTACCTCAAGTCTCTGGATGTTTTGGGGCTGTCTTGGCTGACACGCCTCTGCAACATTGCGTGGTGGTTGGGGACAGTGCCTCTGGACTGGCAGACCGGGGTGGTGGTCCCTCTTTTCAAGAAGGGGGACCAGAGAGTGTGTTCCAACTACAGGGGGATCACACTTCTCAGCCTCCCCGGGAAAGTCTATGCCAGGGTACTGGAGAGGAGAATTCGGCCGATAGTGGAACCTCGGATTCAGGAGGAACAGTGTGGTTTTCGTCCCGGTCGTGGAACACTGGACCAACTCTATACCCTTTCCAGGGTGCTGGAGGGTTCATGGGAGTTTGCCCAACCAATCCACATGTGTTTTGTGGATTTGGAGAAGGCATTCGACTGTGTCCCTCGTGGCGTCCTGTGGAGGGTGCTCTGGGAGTACGGGGTCCGGGGCCCCTTGCTTAGGGCTGTTTGGTCCCTGTACGACCGGAGCAGGAGCTTGGTCCGCATTGCTGGCAGCAAGTCGGACTTGTTCCCGGTGCATGTTGGACTCTGGCAGGGCTGCCCTTTGTCACCGGTTCTGTTCATAATTTTTATGGACAGAATTTCTAGGCGCAGCTAAGGGCCGGAGGGCGTCCAGTTTGGGAACCACATGATTTCGTCGCTGCTTTTTGCGGATGACGTTGTCATGTTGGCCTCCTCAGACCAGGACCTTCAGCGTGCGCTGGGGTGGTTTGCAGCCGAGTGTGAAGCGGCCGGGATGAGAATCAGCACCTCCAAATCCGAGGCCATGGTTCTCAGTCGGAAAAGGGTGGCTTGCCCACTTCAGGTTGGTGGAGAGTTTCTGCCTCAGGTGGAGGAGTTCAGGTATCTTGGGGTCTTGTTCACGAGTGAGGGCAGGATGGAACGGGAGATTGACAGACGGATCGGTGCAGCTTCTGCAGTAATACGGTCGATGTACCGGTCTGTCGTGGTGAAGAAGGAGCTGAGCTGTAAGGCGAAGCTCTCGATTTACCGGTCAATCTACGCCCTACTCTCACCTATGGTCATGAGCTGTGGGTCATGACCGAAAGGACAAGATCCCGGATACAGGCGGCCGAAATGAGCTTTCTCCGCAGGGTTGCTGGGCGCTCCCGTAGAGATAGGGTGAGGAGCTCAGTTACTCGGGAGGAGCTCAGAGTAGAGCCGTTTCTCCTCTACATCGAGAGGAGCCAGTTGAGGTGGCTCAGGCATCTATTTCGGATGCCTCCTGGACACCTTCCCGGGGAGGTGTTCTGGGCATGTCCCACCGGGAGGAGGCCCTGGGGAAGACCTAGGACAAGCTGGAGGGATTATGTCTCCCGGCTGGCCTGGGAACGCCTCGGGGTTCCCCCAGAAGAGCTGGAGGAAGTGGCTAGGGAGAGGGAAGTCTGGGCGTCTCTGCTTAGACTGTTGCCCCCCGACCCGGCCCCGGATAAGCGGAAGATAATGGATGGATGGATGGGTGGTAGATACAGTTCATACGAACAGTATTTATTTGACATTGATTTGTATGTAACAATATGGAATTGATTGAAGAAAAAAAAAACTTGGCCTTTTTTTTGAAACTTGAAAGATCTATTATTGCAGCTATTATTTATATATTATATTATATTATATATATATATATATATATATATATATATATATATATATATACTACTGCTCAGATACTTTGGCCTTTGAAATTATTATTATTTTTTTAGTTCATATTGAAATCAGATACACTCTCAGAAAAAAGGTACAAAAGCTGTCTCTGGGGTGGTACCTTTTAAAAGGTACACTTTTGTACCTAAAGAGTGCATATTAGTCCCTCGAATGTACATTGTTACCAAAAATTTACATATATTAGTACCTTTTAAAGGGCATTGTCCTAGTGACTGCGTTTGTACCTTTTTTTTCTGAGAGTGTACGTTGAGATTTGTGTACAGTGAGATTATTGGGAGAAAAATCAGAGATGCCTGAAACGTTCCCCATTTCATTTCATCTCATGTCAAATGTTTTCATTTATGCATTTTATCCAAAGCACTTTATGCATCACTTTATGCATCGCCTGTGAATCAAACCCATGACCTTGGCGTTGCTGGTGTCTAGGAATGACCACCATGTTTTTAAAGAGATCTCTTTTGTGTTTTTTTCTTTCCTATGTGAAGCCATCAGTTATTATCTTTCTCTCATGATATTTACATTTGTGCCGAATTTGTTCCTATTCAGCAGTTGACCCTCAGCTTGAATTCAAAAATACATTTTGTGCTGTTTTCACACGCTTTCACAGACTTTTCTCTGAAAAAAAGGAAAAAAGTAGTCTTGCTAGGTCAAGACCACAGCTGGGTCATGAAGTAAAAAAAGAAAAAACTAAGAAAGAAATCAGGCCTGTGTTGACATTCATGGGGCAAAGGGCCTGCGCACATTTGCAGAGGTCATCGGAAAGTAAACACCTATTAATGGTTACCTGCTTGACGAACAGATAAGCAGGTCAAGGTAATGATTAAGCCACAGCTTGCTGGGTTACAGGCCATGTGTGCACAAAAGCATGCTGGGCGAATACAGGTCTGCGTTGGTGATAAAACACAAATATTAATCGTTATAGGACAACAGCCTTTGAGCTGTGGTGTATCAGAGCATTGAGACACACACACACACACCTGTGAGAGCAGTAAAAAAACACACTTGTCAACAGCCATTAGCACATTCATGCAGGTACTGTACTGTGGGTGGCTTGTTGACTGTACAGCGCAGGTTAGAGCGAAAGAGAAAGGAGGAGTGGGGAAGGGGAGGGGGGGTGATGAGCGAGAGAGAGAGAGATAGAGAAAGAACGAAAGAAAAGGGAAAAAAAGCTCAAGTTCACAAGGTCATTTCCAGCCCAGGGATAAAGTAAACTGAGCGAAACTGCACAAGCTGCAACTTATCAGCCCGCCTGCATGCCAGAGCTTTCTCGTGTGTGTGTGTGTGTGTGTGTGTGTGTGTGTGTGTGTGTGTGTGTGTGTGTGTGTGTGTGTGTTTAATGTGTGCGTTTCACAAAACAAAACAGAAGAAGATGATCGCTTTTGGTTCAAGTACTTGTATCTTCCTCCGCTCAGAAACTGAACGTTCTCATGATTCATGCTGGGGCTGTTGATCACTGCTGTGGTTGATATTCATCAAACATCATCAAACATAATTAGAAAGTTGACTCTTTTTGAACCTCTCTATTTAGAATACATCTTAAAATCATGACCTTGAAGGAAACAAATATATTTACTTTATAGCTTTGAAATAAAATTGTTATCTCGGTTTGGTACATTCATAAAATTGTATGAACTGATTCAACATTTCCAGTGTATAGTGTTATTTTAATGAACAAAATCTTCGACTTAATGAAAGCGGATATTCAAGGCTACTTCAAGGCTCTCCAGTTCCTTTTCTTTCACACTAAGATTTTTTTTTCTTTGGTGGTGGTCTAAAAGTGTTTGTCATAAGCATCATGAAAATGTGTTTTTATATAAATAAATTAAGAGTTAAAATATGTTGAGCTCTTACTTTAGTGTAACACTTGATGTTTACACTTGATTCCTCCCTGTAAACACACCCCCAAAAAAAAAAAAAAAGCCATTTGACCTTTTTCCATCAATTACTTTGAGATGTGGGTGTGATTTGTGGACATGCAGAAATTCCAGACATAATCAAAGTAACAGCTAATAACACTTTGCCATTTCAACTAGAGCTTTTAATATCGCAAAAAGTGCACTACTCAACTGCACTACGAAATCCTCAAGAGCTTAATTCAAAATGTTGTTACCGTTTCTATAAATGGGTGGAATTTAATTGTTTGTTTACCCCCACTTCTTTCTGGAGGTCATTTATTGCTTTTAATTGGTCTCCTATAATGTACTGTCACCACAATTTCTGTTAAAGCTGGGTTTTCTCAAGAGTGCTTTAAGTAAATCTCTGCTATTTGGTATCTATCGCTGTGCTAATTCCAAAGGTCAGGGGTAACCGCAGCAACTCCGGTCGTGTTAATTAAGAAATGAGAGGATTTCACTGGTCATCATCCCTCAAGCGGCATATTATAGTAGAAACCTCCCTTAAAACGATACTAAAAACATACTTCGGCTGAAGTAAGGAAATATAAATGCCAGAAACCCTTGCATAAATAACTGGGAGTGGGAGAGCTGTCTATCTCACCCCGGAAAAAATGGCTGCTTAAAAAAACGGATAGAAGGGAAGGGTCATCTGGTTTCCATTAGAAAGATAAAATGGTTCACTTGGAGCTTTTTACCAGCCTCTTTGTTTCTGGGAGGCGTCCATGCTTCTCTCTCCATCATCAGCCAGTTGACACAACATTAAAGGCTTCAAACGGCCAAGTCGGGCCCCTTAATCAAAAACTAATTGTAATAGATATTGGAGGAGTGCTAACACTCTGACCGCTCGGGCTGGTATCAGTGGTCCAAAGCTTGAGATACCATTAAACACAACACAGACCTGATAGCTGCCACAGGGCAGAAAGAAAAACCAGAAGCAGAGGGAAAAGGCCGTGCTAAGTGCTACATGTGGCTGAAGAGACATGTGCTGTGAAACCACACTCCTTAAGATAAGTTCAGCACTGTCCTGTCAAGTTGTGTTAGTTAGCAACAAAAAAGGAATTTGAAAACAAAACATGAAAGTGGTCCCATCGAAGCAGTCGGGAACAAGGCTGAAAGGCCAGGAGAAAATGTCAGTTGGGCAAAGCACACAACCAGCCTTAGAGTCTTATCAGTCCCAGGAGAATCGCTGCCTCAAAATATTTCTGGAGGATTCTCTGGAGGACGTGCCATGACACATTTCTTTGTCATTTTTTACTGTGTTGTTTAACTGTGTGTAAATGATCTAAAAATGTGTAGGAGTGTGTGTGTGTGTGTGTGTGTGTGTGTGTGTGTGTGTGTGTTATGTAAATACTAACTTTTATTTTGAATGTGATTAATCGCGATTAATC
The DNA here is from genome assembly GCA_018749465.1 of Paracanthobrama guichenoti. Classification (NCBI taxonomy): domain Eukaryota; kingdom Metazoa; phylum Chordata; class Actinopteri; order Cypriniformes; family Gobionidae; genus Paracanthobrama; species Paracanthobrama guichenoti. The sequence goes on from JAGHMJ010000663.1 coordinate 1,290,530, forward strand.
TATTTGACATTACATTGTGTGTGTTACATTAATGTTTGTCAGCTTACTAATGTTATAATATTAAAATGCAAAATAGAGCTAAAAAAATCACTTTATTAACTGCTTGTATAGGTTATACTCGTATAGTGATATACCTTAGATATAACTAACCTTTTAGATGTACCTAACCTTTTTTTTTTCAGGTTAGGTATATCAATGTTCAATGTACTTGAATATGGTTATAATAGTGCATTAAAGGTAGACTGGGTCATTTGATTTCGCCCTGCAGCTCAGGCTGGAAACCTCTACATTGTTTTATCCTGCTTCTGTTACAAATTTGCAGGAACCAATCACAAACCGGCTTATCCACCTGGCGCACTATTGACGGGTTTAACACAATGATGGATCGTTGGTCTGATTGGTTGAAGGACTATCCAATTGCGTACAGAGTCATTTGAACTATGCCCGTTGACCACGCCTCTTGCGGTAGAAAAACTGTAAGGGGACCCGTGGTGTAAGTAGATAGAAATGGCTCATTCTAAGGTAATAAAAACATAACAGTTCATTAAGTAAGGTCTTTATACACCACTTACAAACCCGATTCCAAAAAAGTTGGGACACTGTATAAATTGTGAATAAAAAAGGAATGCAATAACTTACAAATCATAAACTTATATTTTATTCACAATAGAATATAGATAACATATCAAATGTTGAAAGTGAGACATTTTGAAATGCCAAATATTGGGTCATTTTGAATTTCATGAGAGCTACACATTCCAAAAAAGTTGGGACAGGTAGCAATAAGAGGCCGGAAAAGTTAAATGTACATATAAGGAACAGCTGGAGGATGTCTGGGGACTGAGGAGACAAGTTGCTCAAGTTTAGGAATAGGAATGTTGTCCCATTCTTGTCTAATACAGGCTTCTAGTTGCTCAACTGTCTTAGGTCTTCTTTGTCGCATCTTCCTCTTTATGATGCACCAAATGTTTTCTATGGGTGAAAGATCTGGACTGCAGGCTGGCCATTTCAGTACCCGGATCCTCCTCCTACGCAGCCATGATGTTGTAATTGATGCAGTATGTGGTCTGGCATTGTCATGTTGGAAAATGCAAGGTCTTCCCTGAAAGAGACGACGTCTGGATGGGAGCATATGTTGTTCTAGAACTTGGATATACCTTTCAGCATTGATGGTGCCTTTCCAGATGTGTAAGCTGCCCATGCCACACGCACTCATGAACCCCATCCCATCAGAGATGCAGGCTTCTGAACTGAGCGCTGAGAACAACTTGGGTTGTCCTTGTTCTCTTTAGTCCGGATGACACGGCGTCCCAGTTTTCCAAAAAGAACTTCAAATTTTGATTGGTCTGACCACAGAACAGTTTTCCACTTTGCCACAGTCCATTTTAAATGAACCTTGGCCCAGAGAAAACGCCTGCGCTTCTAGATCATGTTTAGATATGGCTTCTTTTTTGACCTATAGAGTTTTAGCCGGCAGTGGCGAATGGCACGGTGGATTGTGTTCACCAACAATGTTTTCTGGAAGTATTCCTGAGCCCATGTTGTGATTTCCATTACAGTAGCATTCCTGTATGTGATGCAGTGCCGTCTAAGGGCCGAAGATCACGGCATCCAGTATGGTTTTCCGGCCTTGACCCTTACACACAGAGATTGTTCCAGATTCTCTGAATCTTTGGATGATATTATGCACTGTAGATGATGATAACTTCAAACTCTTTGCAGTTTTTCTCTGAGAAACTCCTTTCTGATATTGCTCCAGTATTTTTGGCCGCAGCATTGGGGGAATTGGTGATCCTCTGTCCATCTTGACTTCTGAGAGACACTGCCACTCTGAGAGGCTCTTTTTATATCCAATCATGTTGCCAATTGACCTAATAAGTTGCAAATTGGTCCTCCAGCTGTTCCTTATATGTACATTTAACTTTTCCGGCCTCTTATTGCTACCTGTCCCAACTTTATTGGAATGTGTAGCTCTCATGAAATCCAAAATGAGCCAATATTTGGCATGACATTTCAAAATGTCATTGTACAGTGAATACAATTTGTACAGTGTCCCAACTTTTTTGGAATCGTGTTTGTATATTGCATTTCTGTCAATAGATCCTCATAAATACTACACACTGCACTTTTAAGTGTTAAAGTGTTTTGAAAAGAGACTACGTTAGACATATCAAAATCAACTTTATTGTCATTTTTAGCACATCACGTGACAATTCCTTCAGGAAACAACAGTGACATGGTTAGTAGAAAGTCTCAAGGACTAAAAAGACAACGGTAAATATGGACAATTAATAGCAACAATAGAACCAAAAGGTACATAAAATATGTAATATATACATAAAGTGTATAAATCTGTTTCACTACAACATTGCTTATTGTATACCAATGTGTGCATTGTGTATGCATGTACGTTCATGTCTCTGATTGAGAATTACTCTGTGACCTTAAACATTGGAAGTCCGTGTGTGTTGCCAGATTTAATTAAACTAATTGATTCCCTTGCATTTTTATTAGCAATGGTCATTAGAATATCTAGACTTTCAGGCAGGCAAGACAGATAGGAACTTTAAGGAGCTTTTTCTCATGTATATTAACCTCTCTGACACTCTCCTGCTTAGCATATTGGAATCCCTGTCGAAATTCATGTCCGAGACTGGGGCGGGCTGTCTTGTCAGAATGATCCATAATGCAATTCACATCGCTAGCAGATGATTGAGTTAAGAATTAGGACTTCAGATACACTTGTCTTCTTCACACCGCCTGACTTAGTGGCACAGCCCATTCTTTAGCAGTAAGTCATGCAGTCTCCTAATAAATCTATCGTACGAGTGAAGAGTAACCATCAGGATTAGAATGATGTTAGTTGGCTGAGTACGGGCAAGCATAGTCCAAAGAGTTGATGTTCAGAGTACATTAAGAAGTTGATAGCATTATCTTGGTAAATTGCATTGAATATGATGGTGGAATATGCAGTGGGCCATGCCAAATGAAACCTGAAAAACTGATATCTTTAGAAGCCTATAATCCCATCCTAAACGAGACATAGCTGTTGTTAATTCAGAGCTGCAGAATTCCCTCGGTCCTGTCAATCAGCTGTCATTACTAATAACCTAGCTGGGGGTCTCATAGTCTCTGTGTGTTTACAAATGACATTCTCACCCTGTCGCAGGGTCACCCGGAGTGACATTTCAATAGCTCAGAGTTAAGAGGCCAGTAAACCCAAAAATAAACGCTTTCTAATTAGGTTGCTTTCTCACCTGACCATAGGACCGGGGTCTCCCCCAATTATTGCTTGTCATATCAGATTATCACACTAGCTACGTTTACATGGACAATGAATTAATTAATTCCGATTGATGAATCCGAACGTACTGTTTGCATGAATGCTAAATAAAGCAATCGGGTTGGATGTGCCACAAGCTTCTGACCGGATTTAATCTTTTGACTTGTACACACTGCACAAATATATACGAGTTTCCTGCTGTTGTTGCATAACCATCCTCATTTTCTTTGTTTTAAAAAGCAGACATAATATGTATCTATTTCGGGTCCTAATTTGGAGATGATGAGCACACAAACCTTATATTTTTTAAACAGTAAAAACGCCCATTCCCTCGCCGAAAACCAGTCGTCTGTGGAACAAGTCCGAAACAAGGACTGATGGGACATTGTCCTGCTCCACTTCACAGACAATAAGTGGAAAGAGAATTTCAGAATGACAGGACACTCATTTATGAGACTTTATTCAACAGGAAGAACAGCTCATTCCGTGCGTCATATGTCATTGTGCTATTTCTACGTCATTGCACATGCGCAGTAATCAAATTTCGAAAAGAGGCCATATTATACCCTTTTACAAAGTGCTAGAATAGGATTTCATGCTTGAATGTTCCAAAAAAATTATGTTTCACATATTTTACATTGTTGCAGCACCTCTCTTCCCAGTCTGTCATTAACACTCTGTTTAGTTCCTGTCTTTATGAAGCCCCTCTTTCCAAAAAGCATAATGTGCTCTGATTCGTGGGCTGGATCAGTGTGTTGTGATTGGTCAACCGCGTCAAGCATGTTTCGGAAATGTCCATACCCCGTTACCATAACTGTATAATAATATATATATTTTAAATAATATGTTAATTTTAAAGTAGCATATCAACTTAAAAAGCTCAAAAATTTTTAGATTTGATGAGAAGCAGTCAAAAGTTTGAACACACTTTTTACAGGGTTCCCACGGATCCTTGAAATCCTTGAAAGTGCTTGAATTTATTTTAACTCCACCCGGTCTGCTAATGTGTTATTTTGCCAACACTTTGTGGCCTATGCATACTAGCTTGCACGCATTCACGTGAGGTACTTCGTGTTGTACGTTGCCATGACATTCATGCGCGCACGAAACTACTACGATGGTACCTCAACGTTTTCAGTGCTTACACTGAACCTCAATATGTTTAGTCAATGACTGTATATTGTGTTCAATAATCATAAAACATTTGTGATAATCTGTTGCCAAATATTTTATTTAATTTAATGTTAAATTGCTTTTCTTGTTAAGATAATGTAAAAAAACTTAAAAGCATATTCATATATCTTAAAACTTCTGGCTCTTTTCAATAAAATCAGGCAAAAGTTACTATCAGATCATTTTAGAAAACGTTTCGGTTACGTATGGTAACCCTCGTTCCCTGAAGGAGGGAACGGAGATGTACGTCGGACGTCACCGATGGGATCCCAATTCGTCGGTGACGTCCGACGTACGTCGAACGTGACCGACTGAAAGGGAACAGTATAGGATGTGCGAAATATTCTTCAGTTTTATGCAAAACAGAAATACGACAAATAGAATATCAGATCTGTGTCACATGGCCAAAAATAAATGTTGTGTTTGACACATGGAAACAATGTATCTTACAAGATAGCACAATGTAACCTTGCTCTCTCATGAAATGTGTCCCCACATTAAGTCCTTTAATTTGAGGGTATTAGACCTGGAAAGTCCTTGAAAGGTCCTTGAATTTGAAGTCAAGCAAGGTGTGGCAACCCTGTTTTTAGGATTATATTAAAATCATCAAAACTATGAAATAATATACAAATCAAAAATAGCTACCTTCATGGATTACAGATCACATGCTTCATCTTGAGGTGCTACTTCAGATTTGTAAATGTTTTTATTTACCTAAAATACAGTAAACACTGTAATATTGTAAAAATATAATACATTTTTAATTTTTTTTTATTGTGATTTGTGAAAATTTCATTTATTTCTGTGGTGGCAAAGCTGAATTTCCACGATCCAGTCTTAAGTATCATAACTGCGTATACCTTGGGCGGGAATTATTTAAATGAGGAATATTGTGACATGTATGCGCCCGGAAGAAAACTTAAGACTGCAATCGAGGCATTTTAGGCGGATCAGAAACAATGCTTTCCCTTGGAGTGGATTTTGTGCTTTGTAACTTTTTGTAACAGATTAAAAAAGGTGTTTCCACCTAATCACACTCTAACTGCACTCTCCGCCCAGATTTTTGAAATGTAATAAACTACTTCTGGTAGGGTCTTTAGCATCCTTGTTAGCGTACCCGCCTCCCATGCTGATGACACTGGTTCAAATCCCGCTCAGAGCGGGTGTGAGTAGGACCGGTTACATTGGTGCCGTGACCCAGGTGAGGGTAAGTGGAGGCCAGCTAGTAAAGAGCTGTGCCGGTAAACCTCACTTCCCTACCTTTAAGAGCCTCATTAGTGACTGACTCTAGAGGTCTTTAGTCTGTGTTAATCCCAAAGAACTACTATAGGAATGAGATGGATGTAAACAGTACCGTTTTCTGGCTGCCAACACCTAACATCATATGTGTAAACTAATTATTGTTAGCTAACAGTTAACTTTTAAAATAACTTTCAGTCAGTTATTTTGACGCTTCTAGATATAGTTGAGTTTACTTCGTTCAGTTTAGTTAATTGATTTTACATGAAATATTGGCAACATATTTCCATTGTGTGGAACCATTGTCCATAATGGAATTAAGTTCATCTAAAGAGTTTTTTTTTTTTTGTATTTTGGTATTTGATTGTGTTGGAATATTAGAATATTAAATTATTAGTTGGATGTAATGATAAAATAAGATGAATTGCAAGGTAGATTGAACTTTTATTACAGTCACAACAATAAATGTGCACTGTTTCCACGTGCACACCTAGCTCTCAGCTGTAGAGCTCTTATATTATTCGCTTCTATCCCGCACCCAAATATATGCCTGAGTGTTGTAATTGTTTGGCAAATGCATGCCGCTCTCACCCAACATCGCCAAGCCCTGGCTGCCTCACTCCCCTGTGGATAACAAATGGGCCTTTTCTCTCCGAATTTGAGGCTAAACGATGGTTTCGCTTAGAGAGCAAAGTGACTGTCCGTCTTCATAACAGTGCTCTCCATCAAAGAGCAATGAATCCCATCCCATCCGACTGGCCCTGATTAAACACAGGCAATGGATATCCCCCTTCAACCCCCTCCCCTTCTCTGCCAAGCCAGAGCAAAGCCAGCCCTGCTATGTCAGCCCTAGCACCTGCAGCTATCAGCTTCTTTTTCTGTGGTAATAAAACACTCCTCACATCTGGAGCGGCGAGATGCTTGTTGCTGCTGCCGCTGCTTATGCACACTTTCATTTGAATCGAATTACCGAATGAGGAGGTCGCGCAGAAGGGCTCATGAAGAGCAGTATCTACGGGTGCTTAGCTCTTTAGTTTTTTTATATTTATTTTAAAATAGCATCAACAAAAAAGTGAGATTTGATGAGAAGCAAATAGCAGTCAAAAGTTTGAACACACTTTAGGATTACATTAAAGTCATCAAAACTATGAAATAATAAACAAATCACAACAAAGTAGCCGCTTTCACAGATTACGCTGCATTCACATGGGGTGTCAACGCTTGACGGAGGGTGTGTCTGAAACTCACCGTCATAGTGACAACAGCCAATCATAATACTTTTCTAGTGTTGACGCCGATGCCCATGTGAATGCAGCGTTACACGTGCTTCATCTTGAGGTGCTATATCATATTTAAAAAAAAAATGATTTACCTAAAATATATTAAAAACAGGAATATTGTAAAATATAATTAACATTTGAAACAAGTTTTTTATTTTATTTTAATGTATTTGAAATTTAAATTTATTTATGTGATGTCAAAGCCGAATTTTCAGCATCATTAGTCCTCAGTGTCACATGATCCTTCAGAAATCATTATAATATGATGAGTTGGCGCTCAAGAAAAATTAAAAAATATCGACAGCAGTTGTGCTGCTTAATATTTTTCTAGAAAAGTGAAGAATAAAAGTGTCTCAGTTTACTTTATTTTGCTATCCTCATTTACATAAATTAATAATGTTTGGTTTGACTATATATATATATATATATATATATATATATATATATATATAAAGGTTTGTCTTGTAAATAAATTAATTCATAGGCACAGAAGGTTTTGTGAGATCAGTTTAAGTTTAAGGCGGATTATACGAACCGCTTGAGTGATAAGTTTGAGCCAGTTCACTGACTTTTATGACTTGTCGCCTGCTGTTCGCATGTTGATGTGTTTTCATGCTATGGTCTTGCTCCATGAAAACTTCTCATTTTCTTACAGCCAGTGTCCAGAATGGTTGTCGGGGCTGTATTTAAGCTGTCACAGGCGTACATCGACAAAGTAATGGTGTGTTAAATATATGCTCAAAGGCTTTTGCAAAAGTTGAATTATGTATAAGTGAGAACAGCACACACCATAAAGTTGTACCTGTATTAATTGAATAGCCCATGTATGTTTAATGCATGTATTATTTTAGACATTTTATAATGTGCTAAAGTAGTAAATAGATGTAAGCTCAAATCTATTCAAGTGTAACACCCTCATACACAACAGAACAATGTTCCCATGTGTTGGCGCAAGACCAAGAGTTTTCTGGAAAGTCAGCAAAGCAAGACAGACACTACAATCTTGATAGGCTTGTCTTGTTTTAGTGTTGGGTTTCCATCAATTTCAAGGGGGTAAAATCTTACACCACTGAGGCTGCAGGCACAAAGCATTGCAGAGCTATCACAGGATGGGAGCTTGAAGCTCTTAGGAACATTAGCCTGAAAGAAAACAAACGCGGGTCAACTGAATTAACCCAACTCCACACTGCCAACCAAGGAAAACTCCCAACAAAGAGCCTGTCATCTCTTACTGACAAGGACCAATCTGTACACACTGACCTGAAGTGTCCTGCAGACTACAGGAAACTCCCCTACATACAGAATACTGAGCCAGAGATATAAAGTAGCATAGCAGTAGTGCTAGTTGCTCAAGACTTTTATCACCAAAGACCTCATTTAATGGTGTTTTCCTTCATTTTCAGCACTCCAACTTGCTAGAGCATCATGAACAATTGCACTTTGCAGGCAGTAGTTTTGTTTAAAATAGGGGTTATGTTTTGAATTGATACATGTAAAAAAGACAATGCATACAATTCAATTTCTAAAATGTACAGCTTAGAATTTAAACCAAGCAGTGCATCTTGAGGTTGCGTTTCTCTGTGTGTGCTACAGATAGCATTACAGTAACGGCAGGACATTAGCTAATGTCATTATCTCTTCTGTGAGGTCAAAAGGGCCTAATCTTGTATAATAGGATTTCTAAAAGACAGAAGTGATCTTACACTGGGTCTTGGATAACAGGCAATAATGACCAGTTATTGTGCATTGTGTCAGTATGATTTATTGTTAAAGATGACCATGTTTTATTGCAGGTAAAGACCAAGTATACATTTAAGTATTTGTTATATCTGTCGCAATTGCAAAAAGCACATTAACAGGGAATATGCATCTGGCAGGATATGTTTCTGTAAACAGATGCAAATCCATCTGCATTTCTCTGTACAACAAACACATCAAGCGCATACATTAAGCTACAATTATCTATGGCGAGTGATCAAACCAACTTGATTTAGCACATCGAAACGTCCAAAAGCTCGTATTTAATCTATTAGTCCCTCTACGCCTTGTCCTCTATTTGTCCACACGCTGAGTTGCTTGGCAAACAGGTGTCCGTTGTGAATGACTCTCCACCTCCCATTATGAAGAGGTACCTTTCCTAACAGCCCCGTATTAAAGTGTCATTATCTCCTCCACCCCTCTGTCTAGTGTGCCATGCACAAATGGAATCCAGGACTCCAGTCTTTTATAATTCCTTTTTTTTTTCCCCTCTGCTGGGTATAAATGTCAACGTCCTATTGTGCGAATTACAGGCATTCCCACATCAGTGCTGATTGTTCCATGTGTAGTGGTGGGAGCAGAATAGAGCATTTGATTTCAGATAATGTAGAACCAGACAAAATGCCACTGGATTTGGCAGGGCCCCTATTGTCCAAGTTGGCAGGCTGAGCCAGAGACCTGAATCTGAGACAAGACTGCGCTGGGGACCGCAGAAAAAGAACGCCTCAGTGGTGTGGATTTCACTGACTGTTATAATACAATTTGTCAGGTTTTATGATGTCACTGACAGCTGGAATTCATCCCCTTAACCTTTTCAGGTTGTGTGCTTTATGCCATGCAAAGCCATAATTTGTCACCTAGCATCACATTATTTACTAAGTCAAAGTCCCTTTAGTGGTAAAATGTGAAATATTCATGGTCTAGGCAGCGTGTAGCATTATGTTGAGATGCACATAAACAAAAATCATTCCCTCACATGTCACTTTGCTCCACCCCTAAAGTAATGACATCATACAAGTGCATTTTTATTGAGTGACATGGTTGATGTAAACTGTAACATTGTTTTGGCTAATAATACTTTTTCTCTTTATTCTGCCTTTTCTGTTCTGTCTTGTCTTTTCATCTTTCTAGATTTCTGTTTTATTATACTGGATGAAATGTAATTATTATATTTAATATAAATATTACAATTATATTTTCATGAAGATAGAAAACGTCATATTGAGGTGAATTTTGAGTAATGTCACTATGTTTGCATGCACATTGTCATTTGTTCAATGTATAAAAGAAAAATTTGAAATATTTTTATTTGAAAATAATTTTTATTTGATTTTTATTTAACAAAACAAAATATGTTTTCTTGGAATATTGTTTGAAATTGTAATACATTTATACGTTTTTACCCATGTCTCCAATTATATTTTCCATCCGGTCTTTTGGAATTTAACAAAATCCCTTTTACTAAATCCAGTTCTTTATTGACCTTCCAGGAAGTGACATCATTTTGGAGGGAAAGCAACAATACAAAACAATCGAAACACCAGTGAGTATTAGCAACGGTTTAATACATTTTGTGGAATTATTTGTTTTGTCTTAGTCTGAAACATTACATCAAGATCGATAAAATTACTATATGATCGGATTATATATACACTATATTGCCAAATGTATTGGGACACCCCTCCAAATCAGTGAATTTGGGTGTTCCAATCATTTCCATGGCCACAGGTGTATAAAATCAAGCACCTAGGCATGCAGACGCTTCTACAAACATTTGTGAAAGAATGGGTAGCTCTCAGGAGCTCAGTGAATATAAGCGTGGTACCACGTAAACGGTACGTGAACGCCGCCACTGGACTCTAGAGCAGTGGAGACGTGTTCTCTGGAGTGATGAATCACTTTTGTCTGTCTGACAATCCGATGGACGAGTCTGGGTTACCAGGAGAACGGTACTTGCCTGACTGCATTGTGCCAAATGTAAAGTTTGGTGGAGGGGGTTTGTGGGGTTGTTTTTCTGGGGTTGGGCTTGGCCCCTTAGTTCCAGTGAAAGGAACTCTTAATGCTTCAGCATACAAGACATTTTGGATAATTTCATGCTCCAAACTTTGTGGGAACAGTTTGGGGATGGACCCTTCCTGCACTAGTGCACAAAGCAAGGTCCATAAAGACATGGATGAGTGAGTTTGGTGGGGAGGAACTTAACTGGCCTGCACAGAGTCCTGATCTCAACCCGACAGAACACCTTTGGGATGAATTAGAGCGGAGACTGTGTGTCAGGCCTTCTCGTCCAGCATCAGTGCCTGACCTCACAAATGCGCTTCTAGAAGAATGGTCAAATTTTTTTTTTTTTTTAACAGGCATATTCATAAAAAGTGCTTAATATATTTTTAATAGTTACAGCACTGAAAAGCATATATATATATATATATATATATATATATATATATATATATATATATATATATATATATATATATATATATATATATTATATAATTTCATTGTTATTGTAGAGTTTATTACAAGGCAAATCTAACCATAACAATTGTTTTAGAATGCCATGAGGTGTCGCATGCGCCAGTGGCCTGCATAGTTCTTAATACCAACAGTAACCATGACCCGATGATGGCGGGCCACAGAGGTAACAACAGTTCACTGTAAGGTCATATATGTAGTTCCCACAAGCCTAGCACCAAATATGCTTCATAATGTATGTTTTCATGCATCTGGCCCAATAAGTTGTTGGATAATTGATATATTGATTGGTTGTGTCATCATGTGTTGGTATAGAAGCTGTCATGTGGATGACAGAACAATCCACGGGCCCCATTGTTCATTCATCAGTGCCCCTGATCGGGCCCATGTCTTGGTTAGCTGCAGGCCAGCCAGATAAGCATCAGTAGATGATTGGGCGCACACATTCTTAACATGGCTGACCCGTGACATCTTGGGGGCAGTCGGAGAGTCTGTCATTATGCGTACAATGCACGGCTTTCTTCCTTCTTATCTTTGCCGATGACATTGAGAGTTTTCGCATTAACTCATTAACGACAAGACTCATCATTACAGGGATCAAGTAGAGGGAGAGGGAGGGACAGGGTGTGTCTCTGAGTGGGTGACACTTGGCATGGAGGAATGTAGGCTCAGTCCAATCCTTCTTTTCACTCTCTCTCTGCCTTTGATATGAGCGTTAGTGATTGAGGGATGGGCAAGGCTTAGAAAGGCTACAAGTGACCTTTTTTTGTGGTGCACAAGCCACTGCTGAATAAATGAAACTTAAACATGGACTCACAGTTGCTAACTACCACCGCTTGCCCCATCTGGAGAAAATGTTAGTCTGGATGACATGTAAGTTCAGAAAATGATCTCTTAAGCTCCAGAGGTCCTTCACTCGAGGGTTTTTTGCTGCCAGGAGCTTATGAAGGCCAGAGTGTTTGGCCTTTGCTCATAGCTAACAGTGCCAAGGCCTTGACTCTTGTGGTTTGCCTCTGTCAAACATAGCATTGCAGAGTGTGGCTCTGTGGAAAAACTCAGCTATGCCGTCCTGTTTCTTGATCCATTAACGCTTTCAACATAGTTATATAGAGGAGAAGAAAAAAAACCTGGGGATGGGGGAGACGAAAAACTGTCTGGAAAAGATTGATAGCTTTGCTCTGTGGTTCAATTGTAAATTAGAATGCAAGTCCCTCTGGGATACAAGGGCTCTATTTGTGATTAAGAAAAAAGGCTTCATAACTGAGAGATAGAGAAAAAGTTTGCTCCCTCTTACACACAGGCAATTAGCTTGATGAAATGGCCCTCACTGTTTTGTGCCCTGGATATGTAAACTGATATTATAATAATGGGGCTGACTGGTTGTTCTGTTATTTTCACCTTGAGTCGAACAGGAGGAGGCGTTATGGTGTACACAAAGCATAGTCTTGTATAACACCACAAACCCGGACCCCTGGAGAGCCCCAGAACCGCAGATACGATGCAAAGCGAGGTGACACGAGAAACAAAGCAGACTCTCATAAGTGATGAAGGTACAGGAGTGAGCTTAGCAAGCTTGTTGCCAGCATGACAAAGTGATAAAGAACTTTTATATGCCTCATAGAAATAATGGTGAAGTGAGCTTGGAGTCTTGGCACTGTACCTACCCACAGCAGGAGTCTCACCTTCCTCAATTTCTTCTGCTTTCTCATGCAAGGCAGGGAGACATTAAAAGTTATGATCTGTTTTTATGTGGCGACGTGATTTTTATCAGGTATTGTTGTTTTTCTTCATGCCTCTTCACACCTGTCTCCACTTGTTTGCATTTGGAGCAATCTAAAGCGTCTGAGAGCCTTATTTGGTTTGACTTTGGCCTGAATAATGAACTGCCATCTGTAACTTATGCTTGTTTCACTAAGCCTTCTCCTGAAATGTGCTGACATCTGCAAAATAAAACCATACTTTATCAAACAGCGTTTAGACTCATATGACGAGAAAGCAAAGTTCAACGATTTCGGTTCTAGTTCCAATTTTCATAACAAATTTTAAAATATTTGGGGGAAAAGGAACTGCCAATTTTATTGTTACTTTTCTTTTGCTTGATTACTATTGTTGTATAGGAGTTAAGGCCAGTTATTGGGCTGTATTTATGCAGCTTAAAAAACACCATTAAAACGTGTAAACACACCTTTTACAAGAATTGTATTTATTACTTATAATTTAGCATATTTGATTAATCAATATTAATAAAATAGGCCACTACTGTCAAAATACATAATGTGCTGTATGCTTTTAATTATCTAAACCGGCTCATTAGAGCCATTCATTTGTTAATCAACCTACACAGGTCGCGCTAAAAGCTATTGATAAAGGTATTCATTCGGGATTCAGACTACAATTGTTGTGTATGCTTGTGATTCACTAAAAAGTTGTGTCTCATAAGAGTCAGCCATTTGGTAATTGGACTACACTGGTCGTGCCGCCTGTTCCCAGACAGCAAATAGTGTCGGCCCAGATCCGGGCTACATCTGGTACCTGTGGATTCAACGTGTACCATATGTGGGCCAGATCTGGGCTGACTCTATGTTGCTGTCTGGGTTTCGTGCTGTACTTTCAGATATTGTTGGGTAGGCAGATATAGTAATTACTCTGCAACCGCTAAAAAAGTATGTCCTATATAGTATGAATGCAATCCAGACGTACTATGTCCGCCATGTTGTCATTATCATGTGACCTACAGTGGTAAGCAGTTGTGGCCTTATGGTTAAAGAGTCTGGTAACCTGAAGGTTGTGGGTTCGATTCTCAATACCGGCAGGAGATTACTGAGGGTCCCCTTCAGCAAGCACCTAAACCCCCAAATGTCTGCCCACTGTTCCAGGTGTGTGTGTCCACAGCTTGCAGTGTGTGTGTGTATTCACTACTCACTGCTCCTAATGTGTGCATACTAACTTGGATGAGTTAAATGCAGAGGACAAATTCAGAGTATGGTATACCATACTTGGCCTTCATGTCACTTTCACTTTACCAACATCAACATTGCTTCACTGCCATTTATAAAATCCTCTTCTGTGGCCTCATGGGATAGTAAAGTGTCCACTGTACGCTCACTTAGTAGGTCACCTACAGTAGTAGGTAATCCGGTTGCCTATACTCTTTTACACTGTAAAACAATTATAGGATCAATAAGTTATGACAACATATGTTTTTAAGTTAATTTAACTCATCAAAATAAGTTAAGCAATTTCAAAAAAAATTTTAATTTAAGTTATACAAGATTCAACTCAAAATTGTAAGTCAGTTTAATGTAAATTGTAAATAGTGAGTTGAAGTGACTTGTACTTTTAAGTTGCTTTAACTTAAACATTTAAGGCAGCAACTGAACTTAAGTTTAAGGTTGAGTTAAGGTTAAGTTGAAATTAAGGTTGACATTTTTTACAGTGTATATGTGAATTTGGACACTTCTTTTGTCACATTTTTTTCCACCTACTGTATATTAGGGAAGTATGCGATTTTGGATGCAGCCCATGTCACATTGATTTAGAATGATATCCCATCCCCATCAGCAGAAGAATACAATTGCTTGGACCATCCCAGTATTTTTTAAACTGAGCCGGTTCTAAACTCAACTACTAAAGAACTTCTTGGTTCTAATTGTTTTTATGTCATAAATCTTTTGTAATGTGGCCACCTAATTTTTCGCTGGAACCCCCTGGGCCCCTATAAACAGAGGAAAGATGAGAACTGATCGTCAGTTGAAGGTTTAGCTCCTGCGTCTCAAATCGATTCCGCAGGCATAAGGAAGGGGCAGTACAGCGCACAATTGTTTTGAGGAGACGTGCAGTGAAGCGGAATTCTGTGGCAATGTGAGTGTAACATAAGTGCATTGCTAACACATGGCTGTATTCCTGGAGATGTCAGAGGGGATCTGCTTTCATGAAAGGGAGTGAGAGAGAAGAATCTAATGTGGAAGTAATTACATGTGAGAGAGTCACTGTGATGGAATGCAATACAATGTTTTCCATTTGCAGGTCAATGCCCAAAGTTACATAGTGTTGTAGATATGCTAGCACCAGCCTCTTGTTTTATCACATTTTTGAAGTGTGAGTCTGCACATTTATTCTGAGAGAAGAGCCTGGATTCTATCATATATTTATGGGTTTTGATATACAAGTGTAAATATTTTAAACGTATTAATTGTTTTCCTGTATCATATTAAAATGCCACTTGAGTGTTAGCCATGCATGCAATATCAAACCACTAGCCAGTATTTATCTTGTATACTTCACAAGTAGATTATATTAGTCGCTGACACCTGAGTTCATTATTCGAGGAAGCTGACAAAGAATAAACAGACCTTATTCATGCAAAATGCAAACATACCCAGCTAATAAGGTCATTTCACTGTTTACCTTAGATATTGCTGACGTCCCAAGTGTTCATTATGTAGAGTGAAATTTCATTAGGATCAATCCTACCTGCAATTCAAGTCAGGGCTTATGTGTAGTTATAGAGGGGGTGACAAGTTCAGCAATTGTCTGACACAGGTATATAGGAATGGTATGAATCTGAGCACTTTTGTAGCATGATGCTACACATGGGAAAGAAACAAAAAAAAAAGGAGAAAACATGGTGTAGCAGCCGCACCCATGTCAGCAGTGTTTCCACTGCTTATGTTTCATTCATAAAGAAAAGTCTAGACTGACCTGGGCCAAACGGACACCCTATACTCAATTATCCAATGCTCTCAAAAAAAGAATGAAACAGGAAAAGCTTCAGACATAAGTTACATAAGGGATTATAATTTTTTTTGTGTCTGCACAATTTACACAAAAGGTATGTAATCTGGCCCTCTTCATGCGTCCCCGTGGTGTCCACAGATCCAGATAGAAGTGTCAGGCATGCTGAGGGAGAGATTAGCCGGTGCATGACCTGATGTGTTAGGACTTCCAAGAGCAGTAATGAGTGCCGCCGATCAGTGAGTGTTTTAGGTCAGACTGCAATGTCTAAACTGATCATTCCAGTCTAATGAGCTTTGGTTACTTTGATGTAATGGTCCAGCTGATTCAGTGCGCTAGCTGCACCGCGCAGATTAAGGTCACGTCGTATTTTGGAATGTTGCTAAACAGTGCAATTATAGGTCATTTTTTGAGGCATCTGCCTCGTAAGCTAGGACCTTGTTTGTGGGGTTAGATCTGTTGGAGTCTTTGATGCGACAGCTCTGTGACCATTTACTGGTGTTCAAGAGGCACTTAAAGGTTGGGTAGGCAATTTCGGAGAAGCTAGCATTAGCAGGCTAGCTTTGAAAGCATGACATCCCTTCCTATCTTCAGAGCGTCTCCAAAGCTACGCCTCCTCCAAAAGACATGCAGGCTGCAAAGCGTTACGGGACTCGAGACGGCGCTTAACTTACCTCATGTCTCAAAGCACATAATATTACAATAATAATGAATCTAAACAACTTACAGAGCTCTAGTTATACCACCTGACTGTTGCAGATTAATTTCAGCGTTGATAGTGTTGACATACAAATGTATAAATCCGAGTCTGAGGGCATGAACAGCTCCGGGTAGTGAACGCAGCATAAGCTTGTTTTGATTCAGGAGGAACTGTAAAAGGCGGCTGCTGTTTGGTGCTCGGGGACTGTCTGTCTACAACTCTGCATAGCCTTACGGAACGTGCCGATGACGTGTGACGTCTGCGTGAGCAGGGTGTGCGGAGGTATGGAAATACATATGTTGGCTTGGTATCATTGAATTCGAATGCAATGATTGGGAAAACATCCTGAGACTTCCACAGAAGATATATGTACACGTTTGAATTTTTAGACCACTTCTATTATTGATTGCTATCAGGATGTGAAGATAGTTTCAACCAGTATAAATTGCCTACCCTACCTTTAATATTCCTCCAGTTGTGTGCTTTTCATTCTGAATAGGGAAGTCAACTTTTTTTGCCATTTATATTTTCTTGTTTTCTTTTTGAAAAATGATCAGCAACTGTCAAATGATTAGCCAGAATTTGTCCAAGACAAAAATGCTTATTGATTTGTATTATTTGAATACATTTTTACTTGTTACACAAACTCCATCTCCACATCTACTCTGAGTTTGGCTCCATTTAACGTGCATTTGGGAATGCAACATGCTGCAACCATCTTCCCATACTTGTAACGAGAAGCGCTTATCAATAAAAGAGAAGTTTTAGGGGCTTCATGCATTTTTCCGCCAAAATAAAAGTTCAGTGAATAAATAATAATTATTATTACTTTTATTTAATTAATATTAAAACAACAATTTGATTGTTGATATTCATTTAAACAACAATTTGATTGAATAATTTGCATCAAAAAATGTGTACATGAAAAATTGCAAACATTATTGTTTCCCTTAAACCTGCCATTTACAGAGTGTCGATTCACACCAAGTGCAAATAGCGTGCCTTGCTGGCAAGTGCTATCTGCACTCACTCCGCCTAACAATGCCTGGCTATGCCAAACAACATTTAATTCAATGCTGGTAATACAACGTCTTCAGTGATGCAATCAGTAAAGTGTATGGCTAATGGATCATTGTTTTGACGCGATCAACACGGGTTCGAATCCGCCTTTTTTCTCATCACAAATCACATCATAAAGGCATTTACTTTCAATAAAAAATAAGAAAATGTCCTAAATAAAAATGGAAATAAAGTGCCTAACGAAATGTTTAATAATAATAAAAGCATTTATTGGGTAGGGTTAGGGGTAGGTGTAGGGAGGCTTTATTGTCCCTTTAAGGCGGTATCCATATCATAATTTAATTTATAATCATTTACACTCTATATTATCATTGCATCCTGTTAATGTACAACAATACTGAGGTGAAAATAGTATGTATCTGTCAAATTACTATTTATATTGCAAAGAACTGCTACTTTTATATGGTGTAAATAGAATATATCACTATTTTCACTTAGTAAATAGCATCTACTGCTATTTGTACTTAGTGTAAATATCATCTGTCACTAAGAAAATGTTATTTTCACTGAGTGTAAATGGAATCTAGTTGCTATTTACACTTGGTGAAAATAGCATCTATCACTATTTGCGCTTAGTGTAAATAGCAATTATCATTAAGAAAAGATGCTATTTTCACTTAGTGTAAATAGCATCTATTGCAAATTAGTGCAAATAGCCGCTGCCTTTCATTTAATCCCCCCAAAATACTTAAGTCATAATGAATATTTTAAGATTTGTCTAATTCTAATACTCTTTAATGTTATATGTTGTATTGTATTCTTGCCATAACATAAGGTGATCAGACTCAGACACATACAATATGGCTTTGGCACTCCCCTTTAAAGTATCTATTCTGAATTTGACATACATAAGTCACTACAATCCCGTGATATGGGCACAGCCATTGAGACAGGCTACAGCAGAAGTTTTTTTACGCTTTGAAGCTTCCGCTGTTTGAACACGGAAGTGACAGCGGTCTGCTGTGCTGCTCTAGAAACAAACACAGCAAACCTGGATTTTTTTATTTTAAATAGCATTTTAAATCACAATCACATTTTTTCCTTTTAAATCAGCCATAGCGCACAGTATATTGTATGCAATTTCAAATGCGCCCCTAGTTTCAGTCTGCCCCTTTGTTAAAGATTACATACTTAAGTTCATTCATTCATTCATTTATTTTATCAGTAACTAAAATGTTTTTATATGCTGTAGTTCCATTGTATATTGAGGCATTTAAAAGACATAGGAATCCCATGGAACCATAAAAGTTCCTCTTTGTGTAAGAAGTCCACACTGCAGGGCCCTTTGAGGTGAACCACAGATTTAATTTTCTAAAACCAAAGCAAAATATATTACATTATGTGCTATAATGTTCAAATGTTGCCTGGAGAGCTATCATTTATCCTTGTAGAGATTTACCGGCTCACTATCGCTGTCTGTGGACCGACATTGCATTGTATCGTGTGGAAATCATGGTTGATGTTCCTGTGCGTTTATAAATATAATGCTACAGGCGTAACTTGGGTTACATTATGACTGAATAAATGTTATAATGCTTACTGTCAAGCATTTTAGCTGAACAAAAGCAGTGTGCTTAGTTTGTTTTAAAGCTGTGAAACACGGCAGAAAAGCTGGTTTCTTTTTCAAACAATACTGAGTAGTATTTTAACCAGTAATACAACAGTGTTTCCTTGACATGTTGTAAGCATTGACCCAGTGCCCTGTCTCTCTGACATTCACACCTCTAACTCTTGTTGAATGGAATGCAGATGCTTTTGTTTGCAACTTACCATATGGGCAGAGACTCGTAGTGAAGCCTCAACGCAAATTTGAGGTGAAAATGTGTTAAAAAGGTGTCTCCTTAAAAAGAACCCTCAATGTATGAAAACCTCAAAAGTTAGGAACATCTGGCAGTGTATTATTTATATTGTTTAGTCTGTCGCACTTGTCCACACCCTGGACAAGTGGCCTTTAAAAGTGTGTGTGCACACATACCTGGACCTTATAAGGTCAAAGAACATTTTATATTTTTTTAATATCATTTTAAATCACAATCAGAGTTTTTTTTACTTTAAATCAGCCATAGCACACAGTACTGTAGTATGCAATTTCAAATGCACCCCTAGTTTCAGTCTGCCCCTTTGTTAAAGATGACATACTTAAGTTCATTAATTTATTAATTTCTTTTATCAGTACCTAAATGTTTTATATGCTGTAGCTCCATTGTATATTGAGGCATTTAAAAGACATAGGAAACCCAAAGAATCATAAAAGTTACTCTTTGGGACACACTTTATATTAGCCTTAACTACTATGATTTGAATTAATAATTTGATACAATGCACTTATTGTGTACATACATGTTTTTACATTGTACTTACATTTTTAAAAATACCTGCATGTGATTACATCTGTAATTAGTTTCTGTAATTACATTTATAATTACACTGTTGACCCTTCCCTTCCACCTAACCCTACCCTTAAAACTTTAAAGGTGTGTGTGCACACTGGACATTTTAAACTAAGGTCAAAGGCTGGTTGATATCATTACGCACTTATGCATTAAGAAGATCTAAATGGGCATCTAAAAACGTTTTTTTTTTTTTTTTTTTTTTTTTTTATACATTATTGAATGTTACATACAACACCAGAAATGTATTTCTTAGACTATGATTCTATAATGATATCACCCTCCCTCCATAGAGTGACATTAGAACAAGTGTGTTCATGTTGAAACTCTAACCACTGCACAGAATAAAAACACTGATACTAAAGTGTTAAATTCGTCATCTGCCAGGACAGGAGGAACTGAGCTCTGTACTCTGTAAGATACTATTTAATAATTAGCTATTGTGATAAGTTAGCCTTGTTTTGCCTTAAACACAAAAAGCTTCACTTATTAAAAGATAGGTATATAGCCTACCTATCACAAAGTCCACAAATATTTCCTCTTAAAATGAAAATGCAATATTTTCAGAGCTCAATAATCAGACTTCTGTCATTAAACCATGTTGTTATTTTTGTCACCTGTATCACAAACTGAACTAGTGTCCTATATTTCTTCAGGGCAAGAGGAAGCAGGGTTGTGCTTGGTTGTTGGGACCAAACAGCCCTTAATGGAGGTGACAAAACAAACGTCCTTAGAGGAAACTTCAAGAGCCAGTTACATGAGTACTTCAGGGCCTGCAGCTGAAGTTTACCCGGACACCGCTTCTTTCAGGGGCCTCGCGTAAACATTACACTCTCTGTCTGGGTAATTGATCCCAAATCTTGTTTGACAACGTTTTTTCACGGCAGACACTTCACATGCTTCCTGAACATAGCTGAGCTTTTTTGGCCGTGTTGCAAATACCACAACAACTCAGCACTCATTAAATCTTGTGCTGAGTGTTCTCTGCCTTACAACTGCCAGCGTGTGTGTGTGTGTGTGGGGGGAGTTTAGTTCATTTTTCACTCTCGCTCGATTTGCTGTCTCCCTTATGTGTTTATTAGAGTTGTGATATAACATGTTTATTATATCATGTATATTATTAATGAAATAATTAATATATACACACTGTAAAACATGATGTTGACTTGACTTAAAAAGTGAGAAAACCCATTGCCTTACAATTATTAAGTAATAAACATCATGCGTAATTGAAAAAATGACTTGACAATTCCACATAACTTATTTTTTCAATTATGCATGAAGTTCATTTACTTAATTTAAGTCAACTGATCTGAACTGTATAGGCTATGTATGTATAACACTAACATCGATCAACTAGTTAACATGAACTATAAATGAAAAATACTTCTGAAGCATTTATTAAACTTAGTCATGTTATTGTCAGCGTTTACTACTACATTTAAATAAAAAAATCAAAAGTTGTATCTGTTATTATTACTTAATGGACTTAAGATGATGTACTGACAATCAACAGTTGTATACACACACACACACACACATGCACACACACTGCTGGTTAGTAACTGATTACATGTAATGTGGTGGATTTTGTAATCAGATTCCAAAAATGTAGTACTTGTAATTAATTACATTTTTAAATGCTCATAATCGGGTTACAGTTGCTTTTAATGAATTATATGATTACATATTAGCAACACAATAGCAGTCAATTATTCATAATTTATCGATTCTCCCCAGTTCTTCTTTTTACTCTTTCTAACAAAAATTCCCTTTCTAAAAATCCTATTGTGCGTCATATTGTTTAGCTTTGGCTATATTCACAATACAGAATTATCATGTAAATCATGTAAATACCTTTGTGCTGCTTCTAAATGTGGGGGCAGAGGCACCTCTCAGTTACACCATGTGTGAGATGATTCATTATGAAAGTTACTAAACACTGCTGATATGTAGCTATGAAACATGTCTTCATTATATCCTGTGACCTTCACTAACTATTGATCTGGACAAAATGATTTTAAAACTGGAAAACTCATCATGTGTATTATTGTTTGCTTATGTAATGCAGTGATTCACACATTTTTCATCAGACAAAACCTAAAATATTTACTTGGAGATTTAATTGTTCAATAATTGAATAACACATCGACAGATAAACAATCATTTGTTTTTCATAAACACAATTTCTTTCTTTAATGCATTTCATGTTGTTGATAACAAAAAATGGTCAATGTTTTATTTTTTTTTTTCTTTATATATATATATATATATATATATATATATATATATATATATATATGGTACACACTAATTCCATTTAAATCTAAGTGATAAATGTGTTAGGTAAAAAGTAATCAAAGAGTAGTCCTAAAATGAGTAATCTAGATTACATTACAAACTACAATTTGCATCATATTATCTGTAATCAGTAACAGACTACAATCTGTAGTCTATATAAAGAATTTTGGATTAAGCGACAGGATTTGCATTTAGTTAGTCAGTGTTTTATATTTAGCACAGATTAATTATTGCCTTTTCCCCCTCAGCATTATCTTTAAATATATGATAAATAAATAGTACTAGTTGTTTGTGTATGTGGATAAATTAATTTAGTAGTCTAATGGCCAAATTAAAAATTGTAGTTCATGGCCCTACTGTTCGTTGAAAAGTGTGAATGATCAGTGTTGTATCTGCTGTTGTTTCTTTAACCTTAAAGACTAAATTATTTGCATGATTTCGATCAGCAGAAGACAAGATCCTCTGTGATGTCAATAACATTATTCATGCAGTTTGTGTAAGTCTTATTTATCACTGGGGAAAGTGGCACTAGCAGTTCAACCATGTGGTTCGCTGCATGTGCCACTGCACACATTATTAACTCTAAAAGTCAAATAAATAAACTCTGTTTTGGTAAAAGACTACATAAGTGTGCCCAGGCTGTGCACACACTCAAAGACTTCCATATGAAGACTTTTTTTTTCAAACATTTGCTTTATACACCTTTCATGTAACGTGTGAGATATAAGTGCAAATGCAAACTTCAAACCTTTACTCATGTCTCAGTATAGTCCACATTAGAAAACAAGCTGCTTTCAATTACAGACAGCAAGTATACACTCTGAATCTCTTTCTCTCTCCCTTCTGTCTTTTCCATCTCTTTTCTTCAGCTTTGGCTTTTTGATTACTTTTGAAAACATTTATATTCCCTAATAACTTGGGTTTAGTGTAGTGGCCAGTGATTAAATCCAGACTGGTATAGTGAATGCAGAAGAGTGTATGTGGAAAATAATATCTATCTATAATTGTTCACAACAGCTAAGAAATGGAAACTTGGTCATTTTTGTAATAAAAATGTCAGTTACAGCTCCACACTAAATGAAGATTTAGAGCTGTACAACCAATGTTTAGCTATTTTCAAATTCACATTTTCACTAAAGTTTTATATTTAAATTTGGAATGCTGTAGACTTCATAAGAAAGGTATGAGGAGGGATGAAGACAGCTAAAACACCCATAGAAGATTATATGTGTGCTAGATTATTATTTAATAATAACAAACAACATGCATACAGGACCCATGTTTATTTTCTCGAGAATTATTGTACAGTTGATAATTAAACATTTCTTTCCACAGTGTTGCTTTAATCATACATCATAACAGTATGTGCAGAATGACAATACGTACATAGTTGATTTCAAGCAGTTGGTTGTCAGCTGATCAATGATCCTTTTGCCTATAAAAGAATACAGGTTAGTTGCTCCAGTTGCTCAAAAGCATACATTAAGGCCTACCTTCCCTGCTTTGTCATTGTGGGATCTTTGCGTGACGTTCCTCCTCCCATCGTGCATTTGGTGTTGATGTCACCACTCGACATTCTTCGGTTCCCACCGTGGCCGTGTCCTCTGCCCTCGTCACAGTCCTGCAGAGGTCTGAGACAATGCACAGCTAGCCTGCCAGAACGCCGTATTCGACCTATAGTTTCGGACAGTTGAAGTCGTCAATAGCAACTATATATATATATATATATATATATATATATATATATATATATATATATATATATATATATATATATATATATATAATAACATATTGTTTTTTCTTGTATTTCAGTGAGCATAAGCCACTTGTATTTTTAAACCCATGTTAGTTATTTTTATTCATGGTATGTAAAGTGACTTTGTAAAGTGTAACAAAGGAACTAAATAAACACTAATAACATAAATGTAAGTCTAAATGATTTGCATCACACTTTATTATTACATGGGTTTTTGACTTTGATGTGATGTGGAAAATAGAAGTTTGGCATTCAGTCTAAAAGAGATTATTGAAACAAATTAAGCTTTCGCTGTTTAAATTGACACTGTAATCCATCATTGGAGAATCGAACTTTGTGCTCTATCATGATTCTGCCGGCTTCTTAGATTGGCCCTTAGGGCAAACAGAAATGGACAGGGAGAAGGTAACCTGCACCAATTGAATGAATCAATCACACAGACACACACACACACACACACACACACTTACAGCTAGGTATTTTTGATAAGAATTTAATTGTCAATAATGTGATTAAATATATATCCACACTAAATGAAGCTTTTTTTTTTTTTTCCATAAAATGTATTGATCATCCTTTATTGTCAAATTTAATCATCAGAATATTTTTAATTATAGATATTACAGCCTTCCATTTGAATCTGTGACCCTTCCAATAATCTTGATATATTTAGTCATGACTTGTAAAGCCAAAGACACTCTGAGGAATATTTATATATATATATATATATATATATATATATATATATATATATATATATATATATATATATATATATTATATATATCATATAGATGAATAAAGTGCATAGTAGAACCAACAATTAAATGTTTGTTAATGTCACATTGCCATACCATGCATACAACAACCCACCCTACAGAATTCAAATAGCAATAATCACTTTAAAATCTTCATTCATAATCAAATACTGCCTGTTAAAGATTGGCTGCATGTGGCAAACAATTTGCATAATCCCTTATCACGTAGTGCAGGTGCATTATATCAGATTAATGACAGAAGAGCAAAAAAAAGATGTACACCAAAAGTGTATGACCCTTTACCTATATGGTTATGCCTTTTGCTATACCTGTGGAATCTCTGACTCTGTAAAGTTAATTTGGTGACACTTTATTTTACAGTGTCCTTGTTACATATGTTACATGTACTTACCATATAGTAATAACAGTAAATTATGCATAATTGCATGCAACTAACTCTCAACCGAACCCTAATCCTATACCCTACCCTATAGTAACTGCATGTAGCTAATTAATATTACTCAGTACTTAAATATATAATTACACTGTAACAATGACACCTTCAAATAAAGTCTAACCGTTAATTCCACTACAACTCTTTGTGTAACAGGTCGTATGAGTATCACTTCAGTCTACCTGCACTCTGTCTAAACTATAAGAAATAATAAGGACATTGAAAGATTTTCCCACACAGTTACATTTTGAAGTCTCGGCTATATGGGCGTATACTTTCATGAGATCTTTTTCATGGACTGTGGCAACAATTGGTCGATATTCTTATCTTAAAGAGTGAAATACATAGGGAGAACTTGTTGTCCTGTGAAGAAGCATTAAGTCCTCTGAATTCCCAGGGCAATGGTGTTGTTTTAAGACTGAAGGTAATGCTGAACAAATTACACCATATTTGGGCACAGAGCCAGGCTTCTGTAGAGAATAAAACCATAATCCTATTCAATTTGCCCGTAACCGATATGAGATTTTCTTCAATGAGTTGGAAGAATATGTCAAGGGGAGTTTTTTAGATCTTTTTAAATGACACAATAAAAACGGCAGGATTGCGTGAGAAAATACTTCAAAAGTTTTCTGTATTATTTTGGACCAGTCTTCTCCATTTTTTAGTAAAGTAAAATTACCACATGTACTGAGCAGTAAACTAGTGCCGGCGGGCATAATCTGTATTCGCTTAATTGAAAGTTCAGACCACATACATATATTAGAAACATATTTACTTTATGAAAACTTTATTTAACAGTGTATTTTTTACACAGTAGTTATAACTATAAATTATACATAATTACATGCAACTAACCTAAACCAACCCCTATTCTTAACCTAACCTTATAAAAGTACATGTAGTTAATTATTAATACTCAGTACTTAAATGTATAATTACACAGACACCTTAAAATAAAGTGTAACCAAAACATTTCATGCTATCTGTCAAGTCTTGTTCTGTGACTTGGTGTATTAAAGGAGCTTTCACTTTATGTTCCTTCTGCTTAATTAGCTTACAATAAGATAAAATAAATAAAATGTCCAGTAGCTTTATGAATATTTTTGTTGATTATCCTCATATTTATGTTACTAATAGCCAATTAGAAATATTATTACAAATTTCAAAGCAAGAAATGTAGATGTGCACACATTGTATTAAAATTGTAATCAGTCTGAAATAAGTGAATAATGCTTTCTTTACGTCTAATAAAATAAATAAAAACGGCTAATTTTCAATCGCTAATTTATTTGCCAAAATATTTGTAATTGCTAATTACTGCGAAATATCAGAAAATGCTTCACCGTCACAACAGATGTGCTTATAGACTGCAACCACACCAGCTGACAGGTCTATTACTTGCTCGTTTGGACACGTTTTAAACCGCAGCGTCTGATCCGGTGGTTTTCAATCCTTCATAAGAGAGACGTACAAAATGTGCAGTGCTGTGAGTTCCCAGGACCACACTGATCTCATCGACCCTAACACACGCATGCAAACAAATATATATATTAAGCAGAGTTGCGTCTTGGTGTAGCCTAATATGATAATCTTGTAGACTATGTCAGCTCTTCATTAGCATGATACATCCAGTTACCTATAATGTATGGATAATGTGGCATATGGACTTGTTGTTTCGTTTTCTGCAATAATTAGCTATTTCAGAAGGTGAATTATATTTATGCATTTCTGACTTCTGATCATCCGCCTTAATCAGTCTCCTCGTGTTGATTAGCCTGGTTAACCTTTGCTCCGTGCTGGGTCCGCAAGGGTTAATCAGGCCGGGATCTCCGTGACCCCGAGGGTCAGATTCCCTCTATCTCATGCTTGAAGGATACGGCGGAGGCAGCGATAAGATTAGGGTGAACTTTCCTCTTCCAAACCATCAAAGCGCAATAGACACCTGCGCCTAAACCTGCGCTCGCGACGCTTTTGAGAATGACCATGTCTTGTCCGTGACTCAATATGAGCAATGTAGCTACTGTGAGGGATAAATAGAAGCTGAAAAAAAAAATCCGTGCCTGTATTTTTTTAATGTTCGATATAACGTTTAATATTGTATTTAATCAAATAGAGTTTAGCTGTTTCTTTTAAGGCTTAATATGTAGGCTATAGAGGTTTGCTGCGGTTTGGATATGAAATGTCTATCGATTTAATCGCGTATAACTCCTCTTACTGCAGTCACATCTTACACACTCCTGTCCCAGCGTGCGTACTTTACTTTACCAACAATAATAAAGTGATTTGCCCCTTTCTTCGCGTCCCAGCCATGGAAAATCGTTAAAGATCCTGCT
Organism: Paracanthobrama guichenoti; assembly: GCA_018749465.1. NCBI lineage: Eukaryota > Metazoa > Chordata > Actinopteri > Cypriniformes > Gobionidae > Paracanthobrama > Paracanthobrama guichenoti. The sequence continues at coordinate 1,318,247 of JAGHMJ010000663.1, forward strand.
ATTTGTGTGTGATCAGTAAATATTTAGTGTAGTGTCTCGTCCTAATCGATGGAGGTCCCGATGGGGGAGCTCTATTGTGTGTGTGGACGCTTGCTGAGCTCTGTGTGTGAGGACTCTTTCTTGTGCAGTGCGTTTTACAATGATAAATGTACCAGGACGACTTTGGTTGCACTTTAGTGATCATCAAGTTGCTTGAAAACGGCTTTCTTCCAAGGTTCCTTCAGCTGTATTTTGACGCGCAAAGTCATTTATTTATACTCGGTTGCTATAGGGGATTTTGCTTTTATTTTGTGTTCTTTCAGAGGTGGAACAAATAACCTAGTCAATATAGCTGGTAGTTTAATGAAAGGTAACCTGCGTCATTGAATTAGATAGTTACGCAAGGTGTCAAATTTAAGTTCGCCTACTAATATAATTAAATGTGTTTTCTATGGCGTTATGCGTTGGAAATGGGCTTTAAATCACTGAGATCTATCTATCTATCTATCTATCTATCTATCTATCTATCTATCTATCTATCTATCTATCTATCTATCTATCTATCTATCTATCTATCTATCTGTCGTTCGATTATCCATTCAAGGGGTGTATATGTTTGACGTTCTGTTTATTAGCTGCTATCCTGAACCTTGACTCTCCTTTGTATAGTTGACTTAGCAGAATAGACTATTAAAGCGCCCTGTACACACAGAAACTCTTAAAACCTATCAGACTGACTGAATTACTTTACTCGAACCATAATTGTCTACTCTATGGCAATTTGACGTCACTCGTGAGTGCAGAGTTTTTAGACGTCAGTAGGGTTTTCTGAAGTGCTGTTAGCTTTGTTTTGTTTTTTCAAACCCTTATTGATATGATGTTCTTATGTGCATCCTTGTAGCCTCTTCATTAACTTGAGGACATATTAAAACAATATTTACATAAAGGTAAAGGTTTATTGCGACAATTATCGAAATTCACTGATCTAGTAAAGTCCTCACATTAGACGTAAGCATTGAAAAGACGACAAAGGCATATCACTGTTACTAGTTTGCACATAAACAGACAGGTGTCTCTCCTGACTTCACCCCCTCCCTCTCACTATCACAGCCCACACAAAGCAGCTGCACTAAGGAGGCTTTTTACCTTCTGTGGAAAAGAAAAAGACGCACAGGAGCATATTCTCTTTTTTTTCTTTTCTTTTTTTTCAAAAAAAAAAAAAAAAAAAATCTCAATCTTCAAAGTCATCAACACGACTGTCCTTCTATTAGGATATGCACTAAATACTAACATGTGATTCAAGCGCCGCAGAAAAGTTTGATTTTGCTTGTCGGTTTGTGTTTTTTTTTTTTTTTTTTTTTTTCTCCCTAAAGTTTTAGTAATCATTCAAATAAACAGAGAGCCGCATTTTTGTGTATAAATCCGTCAGTGGAGCGTTAATTCGCACAGAAAGAGAAGACTAAGTATATTTTTCATTTAGGAGAGGATGCATCACGGGGAAGACGAATCAACATCATATGCATTTGGTATGTTTATTGTTGGGAATCAAATCTTACTCAGCATGTACATATCAACTGGAATATGTTAAAGTGAACGTGGTTGCTTCTTGTGTTGTGAATTCATTCGCAATATTTATTAAAATTATTTTAAAATGGGCATTGTATCTACAACAAGCGGAACCCTGTCTCCATTTATTACCTAATCATCGCAAGTTACACGTATTTTTTATTTCTTTTTTTATTTCTTTTTGGTCTTTGTTAATTATTTTGCTGCTATTTCAAAAGTGATGCTGATGTATTGCATGCATGTCTGTCTATGCGTCTTTGCTGGTCTTGCTTTGAAAAAGAAAAAAGAAAGACAAATACGAGACGTCCGTGACTTTGCGATATAAAGTGTGAAAATATTAACACTCACCTTGATCTTGGGGTAAAATCCACTTTGCATCGGTACGCTATAATTGACTTCTGCGGTATTGCTTTCGGCTGTCTTGTTCACATACTGGCTTTTGAATGGTCGGAGATGAGGCACGGTGCTCACTTTTGATCGTATCAATAAACTGGTCAAAATTAACCGAAACGCTGCGATACTCCCGTGCGTGAACAACACTGTGGAGAAAATGTGTGGTAGAGATTTACAAACGCACCTCTGCAACGTCCAAGTCAATTAGAAGGAAAATCTCAAAAGCATTAATCAGATTAAAATAGGCGCATGTTACTCTGGTGTATGTGAGAGGCGAGCGACCGATGTAGTTTCCATTTAAGATGGCTCTTCCACCTTAAAGAGCGATTTCAGGCAGAAATAATCCAAACGCTAGGGGGCGCCCATATACTGCTGTACGTCCAGTCTTCAGCATTTTTCCTCCGAGGCAGCATATGCAGTGATTTAGCACTGTACGTTTTTCAGTGGACCCAACTCCGACAACCCTGATGATAGAGAAAGTAGACTTCAACAAGCGAGCTTTAAAAAAAGTGCTCTGACTTATAACCCGGGGAGCGAAAAGGGAGACACCTCATTTGACCACCCAGAGGCTCCCAGAGAACATCTATGGCAATTAACACAAGACTCCTGGGCTTCTGCATTCAATGAGCATCATTCTTATCTTATGTTTGCATGTTTTTTATTTATTTATTTATTTATTTTTTATTAATGTTTTGAGTGTTTTTTAAACCCAGTGATCAGTTGGAGGAAGCTATGGAATATTTCATTAACTTCAGTGAGCAAGATCTGTAGCCTAATATGTCAAGGCCCTAAAAACACAGTGATCCTAAAATTCTCTTTTGTTGTATGAGAATGAATGCTGCATCTCTGCATAAAAAACGTAGTGTATTGAGAGCCGGATATACATAGGCTATAAATCATTGCATATTATAGTGATAAGTTATGACTAATAGTCATTACTACTTTATCGTTAGAACTAAAGCTGCATTGGCGATGTGGCAATTGGTGCTAGTTTCCGTAAGCATACTGTAAATTGTGTAGATAACTATATTAAACGTCAATAATCATCATCTCTTTTTGGATTTTTGTACAATATAGCCTACACGTAAAGTCAGTCGACTTGCATATAAGACTTAAAGATAATATAACAGCCTAAGTATTACGCCAGTATAATAGGTCTTTTGGACTATAATTAATGGATTGGAAGCCCATATAAAAATAAACGCAACGTAAATAGGCTATGTGAGGTATTCATATTCAGGAAAAAATAAAAATAAAAATAAGCAAATTGAACATTCACAGAAATAAAGCTTGCACAAATTCTCAAAAAGACTCTTGTTGACTGTTAATTCTTGTAGTATTTTTCTCTGTATTGCTTATAATGTAGTGTTTCGCATTGCCTATCTTTGACATATCTTGATTACAGTGCGAGCCTACATCAATAGCCTCTCGCGCCCATTGCTTGCTCCTCGTGGACTGTCTCTGTTTTAAATGTATTTGTCAGTACATTACTGACTTGATACATTATATGCAGTTTCATGATTTATAACGAGGCGTTAATGCGGATAAATGGATTAATGGATCTGACCAAATCATACACGTTGCGGCCGGTCTATAGAATAAATCTAACAAAAAGGTATGCAATGCATGTAACACACATTGCAAATGTGAAATACCATAACCGAAATATCATTATCACGGAGATAATATAGGCTAATTTAGTGGTTAGATGAGAGGAAAGGTAGCCTATTATATATATATATATATATATATATATATATATATATATATATATATATATATATATATATATATATATATATATATTTTTTTTTTTACTTATTTAAATCGGCATAATATTGATTTTGAAAAGCCTTGGACCTATGTAGTGTGGAAAGCGGTTTATGCCAAACGTGGTTTTTATTTGAAAGAAATGAAAATAATGAACACATGCATTGCGATCGTTTTCCTTTCGAACTGTGTGCTACTCTCTTTAGGACCAAGCGGCTCCTCGACCCTTATTCCTGGCTTTGGCAAAGAACCAAGTAGCACAAGTGCCGACTAGCCAATAGGGTTCAGGGGGAGGTCCGTGAGCTCTGACCAGTCAAACACAGTCACTTTCCATATATGGCAACTCATCTCCATGGTAACGTGTGCTAAGTTGCAGCAGTCGTGTCAAAGTTCACTATATAGAGAGCTCAGTGAGCTGATCAGAGAGAAAGCATTCTGCCAGCCCAGCGCCTACAAATCGCAGTCACTTCCTAACCTCCCCCTTTTTAACATATTTGATCACTTTGATTCTCTGTTCTCTCTCTTATTATTTTTACGCGCATGAAGGAGGTTCTATAGGTTGTGATCTTTTTGTTATATTATCAGTCCTGCTTGCCGGAGAGTTGACTTCATATTTGACTCGAGCACAGGCTGCAACTGCGCGCGGCTGCTAGCGCTACCTCATCTGAAGAAAAGGAAGAAGCAGCAATATTTTTTTGCCAGTTGTTGGTTTTTCTTCAAGACTTTACGCTGGAACTTCTCGCGTGTCGCAAGTATCTCTGAAAGCTGCGTGTTTCTGCGCGTCCGAACGTCGCCACACACGTGAAGTTATCTGTCCTGCTCTGTTCGTGTCTTCTTCCGCCGTGTTTATTTTCCATTTTTTCCTTGATGGGTTTACTGGATGGATGACTGCAAGTGCCCCTGGACTTGGCCTCTAAGAGCAAGGCTGCTATTCGGCTCGTCTTTGCTTCAGTTTTAACCACATGCCAGGTAACGCTATTTCAGTCAAGAAATAGACTACTGTTTGCCGACGGTACGCAACTTTGAACGGACATTCAGACTCTAAGCGACCGTGCCGATCCTGAATTATTTATTTTATCTTCCTAAGTGATAAAGGCACCGTGCTTCGTTGTTATTTTTTGAAACCAAAAACGGGGAACAAAAAGTTTTTTTTAACGTTGACTGATAGATATGGCAATGGTAGTGTGGAGAGGCTCCCAGGACGATGTGGCCGAGACCCAGGGCACCCTCTCATCGCAAGCCCAAGGAGGACTATCCCTTCCAACCCCTCAACCAGGCCAGCTGGGTCTGACGGCCTCTCAGGTTGCCCCTCCGACCCCTCAGACACCCGTTCAAGGACCCCCGAACAACAACACACAGTCCACCCCGACGAACCAGACGACGCAGAGTCAGTCGGAAAAGCAGCAGCCACAGCATATAGAGTGCGTGGTTTGCGGGGACAAATCCAGCGGCAAACACTATGGCCAGTTCACTTGCGAGGGGTGTAAAAGCTTTTTCAAACGGAGCGTACGAAGGAACCTCACTTACACATGCCGTGCCAACAGGAATTGTCCAATTGACCAGCACCACCGCAATCAGTGTCAGTACTGCCGCCTCAAAAAATGCCTCAAAGTTGGCATGAGACGGGAAGGTATTCGGATTTTTGTTGTTTTACTGCTGTCTTTGTCTTTTGTATTTAGCCTGATTAAATCATGCATGCTACGTCCCCCTGTGTTTTGTCCCCGACTCTTCTCTCTCAGTCTGCCCGACCACAGCACGCGAAGGAACCGCCTATAGCGCTCGAGACTGAGCGTTATCGCGGCGCCCTTAATGCTCGAATAACGAACAGCCTCTATTTCGCAATTTACATGTTCGCAACGTTAAATTGATTTTCACTTTTATTCGCCGACGAAAATATGGGCATTCGTGTTGATTTTTAATAATATCACTGCAGATATGCCGTGCAGTTATGGCGAAGGAGTAGAGGCAGCGTCAAAATCACACACGCATACACACACACACACACACACACACACACACACTAGGCTAGGGTCTCCAGATAGACCACAATAGACATCGCTCTTCTCCAGGAGAAAAGTAAATAATAATCACTATTGCGCTTTTATAGTATTTATTCGAATAAACGTTCCGCCAGGCACCCAGTTCGCTCGCAGATTCTCAGTAGACAGCAGAACTGACTCTGTCGCTAGCTAAATAGGTTAAGGGTTAGCATTCGTGTCTTTCTTTGTGCATGTATTCACTGGGCTCATATTGTGAAACGTAAACACAAATTATTTGACAAGTACACTAAAATGAAACATTTGCCAATATCATTTTTTCTGTTAAGTAAAACACAGGGTTTTACCATAATTATTTTGTGTGTAGTGGACGGTGCAGAACATTATTGTGAGAACATTAAGAACCTAGTCTTTAAATTGTTTCGCTAAACAGTAAAATCGCGAAGGCCACTTTGATAGTTTAAAAGTTCTGCACGTGTCAAGTGGCATAGTAGTCTAATTGGTTATATTAATGTTATTAGTGTAGTTCCCTAAACAAATTGTGTGGTAACATCACACCACAAGTGAAGTAGAAACAAGGTCAAGCTATGTTTTGTTGTTGTAGAATTCAAGCATCAATATCTACAGTTTCTCTTTTTACTGCAGCCGTGCAAAGGGGACGGATGCCACCCACACAGCCACACCATGGTCAGTTCGCCTTGACAAATGGGGACCCACTGCACTGCCATTCCTACTTATCCGGATATATCTCTCTACTACTACGAGCGGAGCCCTACCCAACTTCTCGGTATGGCAGTCAATGCATGCAGCCCAACAACATCATGGGCATCGAGAACATTTGTGAACTGGCGGCCAGGATGCTGTTTAGTGCGGTAGAGTGGGCCAGGAATATTCCCTTCTTCCCAGACCTCCAAATTACCGACCAGGTTGCCCTTTTGAGGTTGACCTGGAGTGAGTTGTTTGTGCTCAACGCTGCTCAATGCTCCATGCCTCTCCATGTGGCTCCACTTCTGGCGGCGGCTGGGCTCCATGCCTCCCCCATGTCTGCGGACAGAGTGGTCGCCTTTATGGACCACATTAGGATCTTCCAAGAACAAGTAGAAAAGCTCAAAGCTTTGCATGTTGACTCTGCTGAATACAGCTGTTTAAAGGCCATCGTTTTATTCACTTCAGGTAAGTTTTCAGTTTCAAAACACTACGTTTTTAATCATCTTATATTTTATTGTGTTTGTACAGCAAAGACTCGTGGAGTGTTTTGATCAAATCTAGAAAGTACACACGTGCCAGTTTCAGCCTATTTTATCTGTAAGCATTAAGTATTAAAATGCACACGTCATAATAGACACGTAAGTGTAAATAAAAAATTCAGTTAATAAGTGAAATTAAGAAAAATATTTCGTCTGGCTAAAATGCTTTAAAAGCATCGACGTATCGTCGATAGAATAGCTACAGCAGTTCTATTGAACACTTAAGAATGTATTTTAGCACTCAAATTAAATAGTGACAGAATTAATATTTCGTGACAGCCAGCAGAACATAAAAACATTTATGTATACGCGTAAAAAAATAATAGAAGATATACGTTCGAATATTACGTGAGTTTTGATTTAAAAAAAAAAAAAAGATAAATACAAATAATGTCAGAAAATTAGCACTATCGGCTTACTAAGTCTACTTTATTCGTAATATGTTGTCGTTTCACAATACATCAACATAACATGATATTGAAGGGCAATCAATTATTTGTATTTATTTGCAATGACAGATATTAAGGATGTCATGCTCGAAGGGAGGGGGTGAGGCGGTAGGAAAGGGAAGAAAGGCCTAATGCTCCGTTTACACACATCACAGCCCAGCTTTCCACTGGAGCCGATAGTTTAAACTGATAGATATATTCAGGTTGCGATAAACACCAATGGCTAGTTTTGTTTAATTGTCTTTTATTGTGGAGAGACGACAAGACATTTCTGTGCGTTGTTAAAAGCTCACAGTTCTTCCTTGTTTTGTTAGGATGATCTAGGGATCCAAGACACATGCTGGACTCGTTCCAGAACTGGGTCATGACCCCGACTTCCTTTCTTTATTTGTGTATAAGAGAGCTAAAGCGAAAAAGTTTTACAGATTTAATGGCGAATATATTCTCTCTGTAATTTATGACTTTAATACCAGTTGCACAATAAATATTACCCCAGAATGCAAATACGCTGATTTGATTTCTTTACAGATAATGTTCCTACAACAATAAAATCTAAATAGATGAATCAAAACCTAAAAAAAAAAATTTGCAAACATGCTATTTTTAAAAGTTGAAGTCATGTAGCTTTATTGATTTGCAGTCTTATACCACCTCTTGTGGATAGCTTCGAGTTTGTTGTCGTTCTTTAAAAACAACTTTCAGTATTATCTAAAAGTTTAGGACTAAACTCCGTCTATAAATGTTCTTAAATAAGATAAAATATAATATAATACGCTAGCACTTTTAACGCTTTTTCATTGCCCCTCTGTGTTCCTTTTCGCCATAATATTATGACCCACATGCTGCTAATTTGTCCTTTTTATGGGGATTACATGCATTTGTTACTCGTACAATGCTCACTCAATTTTATGATTTTTTTAAGACGAGCAGCAAAACTCCAGAGTATCTCTCTAGTAGAGTTAGCTCGTATATGGCACATATGATTTTTGTGCATTGCGTTAGCTGTAGCCTATATTGTGCTGACGTAATAGCAAACTTAAATGCAATAGTATGTGTTACTGAAGTGTAACATGCCGTTTTGTAAATGAATTGTCCAGGTGTGCTGTTAATGCAATAAACATTTGATTATCTCTCCATTCCTTATAGATGCTTGTGGCCTGTCAGATGTGGCCCATGTGGAAAGTTTGCAAGAGAAGTCCCAGTGCGCTCTGGAGGAGTACGTTCGGAGCCAGTATCCCAACCAGCCAACTCGATTTGGGAAGTTATTACTGCGCTTGCCCTCTCTCCGTACAGTCTCGTCTTCGGTCATAGAGCAATTATTTTTCGTCCGATTGGTAGGTAAAACCCCAATTGAAACCCTCATCAGGGATATGTTGCTGTCGGGGAGCAGTTTTAACTGGCCTTACATGTCGATTCAGTAGGCAGAAGGAATGATCAAAGGGGCTGTGACTACAATAGTTAGCGCTTCTTTTGTAGAAGGAAACGGCTGTTACACGAGTTTACTTTCACGAAGAAAGACTTTCATACAATGACTGTGAATTTTAAAATTGAGACATTCAGTGAAGCCTCGAAATCCAGAGATTGCTCCCTGTGTCATTCTGAACAGTTTGTTCTAATGTTTTTTTTTTTTATTTTATTTTTTGTTTGTTTGTTTGTTGTTTTGTAAGAAAATAAAATAAATACAAAAATGAAGAAATAATTAACCCACTAAAATTAATAGAAAAGAAAAAAATTCAAGGATTTTCATAATCCTTTCTGGACATCAAAACTATAAAGTGCATTTAAGCGACAATTTGGAAAGATTAAGGAAGAAGAAAAAAAGTTCTTTTTCTAAATTGCTATATTGTCCTGTGTCCATGTATCTATAGCTGTTTTTGTAAGTTTTTTTTTTTTTTTTTTTTTTTGGTCTCTCCTTTCTGGTTCCAAACCGGCCTATGTGATTCTGTAGTATGCAGTTGTTTATTATTATTATTTTTTTGTTTTGTTTTGTTGTTTTTTTTCTAATAACCATGACTTCTTCTAAAACAGTTCAGAATGTAAAGACGTTCTTCGAGAATTCGAGAATTAAAACTAAATCCACAGCAATATAGGCTATGCTTAATGCTGCAAGCGCACTTACTCTATTGATGTCCCTTAATGAGCAAGAATAGGGATTATTTTCATAATCAACTCACAAAATGCCAGAGCACTAGTAATGCACCAGTTCACACCACTCTTCTGCCTGATATAGACACCCCCAAAATCATCCCGAAATGGATGTAGAAGCAAAACTATCATTTAGTTATATGCGCCACAAAAGTGTTTGTCTCCATTTAAAAAAAATAAATAAATAAATATTTGGATTCGGGGATGGTCGTCAGGCTGTAATGCAAATAGTAGAACAAAGTGTTTGATTTTACAGTTAAGGAAGACCCCCACTTAATATTTCCAAATGTATTAAGTTGCGCACATGCGAATTCTCGCTGTTCACGTGTTTTGCCACAGTAAACTGTATTTTGAACGTGGGGGAAATGATGGGTCATCATTCTTTTAATGATAAAGCAGCAGTATTAATAAGACGTCCCTATAAATGTCCCTCAACACTGAAAGCATTAAAGTGCCTGTACAGCGCAAATGTGTTATTAACGGTTACTGAAGTCTATACACCATGGGGAACACGCTTCGAATTTAACAAAGTCTTATAATTGTTCATTTCACTTGAGGGAAAAAAAAACACAAGTAGAGGCAGTATTCTTGTAAATATAGGTCAATTCATTTCAAGGACTTTTTCTTTATACAACGTATATGTGATTAAGAATAAAACTGTGGTTGCCAATTTTTTCTGTAATACAAATGTCTTCAAATGAGTGACAGACTTAGCTAGTAGCACTGAAAGTTCTGGTTGTAATGTACATACATATTAAGACAAATGTTTTTTTTTTTTTTCTTCCTTTCTTTTTCATGTATTTAGACTGTGAATGCATGGCCACAGGTCGCTAACCTATTTTACCTTTGATATATATATATATATAAATGTAAATGTTTTTGACTGTATAGATATAATCTGTGCATTCAGTACACTAGCCCTTGTATTTAAAAAGACAAAAAATAAGAAAAAAAAACGTTCGACGATAGGTTGACACTTAACAGGGTGAGCTGGTTTGGAAAGGGGTGGCTATTTTGACTTGGTGTTCTGCTCCTTTTCGGTCTGTAACAGATGCCTTGTGTGTGTATGTGTGAAAGCTTGCAATTTCGTCCTTGTTTTGAGGCTTTTCTTCAACACACAAGACACCATGTTGTGATTGGATAAAAAGGGATCATATTGTGTAGTTGATTGAACAGTTATTTGGGCTGTTCTCTGCCACATATGGACCAGTGAATGATACATGATTGTAATTATGAACAGTTTAAACTGACCCACGTTTTTATATAAATATATAAAATATATTACTGCAGGGTATTGATAACGTATAGATACTTTTTTATTATTATTATTGATTATTATTAATTGCAAGTGATATACGTGAGTGTGTGTGGAAGTTTATAGTTGAAAACAATTCTTGTTTGTTTGTGTTAGCTTATTGTAAACAAGCATTCTGCTGTAAATTTGTTCTTGGTATTAAATTATAATTTATGAATTTGAAATCAAAAGGCTTTCATTGTTGTGTTATTCATGATTAGCGGACAAATCTGTCTGTTCTATCGGACAGTCAACTCATGATCTGTCTCAAACTGCTGAAGGTTGGGTTTACGGGTGTGTGTTTCAGAGAGAGAGAGTGAGAGGTGTGTGTGTGTGTGTGTGTGTGTGTGTGAGAGAGAGAGAGAGAGAGAGAGAGAGAGAGAGAGAGGGGGTGCGGTGCGAGGGTAACTCCGAGGTTTGGCATGGGAAATTATCCAGGTTACGTCTACATTTGGCTATGTAAATACACGTGCAAAGTGCTGCAGCTTCAGCTGTGAAACTACGCTTTGATTTGCCCTCTAACACTTTTTACACATCCACATTCACCCATCTTTGATTTAAAAAAAAAAAATGAAATTTGAAGTATCATGTCATCCCTACTTACCAGCTATAAATGTTCTTGCTCATTTCCTTGTTGGGTATCACTTTCAATTTAAATACATGAAATCTTCTCAGAGCAGGTACTGACACGTCGGAACTGAAGTCGCGATGAAATGCAACATTGGGCGTTCAATACATGTCAAATGAAATGCCATCTTGTTGTAAACGTGACAAATGACAAAATGCAGACCACTGTTTGCTCTACCTCGAAAGCAGTATTTTATGTGTCACATTTAGGGCTATCTGTTAGAGGACACCAAGCGTGTGAAGCTATCCTGTAAACTGCGCCTTCAACTTGGTGTCCTATTAGTTGAGTCAATATGGCGTCCTGCAATCCAACGCAAGCTACGGCTCCCCGGAGCAAAGCGGTGTCTTGTAATTGAAACCACATTGCTGGGAGAAAAGGCCCCTCAATCGACACCAAGGGCCCAAAAAAAAAAAAAAAAAAAACTTCAGACAGCAAACGTGTTAAAAGTTTTTGCCAGGAGTCCAACTGTCCTAAAATTCAAAGATATGCTTAATATTTTCATAGCCAATGTAATTAAAACGTACTTTTCTTTTTACGTACGATAGCCCAATTTAACAAGACCATTGCTAAGTCGTTGGTTTCTCCCTATAATACAATGAACTTGCAGACCTCGTTTTACAAATTCTACTACTCTGCAGCTTTGAGAAAATAAAAAGTAACACCCTGACCCCAAAATACACGTGTTGTTTTGATTCTGGATCTGACAAACTGAGGATAGGCTAAAGTAACGTATGACGGCTGAGGAATGATGCGACAAACAATAATGGCTATCAGACCACGACCACCATTTTTGAATTATTATTTTCAACAATAACAGCAAAAACAACATCAATAATAATAACAACAGCGTATATTAAAGCTTAATATTATTTATATTCCATGTACTATTTATTTAGCTATTTTTTCGGTAAAGATTCAGAGTTCTAGCTACCTGAAACTGATCGGTAAGGCATGAGTTATAGAGTAATCCTGGTAAGTTTGTGTCGGGGCTATTGGTAAAGGCCTGTTTAGATGACCGGAAATGATTGATGGATGTTTGTTATTGCTTTAAACGTGATTCAGGATGTGTGTTTGATGAGAGCGCTAATGCATGTAGCAGAGGAAGGCTTGTAATTATGACACAGTGATGAGACCTATTAACTACTCCAGATACTAGGCATTGCGTGCTTTAAAAAAAAAAAAAAAACCACTAATTCCAGTAGCCTAGTATGTAAGTCTGTGCAACAAAATCCACCGATCTTATATTTCGTCAAACAGGAATTGACAGTTTCTTCGCTTTAAATGCTCGTTTTGCTTTGATAGGCTTACCAGAGCAGGTTAGTAGTAATTTGGATCATGGCTTCACAGGCTTGATTTTAGTTGACAGAGCGTGTGTTGAGGCTGAACTCTATAATTTGCACTTCTGTTCTTTTATTAGCGTCGGACAACGAACTAATGAGGTCTCCCTCAGTACAATGTCACTTTTATTTATTTCTTCGTGGAAAAAAGTACTATGGGATATGGCTGGCCAACCGAGCCAACAACAAATGATTCCTAACCGCTTGAGTCTATTATAGCGTTCTATAGTATGTCTATAACAGACATCTTAAACTAAGAGTAAAACATTCTTGCAGGTGCGAGGGGGAAATGTCTTTATTGATTTATTAAGGCATTATTGCTTGATGATGTAGGCTCTGAGGAATCGTTACTGTTTAAATGTAAGGTGTTTGCGGTCACGAGGGATTGAAACCGTCATCCAGCATCGTCTACATTTCTAAAATGATTAAATATAGACTCATTTTAAAAGCTAGCACATAATTATCTGACTTACGGTAGCTAATAACACTGTTTGTCTCGGAGGTTTTCAACTTCGTTTTTTAAAATCACGTTAACGATGACCTCTCAGACCTCGCCTGAGCCTTAATATGACATCGAGCTAAGTGTATGTGGTTTTGACGAACGGTCATACATCTGTTAGACTCCTTAGCAAAAGTCATCATAGCTCTGAGAAAGGCTATCATATGCTCGCTTGTGTTGTTCTTATGATGAGCTCGACGAAGGAAGAGCCAGCAATTGGTTTCCATAGCGACCTCCAAAGAGCAGCGATAATAAGCAAAGCATAGACCCCCCCACTCCCTTCGAGAAAAAGACAATTTAACGTGTGTGTTGTTCTTTTACCTCACTCGAGTATCAACATATTTCTGTTTCATTATATTTATTGGCCCTCGTAAGATTTGGTCGTGAATATAGCGGTGACCTGTCCATAATTTAGCCCTCGGATTTATATACATTTATAAGAGGAAAAACTCATCACGACCTTAGTGTTCTGGCTTTTCATATAATGAGGTACTTTGGAGAACTTTTGTTTGACGTCATCTATATTTTTGCTGCAAATTGCGTGGAATGTTCTGTAACTGGGCAATTAAACATTCATCTAATAGCAATAATCTAATGTGGCCTAGTCTTGCACACAAGCAATTTTAAGTAAACGCTTGTATATTCTTCATAATAATAACCATGATTTATTTGAACAAAACCGCTTTATGCACAATTGGGTCAGTAGGCCTCTGCCTTGTCTTTACTTTTTTTTTTTAAAGCTCAAATGGAGAAAAAAAAAATATTCAAAACGTAACAAGCTCATATATATGTGTGTGTGTGTGTGTGTGTGTGTGTGTGTGTGTGTGTGTGTGTGTGTGTGTGTGTGTGTGTGTGTGTGCATTTTGTCCGCCTGTCCGTCTGTCTGTTATTTTGAATAAAGTGCTTTAAAATAGACTTGCAGCTCTCGGCTCGGTGGGTTCCTCTCTCTAAATGTTAGAAAATTGTGCCATCTACCCGCTATTCACAGAACTGTCACTTCCAGGACCTCCCGAGACCTTGAGCCAACTTTAACACAAAGGGAGAGACTGAGGGGGTTGGTGAGATGCTTCGAAGTGTAGTCTGTTCACTCTGAGTTAAAGCAAGCATTAAATCAATAACATTACAGATTTTATGTTTGAGATATTATTTTAGAATAACTTACAACGTATCAAAGTTAGGGGAGGGATTGCATCACTACAAACCATTTGACGTCCCATCCACAATGAAAACATTTTTTATTATGTTTTATTTATTTATTTATTTTTACCCCAAAGGTTGCTCCATTTATACAATATGAAGTCCTTGAGTGAGTATAATGCTACACTTTTTATTATTACCAAGTTAGATCACAACATAACCTTATAAACTAAAGATATTAAAAGTATAAAAACACCAACACGATAGCGCTAATACAATAAATGCTAGTGTTTCCGTTTTATTAGCCATACTTTTTTCTCTTGAATTAAATAGCACAAAGTGTTGGGTAAAGTTTGTTCTCTTCTGTCGGTTTGTTGGGAGCAGAGGAGCAGGTCACACACTGATCTTTAGCACAGTTTCAAATGGACGGGTTAATTCTTGTTTAATTCATTAGCATTCCCAGTGCACGGGTTCCTCTCAGACATCTGTCTGGTATACCACACGTGTTTACAATGACTTTCATTCACTGTTTCTTGAGGAAACACACGGATCCTGCGCTTTCTACATGTTGTGCTAGCATTCAGTAGATTTTTAGATGAGCAGTGTATTAACCTCTGAATATTTCGTCCCTCGTGAAATAGGCCTACCGCGGAAAGGGACAGCAAAGGTTAACATTAAAGTCTGTTGTTGTTGTTGTTGTTGTTTTTAAGGTAAAGTAATAATACCTGCACCAATGCACATTGCATACAAAGGGACACACCTCTTAAATGATGTAGTATGTAGGCTATGTTTTTTACCTATGTAACTTTTTTACCTATGTATTAAATAGGCTACCGTTTTTGTGTTGACAGGGTAAATTAATTTGCTAATAACGCGTCATGGTTTTATACGCGTCATGAGATTAATATCTTGCAAAGAATGGCTCCTTTAATTTTGAGTCCAGTTGCAAGATTTAGGCTATCATTTGTCCAAAGCGCATGTAGCAACGCTCCAAGTTGATAACATCCTATTATTTTTTCCGACTGTGAAAATCCTGAATTTAAAGACTTAGATATTAGGGTAAAAAAAGAAAGAAAAAAAAAAGAAAAGAAAAGAAAAGTGATACCTGCGTAAAGCGGCCTTGCACTAACTGCACACGCAGAGTTAAACGCTGGTGAACTCAGTCAGAGTGAACGCGCTTCACCGAGAGGAACCAATAGGAGAAGAGAGCGAGATCTAAAGCGCAAAACTGAGGATAGTCATACCATCCCAACTAACATACAGATCTTGGATTTTTTTGGCTCGAGCAAAGCAGGACAAGTGAATGCAAAGCTGTTTATTTTATTGATAATAATCATTTTCGAAATAAGTGTATACAGTTAGTCAAAGGTATCGTCTTGAACGCTAATTGATAAATGCATTGCGCATGTTTACATGAGTAACATCTCATTTGCTGATGAATGCACGTTTTTGTGGGGCGCGTTCAAACTGCAGTCTGATTTGGTAAATGTTTGATCAGGATAGTTTATAAGAAAGCTGGTTATACTTATGAAGGCATTTTAGGGGTAACAAAACAACAGCAGCAGCAACAACAACAATGATAATAATAATTTATTGTTATTATTATTATTATTATTTATTGATGTTATGCTTTTTATTATTGCTATATTTCAGTGTATGCTACTTTTGTTTTGCAATATTTAGATGTCAAGGCTCTTGAGTATTATTAACCTGAACACACGAATATCAAGGGTAAATTCCTGTTGCCTATAATATATCAAGATCTCTGCATCTATTGAACAGACACCAGTTTAGAAAAATAAGTCTCCCATAGTTTATGACAACAAATGTGCTCTGAAGAGACGAAAGGCGTTTGTGATCAAACAAAGAGTGGAATCATCGGAATAAAATGATTCCGATGATTCCCCCCCCCCCATGTAAACACGAGTAACACATGAACGGGATCATGCATGCAAGGTTAGAGCACGGTAACTCCACCGATAAAAGATATATTTCTAAAATGACATTCGTGCACATATCACATCCTCTCAACGCAGCAGTGTAAAAAGACTCCGAGCGACGAAGGCCTTGCACATCTTTGTCCTCGACTCCTGGCTATTATTCTTTCCTCTCGATCCCTTCGTCAAGAACCATGGCACTCTTTGAGAGCTTCAAAGTACAGTTTGGAAATCAAATGCTCGACAGTGAACCCGAAAAGTTTTCAGGACATTTATTCAAGACGTTTTAATGTCAGTTGATCAGGCTATATTACATTACCGCACGCGTTATATTTCCCCCTGTATGTCTGTAATTGTGTGCGGCCCAGCGTCAGTTTGAGATGTGCACCTAAACATCTGAACACTGAGTGCACAGTGATAGCCTACTTAGAAAGACACAGACTCCGACACCCGCGCCATCGCTTTCATGATAGCGGGCGATGTCAGTTCTGGAGACACATGCTCCCTGTTTCTTTTTTCAAGATCATTAGCGGCCCCCTCCAGCTACAATCCTTGCATGGATTGAACAATAAGACACGGGTGCATTAAATTCTCAAGCACTGCTGCCAGTCATGCTGAGAGAGGTAAGCATGTTGTCGACTTCAGTATGGGGATGCTTTAAGAAAGAAAATACAGCTCTGTAGTGTAGGGCAAAATATAAAGAACAATAAGCAGTAATACAAACTAGCATGCATTCATTTAGAGAGCAGAGTAGGAAAATCTGAAAAATGGCGTTTCATTTTGCAATGCACATCACAAACACGAGCATCCCGGTTAATCAGAAATGTTTTTTCCACTGAGGGTGCTGTTTTACATTTAAAAGCAAGATGGCGCTGTTTTGTTCATCTGTCAAAAGATCCTCCCCACCACACGTCGAAGTTATCAGACGCTGTCTTTTTCATTGGTTCATGCTGATATATTTATCATGCTGCTATATTACAGAACTTTATCAAACAACACTATAAAACATCATGAATTATTCTTTACCTTTCTTCCTGTTTGTCCTTTTTGTGAGCATGCGTTAAACTTTGAGTTTGGAAACTAATGCTCGTGTACCATGAATAAAAACAAACTCTGTAAATTTGTTCAACTGTAATTTGTCATCTGTAATTGATTATCACCGCATTTATTTAAGATATAAACATGTACTTAATGAAATACTGTAAACCTGTACTGCTTCGTTAAAGATCATTTATAAACTTAACGACTCGTTTGCCTTCCTTTGCAATTCATGTGCTTATGTTTATTTATTAATCTAGTGCAGATGCGATTTTTATTTTATTTGTATTTTTTTTTGTTTGTTTCTGAAGTTCCCCATGTGTTTGCAAATTCAGAAAACTTGATGTTTATTGCTGCACATTTCTTTATCTTTTTGCTTTTCAAAAATATGTGTGGGATTTAGAAGAAATGCATGCTGTTTATTATAGTGATATAATAAACAGAATCATAAGTGACAATTGGATGAATTTGGTAAATGCCAATTTTTTTCAGAAAGATTTCTCACACTGCAGATAATAATTGAAGCAAGACGAATAAAGAGCTGTAACGCTTTGATACAAAGTGAAATGTGCGGTTGATTTGCCATAATAGCCTATTATAATACATGTGTAAATATTAGTAATAGTAGTAGTATATCTGATAATGCGTTGTTATAAGTTAGTAAAAATGGTATGAAGATTTTAATACACAAACCTTTCTAGTAGCCTGCTTCCCATTTTGCTTTCCCTTGTCTACAGCATATATAAATTCATATTCATATTATATATATATATACTAAATTAATTATATATATTTCCCTGAACCTAATTGTGGCACTTATCGTCATGCGTCTGTTTTAGGTGCAAATGTACACAATTTACAAGAAAGCAGATTTCTAAATAGAATTGACCCCACGATCGACCCACTGAACTCTTTTTTTTCCTTCTTCTTAGCTGCCTTCTATTGTCCACTCCATGTCCACTGACAACTTCAAGTCTCATCAAATTTAATTTAAAAACGAATGCATTTTTATTAGCGATTTTTGTTATTATTATTATTTAAAAAAATTGTATTAGCAAATTATAAATATTTGAATTGTCATTGTCGACAGCAGTCCTAAAACGGATTCTGGAATTGAAAAATTATTATTATTATTATTATTATTACATTAATTTAGTTTTAGTTTTAACTGAGCCATTTCAACAATCTGTCCTGTTTTTCGTGTTGTATGTACAAAATTATACCGGTTACGTCAGAAATTAATTATTTCATGCGATGACTTGTTATAATATAATAATAAGAATATAATACTAATAATTATTATTATTATATACCCAGCAGCCTATATCAGACACGCTATATCATGCTGCCATTACACACAATAACACAACGGTAGACTCATTAGTTGAGCTAGAGGATCTGGGTCTGTCTTGCGAATTTTAGCCCGACTGTGCAGTCTTCAATCACGTCCCCTTATGTCTTGGCCAGTTCTCTGAACTTTATCACTAAATGTAAACAAGTTGTCAGTTTGGAAATAATCTTCTTTACTTTTTTATTAGAATGAAAATTCAATCTCCCAAACTTAGATTAGGCAGATGAGATTTTTTTTCAGTCCTTGTCACTCGTTGGGCCAGACTTCGGAGGACAATAATGTGGCAATTGTGGATGCTATGTGACCCATAAAATTTGAGGGTGGCTATTCTGGCTTTGGTATATAATTATGCAAAACACTTTGTATAAAGACTTGCCATCCGATCTAATGATAGGGACTACAGTCTCATTTCAAAAGAGGGAGGGTCCCACAACATATTCACACTTAAAAACCTGCATTCGGTATACTACAAACTAACAGTAATAATCAAGCCATTGTATACTTCCTTTATATGAATATATAAATGAAACTGTTTCAGTGATAGCAACAATAGAACAAAAAAAAAAAAAAAAAAAAAAAAAAAAAAAAAAAAAGCACCAGCCTATGTATTGAACACACCAAAACATGTCAAATCGAAAAACAGAAGGTATTATGTCTTATACTATTTTGCTGTTAGATTAAAAGCTACACGTGCCACTATATAGTAGCAAATATTCTAACATTTTTAAATATAGTAATATACTTGATGGACCCTCAAGTTCTGCTTTCAGCACCATCCTAACATGACCTTTCCTTGCGTTGTAGGTTATCTTGAAGAGATGAAGCAGCTCGGAATGCGTTCTGAAGCTGTCGTTATGGGAGCTGTCAGATCCAAGGGTGCTGAACTAAGGCCTAAAGTTCTGTTAGCATTCCCGGGGATTTTCCTCCCCAACACGGAAATACCTTTCTCGTCGCTGAAATTCCAGACGCCAAAGGCTAACTGTAATAAAATAAATAACTATGATTTTGGGGGGAGAAAAATGTTCCGCTGAACGCCACATGGAGATGGCATGCAATGTAGATTATTATAAGGGCTTCTGCATCCGCATCCTCACTATAGTGACAGATCCAAACATGTGTGGCTCATCTGGGTTGAGGTCTGAGCATTGTAAAACAGCTACTTTTGATTTTATTTGAATGCAATATGTGACTATGTTACAGACTAGGAAGAAAGAGTCGGAGGCGCTCATCTACTCAAATATTAAATATTTATTTTAAAAAAATTGATCACATTTTTGTGAGACTAAAGTACATTTATTGTACTTATTTAGCATCAATATGCCTTACAGTTTTAGATTATTCTGTTTTGTGTAATGCACAGACTGGAAAGTATCGTTTTAAGGCTATTTTTCCCCATTTTTTCAATTCTCGGAAATAGCATTGGTCTGGCAAAAATCTAACTACATCAACACGTTGTTTTCTGTCCTTTTTTGAAGACAAACCTTTTAAATTGCGCTTAATTTACAAGCGATTATACGCTATATTACTTAGATGGCGATGTTTTTGGGGTGTGGGAGAGGGAAAAAAAACACTTTTGAAAGTTACGTGGTACTCAGCCTGTTCAGATTTGATCATGAAGTAATTATTATTAATTGTATTACAAATAATAATTATTAGTGCTCTCTATAGGGCGTTTTAAACGCTTGTGCTGACCAACAGAGGTGTGAATCTGAGAGCTTTTCTACCAAATGAAGTGGCGGCAGAGAGAAATAAAGAGATGTGCAGCTGTCAGGGGTCAGGCGAGCTGAGATTGCTTCCAGAGATCCTTTGAAAAAATCACACGTTTGAAGGCTTAGTGCTGTGCTGCCTTCGCATTTCAAGCTCAGATCAGTGAAATAAAGGAGAGAAAAAGAGAGGGGGAGAGAGAGAGAGAGAGAGGCAGAGTGAGAGAATAACAGATATCCGCTGAAGAATTCATGATGAACAGAGGATTGGTCTGGACAGACATTTTAAGAGACGAGAGAGAATCCGTGTTTTGCTCCTAGAGAACAGAGCTGATCATTTTTTACTATTGCACCAAGCAATGTGCCTATAACACAATTAAAGGAGCGCTGGTTAATTATGCCGAGCCTCAGTGAGTCTGTGTGGGTGTTTGAAGAGTGTGAAAAGTATAGAGCACAAAAATAAGCTCTGAATGCTATCTAATTAACTATAAATGACGAAATGATTTATCACATGCACTTATACGCAACACTGGACAACTCGTGTTAGTGAATTTGTGCACACCCCCTCCAAAAAATTGCATGCATGCTTGATGTTTTTTTTTTTTTTTTTTTTTTTAATAATTCTGTATCATTTATTGTTCGCCATAGGACAATCAAATAAAGGGCAGCCGTCACAAAAAAAAAAAAGGTGTACACTGTAATTTGAGCCGTAATTTACATGGAAATCAAATATAGTCTGTTTATGATTGATAACTGGCATAAAGATTACTTGGAGGTTATTTTGCCTGTTATATCGGAATTAGAAAACACAGAAGGAGCAGAGCAGAACTGCGATTTATAACTTGAAATCGCCCATAGGCTATAGTAAGTGAAAATTCAGACCAAAAAATGCCAAAAAACGAATTAACCCTCTAGGTTTGATTTATGAACCTCTTCTGCTTGTATATAAGCCATTCTTCAATCTAGAGAGAGAAAGGGTTTTTGTTAGGACAGGACAATATTTGGCCGAGAGAAAACTATTTGAAAATCTGGAATCTGAGGGTGCAAAAAAAAAAAAAAAAAAAAATCTAAATATTGAGAAAATCACCTTTAAAGTTGTCCAAATGAAGTCCTTAGCAACGCATATTACTGCTAATAATACATTTTTTATATATTTACAGTAGGAAATTTACAAAATATCTTCATAGAACATGATATTTACTTAATATCCTAATGATTTTTGGCATAAAAGAAAAAGCGATAATTGTGACCCATACACAATTATTGCCACAAATATATCTGTGACTTATGACTGGTTTTGTGGTCCAGGGTCACATTTTGTTGTCATTTTTCAATAAATAAATAGATAAACAAAAATAATGCTGTGTAACTTATCTAAAAAAGGTATGGTGGATATGATTAGCATAATAAATAATAGGATAATAAAAATAACATTATTATTATTATTATTATTATTATTATTATTATTATTATTATTATTGTTGTTGCTTTATTTGTTTGTTTGTTTGTTTCACTGAACCATTAAATAATCCCAAAACATCTGAAATGGCAAGATATTAAATATTTCGAAAAAGTACGGGAAAAATAGTCTACTTGCGCAAGTGTACAGGTATTTGTTTAATTTATTTATTGCCGCTAACTGCTTTGAATTAAAGCTAAAATGGCGTTCGTTAGTTTTATCTTTTAACATTGATTTCAGAAAATTCTTTCTCCCGTGTGAATACACGATGGATAGGGTAAGATTTAAAAATGGTCCATTGTCGCCACGCTCTTTATGTTTTATGGTCAGCGTTAAGTCCTCAAAGACTTCATGACACCTTCTCACATATGGTCGTCGCACAACATGCCACTAGCTTTGCTCCTCGGGCTGTGCCATTGGTTGACAAGTCTATTAAGGGGATGACAGGCGTAGAAGCCCATTTACACCATAGGTCTCCTACCCAGACCTATACTGACACATGTGAAGATGTAGACATAGACCTTGACCCCTGTCAAAGCTCTTGTGCACGACTTACTTTTGATATTTTGATAACATCAGAGAGCCTTCTGCGGGGCCAGCCTGAGCATGTCTACATCTTTTGTGCCCACATTGAATGGGTGGCTATGTTCCAGTGTTCTTTAAGATGTCGTCCAGATCAGTTCTAACACACATCAGTGTACTTTGAATGATGTGAAATGGACACCTCTTGTTATTGCAGATGACAATCCTGATATGAATATTCACTCCCGAGTAGGAATTTCTTTCTTTTCATTTTCCTACACAACCTCCCCTTTCTCAGCCACAAGCAGCATATCTCCCATTAAACCAGTGACAGGTGCCATTATTTTATGTTTTGCATGTTTTGATCTGTCCCGTGACTGGTTGGAGGTGTGGAACATGCAAATCCCCATAGATTTATAATCATTACAGTCTCTGGACATCCATACGTCCATGCTTACTGCATTACTTTTTTTCTCTCAAGGGTCCTTGACAAGAAGAAAAGACAGAGTATACGTTATTTTTCTTCATGGCTACTTTTTCCTGCTTTTGAGAAGTTACTGGGAAACCTCATTTATAAGCAAAGCAGGTGATAATGGACAGCAGCTGAGATTGACAGGCAGCTGGTATGGAATAAGATGTGATAAAATTACAGTTTGATGTGTGGGCATGTCAGTAGATTATTAGAACAGAGAATTCTATCAAAACTAATAGACATCATGTTGTAAATGGTAAATAAATATTTAAAAGTAACAACTTCCCTTTTTTAGCCAGCTTGCAAGTCTCTTTCCAATTAAAAATGAAAATGTTGTCATCATTTACTCGCCCTCATGTTGTTCCAAACCTGTCTGAGTTTCTTTCTTCTGAACACAAAGGAAGATATTTTGAAGAATGTTGACGGTAGCTATTGACTTCCATAGTTTTTTTTTTTTTTTCCTACTATGAAAGTCAGTGGCTACTGTCAACTGTCCGGTTACCAACATTCTTCAAAATATATATTTTTTGGTGTTCAACAGAAGAAAGAAACATATTTGGAAAAACTTGAGGGTGTGTTAATGATGACATTTATTTTTTATTTTTGGGTGAACTATCCTTTAAATGTAGAAGGAAAAAATGCATAAACCTTTGTGCTCCTCACTGTAAAAAAAAAAAAAAAAAAGCTTTTCTGTCAGTTTGAAAGACTGCCAAGTGAAACGCCATTTGCAATGATTGAGCAACATATAACAGACTAAAGTTCTGTACCTCATGTGTTCTAAACCTTGGCTTTCTTTATCATGGAACATAAAATATATTTTGCAAAATGTTCCCTTTTTCCTTGTCCATGCAATGAAATGTGAAGGGGTCCAATGTATTTTCTGACCAAAAACATTCTTCAAAGTATCTTCTTTTGTGTTCTACAGATATGTTTCATTTTTGGCTGAACTATCTCTTTAAGGTCTAATGAAACAATGCAATAATTTTCACTTGAATAAGCCTATATATGTGGTGACCTAAAGACTGGTACATTCAGAAAAGTAACTTTACAGGCACCTGATAAAAGAACTGCAACCATCTAATTAGGGAATTACTGAAATGGAATGAGACGCCTCTGTCTTTCCTCTGCCTTCTTCTTAGGACTGCCTGGAGTTGTTCCATCAGCCAAAACACGGAGACCCCTTGCAGACAGTATGTGTTGTGCAGCTCTGATCAGGGCTATGACAGGGTACTCTAACAATATTAGTCTGTCAAACATGCTGGCCGAGCTGCCACTTTCAATTTGCCCGTGACCTCTTGGCCAAAAACCGGGGGAGAAGTGGCAGAATGCAGGACTGAAAGCTGGTATTATTTGTCTGACAGCTTCACTCATCTGGAAGTAATGCAAAATGCAATTCATATTTACACTCTATGACCTTGTGCTAGAGGAACAGAGCTATCTACATGCAGACCAATGATGCAGAGGGGAGTGGAGTGCAGATCATTCCTCAAAAGAAATTTGTCAGAATCTTCCTTTCCTTATCATTATCGCGAGCTGAAGTTATGCGCAAGGGCTGTGACTGATGTGCCGGGTTGCTAACAATTAGGTCAATGCTGTCATTTCTGTGGCAGCGAAAGGAACTGACAGACCATCTTGAACACCAGGATAACGTGGACTTCAACTCCAACAAGCATTAACTGTCCACCAGCTAGTGTTCATTTTATCCAAAACTAAAGTAAAAATGGAAATCTGATTTTAAATGGAATAATCTGTCTTGTGAGTTTTGTGTGTTTCACATTTGTGCATTTTTTTGAGCTTACAGACATCATTTCTATACATTTCAAAGTGCACCTGACACCCACACCAAACCATCCTGTCATACAGTTTACAAATAAATACATTTTAAGTACTCTACACATAAGAAGAGTATGTTTTAAGAGACATTAGGTTTCACATGAAACACACACACACACTTACACTCTTTTCAAGGTCCAGCACATTTCAAGGTTGGTATTTCTTTTATTTCAAATAGCTGTTTTGTGTCTTGAAACTTCATAGAACTACATAGTCTTCTTAGAATAGATGTACTGAGGTTATTAAATACATCTACATTTTGTATTTTATTTTGTAAGAATCCTGCTTTCAGGTAAATGAACCAAAACTTTTACAGAAAAGGTGTTTGTCTAGTTCTGATCTGACATATTACCATACACAAAACTGTCAAAAAGTGATAAGATGAGATAACATACTGTAAAACTTTTAATAGTTCTTATTTTCTATTTCATCTTCAATTGTCTGCCTTTTAAAAAAAAAAAAAAAGACATTAACACTTTATTTTAATGTGTCCTTGTTACATGTATTTAGTATAACTATAAATTACGCATAAATTACGCAAGTGCATGTAACTAACCCTAATCAAAACCCTAACCCTATAGTTGTAACATGTAGTTAATTAATATTACTTAAATGTGTAATTACACTGTAACAGGGACACCTTAAAACAAAGTGTTACACTTTAGTGTCATTGTTACAGTGTAATTACACATTTAAGTACTGAGTAATATTAATTAACTACATGTACTTACTAGTGGTTAGGGTAGGGTAGGGTATAGGATTAGGGTTCGGTTGAGGGTTAGTTACATGTAATTATGCATAATTTACTGTTATTACTATGGTAAGTACATGTAACGTGTAACAAGGACACTGTAAAATAAAGTGTTACCAAATAAAGTGTATCATGTCTTTTATGTATATGTTAATAAGAAATAAAAAAGCTTATATTTACTTTTTTGAAACCCACAGGCCTTGTCCCCTGCCTGCCCTTATAATCCCCTGGCATGTGTCTGTGACATCACATGGCTACTGGCTCCAAGTTCCCGTCCCCCTGCAACTGTCGTTAACTCTGCGAACAAATGAAAAATGACTGGGAGACTCATTGGCTCCCACCAATGACCTTGGGTATTATTAGAATGACCTCTCTTTGGCTTGACCAAAAAACCTTTTGATATCATTGCTGGAAGTGCACGAAACGATGGCCTCACTGCCGTTGGGAAAAGCAGAGCAATACGTGGAGGGGGAAGGGAAGAAAAGACCGGCTGAGCGGTTGGCGTTGTGTAAAAGTATATCTCTTTCTCCAGTTGCCGCCGCATAAATACTTAATTAGGGGACACAACCTGAGTTATTGTGCTCACCATCATCTTGACCCTCTTTAACGACGACAAGCAATATTTTGGTTTTACATTGCAGTGGGATGAGAGGAAATGCTACAGAGCAAAAGCACTGTCGTTGATCTGGATTTGTGTCACAGCCAGTGGCTTGACAGTACTTTGCCTGTATAGTGGTCAAGTGCGGCAGGGGGAGGCGCATCTGTACAGTGGTTCGATCTAAAGGAGATGTGGTTGTATCGGAATGGCAGTGTCAATGAAAAAACACAGAGCTGCCGATTCAAGAAGCTAGAGCCCATGTTTTACAGCCTCTGTGTGGCGCAGGTCCAGGAGGAATCACTGCAGGTCATTGACGGTGGGTGGAAGTCCTGCCCACGCAGCAGCACATGCACAGATGTTTTACAGCGTTGTGATACAGCGGATATATCAAAACATGTGTGAGCTGGTGAAAACAGATGAGGTGTGATAAGTGCCAATGATTATTTGAAGACGACACTTTATAGGATCGAGCTTATTCTTTTCTTTCTAACCAGAACGTTATAATGATTATATAAGAAAAATGAGTACTGTCAAATCGATTAATCGCATTACATTTATATGTGTGTGTGTGTGTGTGTGTGTCCTGGTAAACCCTACATTATGGGGACAAAATATCCAAAATCCTTGTCCTTGTGTGACATTTTTTTAGTCTCCATGAGGAAAACAGCTTATAAATTATACTATAGTGATGTTTAGAATAGAATATACAGTTTGTACAGTATAAACATCATTATGTCTAAGTCCCCATAAAACATGAAAACACAATGTGTGTGTTTAGGCCTATAAACATATACACATATATGTATTTACATGTGTATATATGTATGTGTGTGTGTGTGTGTGTGTATATATATATATATATATATATATATATATATATATGGGTGTATATTTAATCGTGATTAATTGCATCTAACATGAACATCTAACAAGTTTGTTTATATTATATATGTGTTGTGTACACACACACACATGCACACACATTATATAAACAAACTTTTATGTTTAGATACGATTAATCACGATTAATCGATTTGACAGCCCTAAAGAAAGAAGCAGCTCAAGAAGATATTTTGAATCAGATGGTGTTGATAGCAGGGGGTCCTACAATTGTAATGACATTATTTCTTTTTTTAAGTGCTTGGGATATTTCAATCACAGGCCAGGTGCAATTTGATCTTTAAAAGACATGGGCAATACGTCAAGAGGATGATGATCGTAAAACAAACCAATCATTGTAATCCTATAACCACAGGTTAGGACATAAGCTCCTTTTTGAAAAGTAAAATTATGCATTTGTACAGATTATTATTAGTTTGTTATGTAGGCCTATGGCATAGATTGCTAACTGCTGCTAATGTGGAAGCAAAGGCACAGTGTGATGATTTTGTCTGTGAGGAGAAATGGAAGAGTACAGGGAGAAAGAGAAGGACCGATATATGAGGTTGTCCCTTGTCCCCTCTTCTGTCATTTGGAAATAAATCTGATGCCCTTTGGACTTTAACTCCGCACAAAAAGGGCAGTTTATTACAGGCTATGACGATCAGACGAGAGACAGGAGCATTGGGAAAATGACAAGTGGAATGAGAAACGCTGGATGTTTAGGAGGGAGACCGGAGAGGGCTGGAGATTACTTCAAATGATAGCTATAAGCGTGGGATTCTTTGATGTAATCAGTTCTCTAAGTCCAAGGGCTTTCCATCATCACAATCTTGAGGCGCAGATTGGGAGATGTTGGGGCCC
Source organism: Paracanthobrama guichenoti (assembly GCA_018749465.1). Classification (NCBI taxonomy): domain Eukaryota; kingdom Metazoa; phylum Chordata; class Actinopteri; order Cypriniformes; family Gobionidae; genus Paracanthobrama; species Paracanthobrama guichenoti. Next base: position 1,346,095 of record JAGHMJ010000663.1, read on the forward strand.
CTATACATGAGCTATCGCGTCTAGGAACTCGATTTTAGAAGCCCATCACTCCTCATTCTTATATCGATCAAAAATGAGATATCCCAGCAGAATATTTTATGCGCACATGCAGGCACGACTGACGAGTCCGAGTCTGAGTCTGATATCTAGCATATTCTTTACTCTTTGCCTCCCTTTATGGATTCAAACGCAATTATGAAAAGTAAATAGGGTACACCAAAGTCGAAGTCCACTAAAAACGACAAGTAATCATTACAGAAGCAAGTAATTGTTAGGTCACAATAATTAATTGTCACATTTAAATACTTATTTGTATTTTTTATATATATTTTTTACAATAATATCATAGGCTATTTTATGAACATGCATTTTAAACATTATATTTGGCATTGCTGCTATTTTCTTTCACCTCAGAATCTTACTGTACCATTTCCCAGTGTCAGAATGAGTGCAGCGTTCGTTTCACCTGGAAGTGCTTCACGTGTTCGTCACGTGATCATTTCAGCAGGTCACGCGCTGTCAGACAGGTATGGACAGTGTGTTCTGGATCCGCACACCTCAAAAGGACCAAACGGGATACATTTCCTGTAGAAGAATTTACTATGATATTTTGCATTAAAGTTTCGATCTTGTCTGATCGTCAATATTTATAATCGATTGTTTTGATTCCATGCATTCGAGCTTTCGTTTAAAAATGTATCTTCATCGAGACAACTCCTAATATCGAACATTCTGGGCCTGTGTTGATTTTTTTTGGACGTTTTTACGTGTTAAGTAATTCGGATCCGCTTCCAGGCACGTTGTAGCACATACAGATAGTCTTCTAAAATAATAATTATGCAGAAAAAATAGAGAATAGGAAAATAAAAAGTTCTCCTATGACGTCTTTTTTGGTTCTAATTGGGACCTTCTTCCTTCATTGAAGTTCGTCGGATTAATCGGTTGTCTAGTTATTTATGTGAACATTTCTTTTAAAATATGCCATTTAGACAGTTTGTCTCTCTAAAACCATCTAGCCCTCAAATGAAAGACCAGACACGTGGTTTATATTTGGGGGTGGCTCGTGAAGCAGTCGGACTAAGTTTAAAGGGCAAAATGATCAGATTGGCTGCATGTATGTTTTCCCACCTCTTTACCTCCCTCTCTCCTTTCTTCATGCTTCCCAATTTGTCCTTTATTGAACCTTTGTCTTCAGTGCATCTGCTCGCAGTTAATTAAAATTTGAAGGGGTCACTGTTCTGACTTCAGGCTGCTTGCCGCCCTCCTTCCAGCAGCTTTCACATGAGCAAACTTCACAGGTGTAACACTGTGGCTAACAGCTGTTCAGGGACACTTACAGCACCTTTAAGTACAAGAGAGGAACACTAATGCTTCCCTTCTTTCTGCCAACAATTCAGACTGCCCTCAACCTCTGCCAGCATGACTGAGTGCACTATCCATCTCACTACTTCGCCTTGTTCGTGGCTTCTCTTGCTCATTTAAAACGCGGTATTAGGGTGCACACGTTAAAGGGAAAGGAAATGAGTTCAAACACGCCTATATCATTTTCAAAAACGAACATAATATTGTGTACCAAAAAAGAGGAACAAATCCTCGTTTCACCGCTACAACGGCGTTTACAGGGTCTTTACAGTCTTTTCATCAGGAACATTGGCGCACACATTGAAGCACATCTTATTCACGTCCGTACGGCTGTTTTTGGGCCAAGTCCCTCAAAGTTTGATATAATATTCCCAGAGTCGTCTGCAACAAAGTAGGCTATAAAACCCACAGCGTATCTCTAAACTGTGTAAATTAATATCAATAAAGAGAGCCTATTCCACCAGCACTAATGGTGAGCGTCAAATCAGATTGATAATCAACTTTACTTTTTCCAAAATATTTGTATGCAATTTTTCATCACCGTCCCCATCCTCTTTATAGTTATAAACAGCAACTATAGAAAGGCCAGGTGTTTTTAAATTAATAGCAATAATAGTAAAATGTGTTGATATAGTGATGCTTAACAGCAATAAAGTTATATCAGCATGTCTTGGTATAAGGTTTCATTAGTTAACATGAACTAAGAATGAACCATACTTCTGCAGCATTTATTAATCTTCGTTAATTTCAACATTAATACATTATTAAAATCAAATGTTGTATTTGTAACTTTAGTTAATGCACTGTGAACGGACATGAACTGGATTTGTATTAACAAAGATGAATAAATGCTGTAACAAATGTACCGCTGATGTTAATACACCACGCGTCTTTGTGAGATGACTGACGCTGCGCTTAGTAACTCAGATTTTATTTATGCGTTTATTTATTTTTAAGCAAACGACAACCATGACCACACCAGCCCGTGATTATATGTTCTGTAATACCTGCCTGAAGCGCGAGATAGTAACTGAAATATAATTAAGACGAGTTTATCTGATGTAAAAATAAATAGATAAATAAATTGTTTTGGTCATAGGCAAACAAATCATTTAAATGCAACTATATATAAATCATAATCACCACCACCACCAGGACCACCACCATCATCTCTGCTATCAACATCATCACATTATCATAATTATAATCACAGCTTGTCTAGTCTTAATCTGTGTTGAAGATTGCCTCCTTAGGCTCATTTCTTGTCATTAACTCTTTACCACATTTTATTACCTCATCAGAAGTCATTCATTTAGATATGTACATATAATCCACAAGATTTTACATTTGAGCCACCATACAGGATACACAAAGATGTAGAGGGGGAGTCTTTAAAGTGCCCTGAAAATGACGGTGTGCCGCTGCTACTGCCATGCCAAAACCATAGTAATTGAATCATCCCTCCAATTCTGTTTGATAGAGCAGTCAGAAATTGGTCTGGATAACAGAGGCAGCTTTGAAAGCAGTGATGGATACTATTGTCCAATTTTGACCCTCTATTAACACAGCTTCTCAGCATCTGGATCTTTTCACCCCCTCCCACCACCAAGGCAGAAAAGCCAACCAATTTCTGTCAACACACCCAGCTCCACTGCTCTTATCCTTTCTCGACCCAGCTTTACCCCACCATCACAGGAAGGAAAAGGCATGTAACATCCTTTCCCCTTTCATCTGCCCTGCGAATGATTATTTCCCCTCAATGGATATTCTGATTTATTATTATTAATGTATAGAACAGATTTTCCATTTTGTAATGGAATCATTATTTCTAATTAGAAAAATTAGGCATATTTTAAAATGGGTAAAAATAAAAGAAAACAGATATATATTTTTTTCCTTATCCATGACCACCAAACAAATATTCTTTGCATCATTTAATTGGAGATGAAAGCTCTGTAAAGAGAATGAGTGGGGAGGGGGCCAAAAAAGAGAAGGATGACCTTCTGGGTGACAGACATAGGTTGGAGGGTGGCATTTTATTGTGAGCCTCTCGCTGAAAAGGAAGAAAAGGAGAGGACCAGTCAATTTAACGCAAGGACCAAGAGAGCAAGAGGGTTGCTAAGAGACGGGAGATGCTGCACAACTTCCATCGGGAGGCAGGCTCTGACCTTATGCAAATGCGGCTCCCCAAATCTTTTGTGGCAAAGGCAGCAAATTCCCCTTGCCGTGTCACCAATACCTGGCATCAAGCCTTCCCTTTCAGGCCATTCTCTCACCAGAGAAAAGAGACCGGCACAGTTGAAAAAGAAGATGATGAGCCTCTCTGACAGACAGTAAGAAAACATGCTTTTGTGATATTTCGCTGTTGGTTTTAATGTGGGAATAGGGTGTGCATGGGAAATTTACAATACTTACGTTCTGCACATTAGGCGCGCAGCATATGAAGCTTTCACAATGAACACATGCCTCCAAATGTCAGCTAGCCCCTAAGCCCCAGTAAGCGACATGTCCAAGGCTAAAAGCACCCACTCCCATTACATTCTC